>OU015745.1:101699622-101727580 GCA_907169655.1 Acomys percivali | reverse complement strand
TGTGTGTGTGTGTGTGTGTGTGTGTGTGTGTGTGTGTGTGTGTGTGTTCTCTGAAACCTTCATGGGCAGCGTAGTGATGAGCTGCAGGAGGCAAGAAGGCAGTCCAGTGCATCACGACTCAGTAACCAGTGTTGTTTCAAACTTCAGGAGTCTGACTCCTGAGTGGTTTATTTTAGGGGTATGTAAGCACAACACCATCTTGTGAGAACTAATCTTGTGATAATTAACTCAATCCTCAGTGCACAACAAAGCATTCATAAATCTCCTTGAGGAACAGAGTAATCTACATACAGATAAGTCATGACTACATTGAAAACTTTTTGCAAAGTACTTGGGACACCTCCCATAAAAATGGTTTCTAGCTGGGCCTGGTGGCACACACCTTTAATCCCAGCGCTCCAGAGGCAGAGGCAGGCGATCACTGTGTGTTCAAGGCCAGCCTGGTCAACAAAGTGAGTCCAGGATAGTCAAGGCTACACAGAGAAACCCTGTCTTGAAAAACCAAAAAGAAAAAAAAAATGGGTTCTAGAGACTGGATAAGGAAAAACAAGTTTATAAGTTTATAAGAAGGGTCCGGAGGAGGATCTGGTTCTGTGAAGTCTCCAGCCATGAGCCACACAGATTGCACAAACGTCAGGTCATCAGGATAGAAAGCACATGGGTTTCATGTTTATATGCAGAGAACAGATTTTGCATTCCTCCCCTAGAAGGAACTCCATGTACTTAACATCCCAGGCTCACAAGTGCATGTGCAAAGACCTCTGTGCCCCATACACAGGCAGTCAATGGCCACTGAGGGAGGATCAGTTCTATTCAGGGATGAATCCTCTGATAGGCTGTCCATGCCTAAGGTCAGCCCTAAACCTGTGTATATGTAGGAAGCACTCAGTATATTTGTGCGTGCGTGTGCACATTTGCAAGCCTGCGTGTGTGTGTGTGTGTGTGTGTGTGTGTGTGTGTGTGTGTGTGTGTGTGTGTATCATATGTGTATTTGTGTACTTGTGTATGAATTTTTTCAAATCCTGTATATTGAAAGAACTGATAACATTTGCTGTCAGACCAACTGTGGGGTAGAAAAGAAATGCAGGAGGCGAATGTAATTCTCTGGTGTTTGGCTCCAAGCAGAGGTGGAGTTAGCTCTGCTGGGTGGGGTGGGGGAACAAGGCAGGGAGCTGAGTGGGAGAAGGGCTACCAGGAATCAACTTGAGTCATTAGGATTTAAGATGCATCTAGGACAAAGGAATTGGACAGGGTGTTCCCTGCCTCTCATTCTAGCTCTAATAGTCTCTGGTCACAGGGCAATGAGGCAATAACACTTCAATTACTGGCAGATTCTGCTATGATGCTGCTCTTTTTTTTTTTTTAATGATTTATTTATTCTTATATTCTTATTCTATGTCCATTGGTGTTTCACCTGCATGTATGAGGGTGTCAGATCTGCTGGAATTGAAGTTATAGACAGTTGTGAGTTGCCATTTGGGTGCTGGGAAGCAAACTCGGGTCCTCTGGAAAGAGCAGCCAGTCCTGTTAACCACTGTGCCATCGCCCCAGCCCCATCCTGCTCTTTAGAGAGCCATTGTGCAGGTCTTACTTTGTCTTTCCCAAAAGCAGTTGATGATTACACTGAAGAGAGAAAGGGGAAGCAACATAAATTTCACTTCCTTCCATCATGTGGTCAAAGATGAACATACTTGAGATGTGTTCTCAGTCTTCAGAGCTCTCCCAAGCCTTGTTTGGATTCTGATAGCCTCTTTGCATCACTAAGACACAGCGGGAATTTTGCTAGAAGCTCTTTCAAGCAATCTTCACTCTCACCCGCTTCCCCCTCTCTCTCTCATCTCTCCTCCCCAGAGCCTGTGCCTTGATCCTTTGCACCCAAGTAGCAGCTTAGGCTACGTGGTTGTCTGTGGCACAGGGCCCCTACCCGCCTCTGTGGAGCTGTTTACAGCACAAACCCCACAAAACCGCACTGGGCTGGGGGTATGCTGATTGTAACATATTTAAAATATGAGCATTTATCGGAGGCAGCAGATGGAGGCAGCAGAGTGGAGCTCCCAGAACCGAGGGCAGGGAGTGTTTCAGTCAAGTGTAAAGCTCACACCATCTAGACTCAGCTGGCACCAGCTCATAAAACCAGTGAGGAGAATGAAGGGTGGGGGAAAAAAAGCCACCTTTGTGCTAGGTTTGGAAGGTCACAGTATTCCCTGACCTTGAGTCTTCTGTGCCTGAAAGACAGTATTCACTGATGGAGGGGAAGAGCCAACTTTCCCCAGTGATGTCCTTAATGTATTTTACTTTCTTAAAATCAAATCAATCTAAGGAAGATTCAGAAACTCTGAGTAAATAGAAATAGAAACCATTTGACTCTTTGAGCAGCAGTTTGTTATGTGCCTTACCCAGGAGCACTCTGAGATGAGGAATTAGGCGAGTCTCTAAATGGAAGTTCTTAAATATTAGATATGTTTGGTGTATTTCAGTTTTGATTATTTCTTACTGTCCTTCCTCCTCACTGCTTTCCCTAAAAGCGTAAATATATTCAAAGCCTACTTTAGTGACTATTTGAACTAAGAAGTATGTTTTGGTGGTGAACTTACTTCCTCCAGGCTCAAGTACCAAACTCAATATATTAATGGTAAAAAGAAAGAAAGAAAAGAGCTAATTGCAACATGCCTGTTTGAGAAAAGAGCTAGGATTGTTGCCATTCCATTAGGCAAAGTCAAATTTAACAGTTGATCTCAGGTTTACTGAAGTTCTCGGAGTCACTCAAAAAAGGGCCACTAGATTAGACCAGAACAGTAAATCTTTCTTTGATGCTTGCCTCCCATTATGTTTTGAGAGGCACTGAAAAGTGAAGTGAGTAAATCGTGTATTTCCTCCCAGTGCCCCTTTATGAGATTCTCAAGGAACCTTTGCATCATTATATATGGAAGATAAGGATCCCATCCTTTGCAGAGCCCCTCCCTACCTTGGCCTAGTCAGAATTAATCACTGCCCCGCAATGGTACCACCAGGAAGGCATAATGTCACATTTAAATATACCACATTTGTACTTAGCTGGTACTCATGATGCATTGTGAATCTGTCAGAGAAAGTAGAGCTTAGTGCCTGGCACACAATTGGTACTGAATTCATTGAATAAAAGACTAATGACTGTAGAGAAATATGTAAGGTTATATGAATAGGGAAAAAGATCATCAAATGTCCCCTTTTATCATAGTGTCTCTGTATAGAATAGATCTATTAGAGAGGCTCCCATTTGGGTGGATGACAATATCGTCAATGTGCTCTCAGGGTTGTTCTTATTTCTGGTGTTTTGTTTGTTTGTTTCCTTTTAGCATTTGTTTGACAATCTTATTGAGTATTTATTCAATTCAGATGAGATGATTACTGGGGATGATAAGGATGTTTAGGAGACTTTCCTGCTTGGAAGTCACCTGGGCTTTCCAATGGGCTGGACCAGAGCGCTGGGTAAGAAGGGGAAAGAGCAAGAGGGGGAGATCTAAGGCAGCACGGGATGTAGATGACTGTGTACGTTGAGGCTTCGAAGGAGAGGCAGAGTTTGGATAGTCTAAGGGGCCTTATTGTGGTCACTCACAGGAGGATGTGTCTATCATCCAGTGGGCGGGGCCGGAGACTATCTATGTTCTTGTGATTGATTTAATCCACGTGTCTCATATGCAGCACAATGTGTACATGTACCCCAGGCATTCCTGTTGGTGAATATCTGGTTATAATTTTCACAGTCTAACACCTAACCCATGTTCCTGTGTCAACACAGGGCATGCACCACACACCTCTAGAAAACACTGCATTTTCCAGGAAAACACTTTCTTTGTGAATAAAAAGAAACTGTCTTTGGGTCCTTGCCAGGACTTGGTTGTCATCTTGACAATTCATCTAACTACCATGTTGTTCTTAAAAATCTATGCCCTCAACATAAAACATCTCAATCAGTCTATGATTGTAGCCAACAATCCTCGGTGCTTCTAAAGAAACTTTTTTAAAAACTTGTTTTGTTATATCCTGTTTTGTTTTTCTGAAACAGGGCCTCCCTGTGCAGCCCTAGCTGGCCCAGAACTGACTCTGTAGCCTTGACTATCCTAGAACATGAAATCTTCCTGCTTCCGGCATCAGAACGCCTGGATTCCAGGACTGCGTCATTGTGCCCAGCTTCTGTTTTGTCTTAGTGTAATGGTGCCCAAGGATGTACATGCAGAAGTTTTCTTTTTTCAGTATGTTGCTGTCCCTTTTTCTTTTGTGTGTGTGTGTGTGTGTGTGTGTGTGTGTGTGTGTGTGTGTGTATGCATGTAGAGGCCAAAGGTAGATGTATGCTGTTCTTCAGCCAGCTCACCTTATTCTTTGAAACTGGGTCATTCACTGAGCCTGAAGCTCATGAATTCAGGGGAACTGATTGGCCAGCAAACTCCAGGTTTCCTCCTGTCTCTACCTTCCCAGAACTAGGACTACACATCTGGCTTTTACATGTGTGCTGGGGATCAAATTTAGGCCCTCATATTTGTGCAACAATGCCTGTACCAACCGAGCTGTCTTCTCAGGCTGTGCATTTGCTCATTTACTCAGTGTAGCCTGAATCGATCTATAAACGTTTTAAGTGTGACTATAAAAAGATACCCGTGTTATCTATAACATTTCAACATAGTAAAGACAGGTTGCATTAATTTTAGTTACCTATCAAATTAATTGTTTAGATTTTAAATAGTTCATATATATAAGAATTGTCTAGTGATCTGGATAAACTTGGTTCTGGCGTCAAGCCCAAGCTTCTACTCTTTCATCAAGAGCCCTGGTCATGCTGCTAGACTATAATCTGAAGTGGAAAAAAAAAAAAACCCATGTGCAAAAGTGTAGAGGCTCCGAAGAGGTTTCCTGGGAGATGATCTGTAACTTAGTATACTAATGTAACTAAGTGTCCAGAGCCATGTGGAAGGAGGTGAGGTTTGAGGAGATAGAGTTGAAACACGCCGGGATTTGCCCTGCTTGTTCACCTTCATTTCACAGCCAGTGATGCATCCAGAAGGCTCTATGCAGCACTGTGCCTGCTTAGACCTCTGCACTATAGGATGCTGCTCTGCTGAATGTAAGATGTTCAGGGAAGATGCTTGAACAATTGTGGTGTCAAGAAACTATGAGACCCGGAACTGAGGAGGAGAAGAAATCAGAAGAGCATGCTCTTTTAGAGTTAGATTTTTTTTCCTAACACTGTGGTTGCCTGAGTGTGAGTAGTGGGGAAGGATCAAAGAATACTTGTAAGTTTCTGGTTTATGCCCCGGTTGTGGAAGGACAGAGAACATCAATTTGTAGACATGTGAAGTCAAGGTACCTGTTCCATAGAAGCCAGAAGCCAACCCACTAAACTAACATGGGAGCTTTTAGTAGGAGTGTGTTGTAGCCACTGATATGGACATTCTGATTTACCAAGCACGTGTAGAGGAGGAACACATACAATCCCAAAGGCAGACTCACCAGCCCAGCAGTTAGGATGAGAAGAAAAAGAGTAGCAGCTATCAGAAAAGGTGTGTTGCACACTATGATCACCTGGGTGTCAAAGATTAGCAAACAGATGGAATGAATTTCCTGCTTCCTAGGCTCAATCCCTTTCTGCCTCTAACATTCAAACAACACACACACACACACACACACACACACACACACACACACACACACACTCACGCATACACATACACTCACACAGAAATACAGACACACACATACAGAGAGACACACAGACATACACACTAACACACATACACAAAAACACACAGTCACACACATACAGATGCAGACACGCACATGCACACATACACACATGGGGGGAGGAGCGGGGAGCGTGAGAGAGAGAGAGAGAGAGAGAGAGAGAGAGCCTGCCTTTTTATACCTCTGCAGGCACTAATTGCCTCAGACTAGAGTCCTACACAGAAGTCCCAAGCACAGTCTTACCTGGCATTCTTTAAAACCACTACCACAGTGCCCCTGTCTGTGAAGACTCTTCTTAACACCTCTGCACCCCCACCCCAACCTCACACCCTTCTCACAGCTCCCTCTTGCCTGTATCCTAGAGCACTGTAGACTGTGTTTGTAGATCCCCTCTTCTCTGTGGGCTTCTAAAGGGCAGGGCCGTGTCCTAGTGTTCAATCGTCGCTAGCTCAAAAAGTCCTAACAATTACACATACAACTTTTTACCAAAAGCGGCTTTCACACTGGATTCTCTCACCATTAATATTATACTTAATTATTTAGATTTGATTTATTGGGAGTCAATACTTAATTTAAAAAACTAATTTCTGTTTCGTATTTTAATAAATAGTAACATTAAATAACTATCAGGAACACATCAGAATGTAAAAACATTTAATTCTTCACATAATTAAATTTTAAATAAAATCTAATGGAAATAAGTCCTTTACACAGAATCTACTCCTTACTTAAGTTTTAATTCTATTTCTCACTCTTGTTTGTCTTTGTCCTCCTTGTATCTTCCGTTTTCTGGTTCTCTCTTCCTGTTCGTTCTTCAGTGAGGTTTATGTGGAGGAAAGTGAACTTCCCTCAGGCCTGCAATTAAGGAAGGTGAATGCTTCTGGCTTAAGAAAAACATAGTTCCTTTTAATGTAACAGAAAATTTAAAATGTCTTTAAATTAACATATTTGGGTTTGGATACTACATTCTATCTTTCTGCAGCAAGTGTTTAATTTGATCACAAAGGAACAAAAACATATTAATGGTTAAAATATGAAGACTGCCTGCCTTCTGACTTTGCCGTCAGAGAATGGACTGTAACGTAGCAAACACATTTATGTGCAAACAGCACTCACACCCACTCATGCTTCCTCACACACATTTCCAGAAAGCTACTGCGTTTGCCTGGCTCACAAGGAAAAGCTCAAGGAGAAGAAGATTCATCAAACAGAGGAAGCCCTTATCTCAGACTGAGGATTATGGGAAGTAACTGGAGTAAACAATGTAGCTGATCCCCTAAATTGTTTATTTTAGCCAATGAATTAAACATCATTTTTGTATAAAAACCAGTACAGATACTCGAAGGAGAAGAATGCAAATTTTCTCATGAAAATTTAAAGATCATGGCAACATGAGACTGCAAAGAACTATTGAGCCTATGACGAGCTGCCTGAGCTCTGTCCCAGACTGCCAGTCACACAGGGTCTGTTTGTTTCTCTGTTTAACTGGGAAAGGCAGGCATTCTTGTACAGGATTCACACAGAAAGAAACACAGCAGCTACCGCCAGCCTCACAGAAGCCGATGTGGAGACCGAAATGCTGCCCAAAGAGCTAAGTTAGCTCAAACACTGAGTGGTTCTGGTAACAGAGTTAGCAGGACACCCCACCAGCTGCAAAGCACCCTGTGCCCTTGCCCTCAGGGACTCTGATAAAGGCCTCTACATGGGCATCAACAGTATTTACTCCCACTGCTGTCTGTCTTCCCATTTCTTTCTGTCCCTGCCCTTCTTACAACTTTATTCTCTAAGTTTAGTATATATACATTCATTGTACAAAATGGGTCTCGGTACATTTTCACACATGCACACACTATAAGTTAATCATATGCTCCATCCCACTCATGTCCTTTGTCCTCCTCCTTCCTTCTCCAGCCGGTCACCCTCCTCTTCTACATAGTCACCTTTCTATTAATGTCATCCCATAACTTCGGGGGCCAGTTATCTCTCTGGGTCTTTTGCTCCTATTTTATACCCCCAAACGACTGAATAAATTGGTAGTTTAAATGTCTCACTACACAAAAGTGAGAAAACCATCCCTTTGTTTAAACACAATCATGTCCATTTTCATATAGATCTGGTGCCACTGTGGCACAGAGAGCACTTGTTAGCCTGCACGCAGTTTGCCCTTGAGCCCACTGTCTGCTTTTGGAAAAGGGTTACTGTGCAGTTGGGGGTGCCATGACTTAAGGGTTAAGGTCATGAAACTTTTGTGTGCACCGTGGTCATGTTTCCTCTGCACACCACCGAAAATATGCTGTGGGAATCCTGACTCACTCTGAAAGATGTCAGATACTGGTGAGTCAGTGTCAAAGTAAGATAAAGAGCCAAAGGCTTAGCACTGAAACCAAAATTATATAGGAATTTTGAAAATGGGAACTCCAGATGAATGAAGATTTCTGTATGCTGTGGGTTTTTTTTTAATATGTCTTTTTTTTTCCAAGTCTTCTTTTAAAATTCTGTTACAGTGCTAGGTTAAGTGTAACCGTTAGTGCCTAGCCCAGTATCACAATACACTAACAGAACACTAGTATTAGTGCTGGTATGACAAAATACCTGCCAGTAAAATATTTATTTTAAAGTGGAAAAAAAATATGTACTGTGGGGCCAGGAAAACTGTGCAACCAGGGAGCCTGTCCAGAGCAAGAGTGAGCTTGAGATGTGTCCAAGCCCCAACTATCTCATCCTGAGATTGGCAGGAGTAGGACTGCTTCCTCCCTGCTCTGGGCCTGCATGTCCCAACCCATGTAGCCTTGCAGTTCCCTATTCTGCCACCTCTGAGGTGGTCACATAGCCTGGTGGCCAAGGTACAGGTTAAACTTCCTCTCTCCTTATAAGGACATGTCCAGCAAGCACCTAGAATTCCTCTTTATGCAAATGAAGCATTCCCAGCACCTCTGCCCCAGCCAATGATATACACTCATGCCAAAGTCCCCCCTCCCACCTCCCCCACCCCCCCCTCACCCCTGCTACTCACTCTCCAAGGATTACATAGCCTTTGGTTCCTCACCCTGGCCCCACCCCAATAAAGAAGAGCTGTTTCACTGAAGACTGTCTCTGGAGAAGGCCGTTTCTTCCACACTCACACCTACCATTGTGTTGCCTTGTTCCTGAATTCTCTGGAAAGAAAGGCATTGCTACTTCATGTTTACGAAGGGCAAAGAGATATTCCTTCAAGTTTGAGCCCTATCATAAGAAAACTAATTCTAGTCACGAGGTCAGAGCTCTCAAGTTACCTCCTACAGACCGCATTTCTTAGTACACTGCGTTGGAGAGTGTGATATAATAGATGATTTAGTTTGGGCCATGTGTTGTGTGACTTTTCCCTGAGGAATGTGAACAAATATTTCCTCATCTCAGGTATAGATCTGATCACATACAAAGAAAAGGATCACCTCCACCCCCAACTATGGCTTAGTAGAGCAGTGAGTTTATTGGAGTGCATTATGGGAGGAATGTAGGTGAAGGGCTGCTTATCGAACAACTCAAAGGCAGGTATGTCACCAAAACTCCCACCCCAGCTTGAGTGACAATTTAGGAGCACTACATCCCTGGAGCTCCCTGCCTTACTTGCAGGCAGGTCTGTATGTCAGTGAGTTTCTTCTCCCCAGAAATAGCTTTACTGCTTTTATAATCTTGAGTTGTGATGGCTTACCTTGATTGTCAAATTGACACACTGAGGAGGAGGGAATCCTAATGGAAGAATTTCTTCATGTTAGATATGTCTGTGAGTACATCTCTTGGGGCATTTTCTTGATTGATGATTGATGTGACAAGGCCCAGCCAGCGAGGTACTATCCCTGGGCAAGTGGGCCTAAGGTATAGTTGACCATGAGCCTGGGAGCAAGCTAGTTAGCAACATTCCTCTGTGATTTCTGCTCAGTCTCCTGCCTTGAGCTTCTGCAGTGGTTTTCTTCAATGATGGAATATGACTTGTAATCTAAAAGAAACCCTTTCCTTCCCAAGTTCCTTTTGGTTATACTGATTATCACAGTAACAGAAACAAACTAAAACTGAAATTGGTATGAGAAAAACTGGAGTTGTTGCTGTGATGGGCTGGACCGTGTTGGTTTTTGGCAGGTGTGTGGAAATGATTGAAATTTTAAGCTGGAAAAGCCATTGAGGTCTCAGAATATAGTGCTACTCTCTGTGGGAGGTTAGATGAGACTAACAGAATGGATGCAAAAACAGGATCCTTCCTTCTGCTGCATCCAACATCAAGGATAGACATCACCTCGGGATAAAAAGGATGGAAAAGATATTCCAAGCAAATGGACCTAAGAGGCAAGCTGGTGTAACCATTTCAATATCTGATAAAATAGGCTTCAAACCAAAGCTAATCAAAAGAGATATGGAAGGAGTCTACGTATTCATCATCAGAGGAAAAACTCATCAAGAGGACATTGCAGTTCTGAACATCTGTGCATCAAACACAAGGTCACCCACCTTTGTAAAAGAAACACTACTATAGCTTAAGTCACATATTGACCTGAACACACTGTTAGTGGGAGACTTTAATATCCCACTCTCATTAATAGAAAGAGCATCCAGACAAAAACTAAACAGAGAAATATGGAAGCTACCTGACATTATAAACCAAATGGACCTAATGGATATTTACAGAACATTTGACCCAACCACAAAAGAATATACCTTCTCAGCACCTCATAGAACTTCCTGCAAAGTTGAACTCATACTCAAACACAAAGCAAGTCTCAACAGATAGAAAAAAAAAAAAAAAAACAACTTGAAATAACTCTCTGCATCCTATCTGACCACCTCAGATGAAAGCTGGGTATGGACAACAACAACAGAAACAACGGAGTATTTACAAACTCATGGAAACTGAACAACTCACTACTGAATGAAAAATGGGTCAAGACAGAAATTAAGAAAAAATTAAAGACTTTCTAAAATCAAGTGATGATGGGTATAATACACCCAAACTTATGGAAACAAAATAAGGCAGTTCTGAGAGACAAGTTCATAGAACTAAGAACATACATTTTAAAAAAAGAAAGAAAAGAAAAAAGAAATGGAGATATCTCATACTAATTAACAGTGCATTTGAAAGCTCTAAAGCAAAAATGAAAAAAAAATCACACTCAAAAGGAGTAAACAGCAAGAAATAATCAAACTCAGGACTGAAATCAATAAAATCAAAACAAACAAAAATACAAATCAATGAAACAAAAAGTTTTTTTTTAAAGAAAATCAATAAGATTGATAAGTCCTTATTCGAATTAACTAAAAGTTAGAGAGAGTATATCCAAATTAATAAAATCAGAAACAAAAAGGGGGACATAATAACAGACACCAAAGAAATCCAGAGAATTGGAAGGATGTATTTTTTAAACCCTGTGTTCCACCAAACTGAAAAATCTAAAAGAAATGGGTAATTTTCTCCATAGGTACCACTTTCCAAAGTTAAATCAAGATCAGATAAACAACTGAAATAGATCTATAACCTCAGGGAAATACAAATAGTCATTAAAAGTCTCCTAAGCAAAAGAAAGCCCAGGACCAGATGGTTTTAGTGCAGAATTCTATGAGACTTTCAAAGAAGAGTTAATGACAATGCTCATTAAATTATTTCACAAAATAGAAACAGAAGGAACATTGCCCAATTTGTTTTGAGGCTACAGTTGTCCTGATACCCAAACCACATAAAGATCCAACAAAGAAAGAGAATTACAGAGCAGGTTCCCTTATGAAAATAGATGCAAAAATACTCAAAAAATACTAGCCAACCAAATTCAAGAACACACAGAAAAAAAAAATCATCTACCATGATCACGCAGGCTTCATTCCAAAGATGTAGTGATGGTTCAATATACATAAATGGGTAAATGTAATCCATCATATATACAAACTTAAAGAAAAAAAGCACATGATCATCTCATTATACACAGAAAAGGCCTTTGACAAAATCCAACATTCCTTCATGATTAAAGTCCTGGAAAGATTAGAGGAACAAGGGACATACCTTTATATGATAAAGCAATTTTTAGCAAGCCCACAGCCAACATCAACCTAAGTGGAGAAAAACTCAAAGCATTTCCACTAAAATCAGGAAGAAAAAAAGGCTGCCCACTCTCTCCATACCAGTTAAATACAGTACCTGAAATCCTAGCTAGAATAGTAACACAACTGAAGGACATCAAGCGGATACAAATTGGGAAGAAATAAGTAAAATTACCTGTATTTGTAGATGACATGATTATATATCTATGACCTTTAAGATACTACTGGAGAGTTTCTACAGCTGATAAAAACTTTCAGCAAAATAGCTAAATATAAAATTAACCAGAAAAATCAGTTCCCTTCCTATATGCAAATGACAAATAAACTGGGAAAGAAATCAGGAAACAATACCTTTCGCAGTATCTCAAATAATAAAAAATATTCTGGGGTAGCTCTAACTAAGCAAGAGAAAGACTTGTATGATAAAGTCTTTAAGACATTGAAGAATGAAATTGACAAAAGATATCAGCTCTCCCATGTTCATGAATTGCAAGTATTAATATAGTTAAATGTCATCCTACCAAAAGTATCAATCTACAGATTCAATGTAATCCCCATCAAAATTCCAACACAATTCTTGACAGATCTTAAAAAGACAATTTTCAGCTTCGTATGGAAACACACACACACACACACACACACACACAGAGAGAGAGAGAGAGAGAGAGAGAGAGAGAGACAGAGAGAGAGAGACAGAGAGACAGAGAGACAGAGAGAGAGAGAGAGAGAGAGAGAGAGAGAGAGAGAGAGAGAGAGAGAGAGAGAGATCCACACAACCCAGAATAGCTATAATCCTAAATAATAAAAGAACTGCAGAAGTTATTGATGTCCCTGATTTTAAGTTGTACTACAGGGCTTAATTAATAAAAATGTCATAGTATTGGCACAAAACCAGACATTCAATCAATGGAATTGAATTGAAGACCCAGACATAAAGTCACATACCTATGGATACTTCATTTTTAAAAAGGAATGCAGAAATCCACTCTGGAGGAAAAAAAACCTTCAACAAATGGTGTTGGTCAAACTTGGTGGCTGCATACTGAAGAATCCAAATAGATTCATACTTATCACCCTGAACAAAATTCAACTACAAATGGACCAAAGATTTCAAAATAAAACCTGATAGAAAAGAAAGTGTAGAGTGAGCTCATCAGCAGAGGAGAAGACTTTCTGAGCAGAACACCACTAGTATAGGCGCTAAGATCAACAAGTGATGAATGAGACCTCATGAAATTGAGAAGGCTCTGCACAGCAATTTCAACAAAGCAGCAGCATACAGGATGGGGAAAAGATTTTTTCCAACTACATATCTGATAAAGAGCTAATATCCAAAATACATAAGGAATTAAAAAAAAACAAATGTCTAGAAAACAAATAACTTGATTTTAAAATGGAGTATGGATCTAAACAGAGAATTCTCAAAAGAGAAATCTTAAATGGCCAAGAAACGCTTAAAGAAATCCTCAACATCCTTAGCCATCAAGGAAATGCAAATCAAAACTACTTTGAGATTTCATCTTACACATGTCAGAATGGTTATGGCCAATAACACAAGCAGCAGCTCATAATGGCTAGTATGCGAAGTCAGGGGAACACTCATCCACTGTTGGTGGGAATGCAAGCTTGTATAACCATTATGGAAATTGGTGTGGTGATTCCTTCAGAAGATAAGAATCAATGTACCATGAGATCCAGCTCTTGGGCATACACCCAAAGGATGCTTCATCTTTCCTCAGAGACACTGCACAATAATGCTCATTGCTGCTCTATTCATATATCCAGACACCTGGAAACAACTTAGCTTTCATTCAACAGAAGAATGGCTAAAGAAAATGTGGTACATTTATACAATGGAGTATTACTCAGTCATTTTTTTAAAAAGGCATTATGAAAATTTCAGGTAAACGGGTGGACCTAGAAAAAAAATTATCCTGACGTAACCCAGGCAGAAAGACAAATATGCTATGTATTCACTTACATATGGGTATTAGTGGTAAAGTCAATGATCACCAATCCATAGAACCGCACTGGTTAGGTAAAGAATAAAGGACTAGGAAATAGCTCTTGTTAAGAATAGGAAAGGGTAACCATGGACAATGGTGGGGCCTCTGGAATCAAGTGGGAGGGACAGAATACAGGGAAAGAGAGAGCTAAAATTGAGGGCCATTTGAGGGGCAGTATAAAAATCTAATACAGTAGAACCTCTAAAATATGTACATATATGAAGTCAATCTAAATGAAATCTCCAAATAATGGGTGATATAGCTTCCTAACTGGCCTGTTGTAACCCAATGAAACTTCTAGTACCAGTAATGGGTTACATGAGTTGTTGTCCAACTGAGTTCCATGTGCACCCATAAATACCCCAGGCTATTGCAAAGGCTATAGGTTGTTCTCCATAAAATGATGGCAAGGCCTTATTGATGAAGGCAACGCATAACTCATTGAATATGGAGAAGTCAAATGGGGGCCTAGATAGAGCCTTTACCTTGATGTGCTATCATCTTTGGTACAGGAAGGTACTCGTCATGCTACCAAAAAGTAATCATAAACACCCACTTAGCTACAAACCCTTTGTCTACAATGATGTCCTGCCTGAAACCTATGCTATCTCAGTAGTAGCACAAAGTTTGTGGGAGTAACTAACCAATGTCTGATTTGACTTAAGGCCTAATCTATGAGATGAAACCCATACCCAACACGGCTTGGGTGACCAAGAACCAAAAGCTATATAGCCAGGGGACCCAAGATAAAACCAAATACTGTTCTACTAAAATAACGTAGCAATAAAGTGACTCCTAATGACATTCTGCTATACTCATAGATCAGTGCCTTGCTCATTATCAAAGAAGCTTCCTCCTTCAGTAGATGGAGACAAATATAGAGATCCACAGCCAGACATATGCAGAGAGTGAGAGACCTTGGAACACTGAGCCCTAAATGAGATGTCTCCAGCAAATCCCTTTCCCCTGGGGTCAGGGAACCCTGCAGAAGAGGAGACAGGAGGTGTATAAGAGCTAGAGGGGAAGGAGGTCCCCTTGCACCAGGAAAGCAAAGTCCTTTAAATAGACACACGTATGAACTCACAAAGACTGAGGCACCATGCACAGGGCCTTCATATGTCTGCACCAAATGAAGTCCTAGAGCTGAAAGAAGGTAACACATAACTCCATCCTTTGCCTTGAAGCGATTTCCAATTTATGACCACTTGCAAGCAATAATTTCATTTTCTTCAATGGAGTCTCTCTGGGGGAAACAAACTACTCTTAAGGGTAGGCTGCTGCATGCCCAGCAGTAGATGGCCAATGGGAAAATAACTCAATGGCTACCTTTGGAGGGTCCTTGTCTTATAATGTCATTGCAGGTGTTTTGTTTTGTTTTTACTTTTTAAATCTGATTTTTAATTTATTTTTCATTTTATTTTATATTTCTTATTTTTTTCTTTTCCTACCCTAAAAATCTTTTGCATATATATTTTGGCTTCTAGTTTAATGTTTTAATGGGATTCCTGAATATGCAAATGAGTAGGTCTCTGTGTCTATATCTGTTTCTGGTGCCTTTTCTTGAGTTCTTTTTCTTACTGTTTTTGTTGTTGTTGTTTTGTCCTATTCCCATATATTGTTTTTTTTGTCTTATTGTTCTACATTTTATTTTGTTTTACTTTTATCCCTTGGAAGCCTGTTTATTTTCTGATGAGAAACAGAAAGGGGGTGGATCTGTGTGGAAGAGAAGGTAGGGCAGGAACTAGGAGTAGAGGGAGGGTAAATTGTAATCAAGATATAAGAAAAAAATCTATTTTTTATACAAGTAAAACATATTGGAGGTGAAGGGAGAAGAAGAGGAACTTAGAAAAATAGCACCAAGCAAAATGCAGACAATGGAGGTAGGATTGTGACATTTCTGTGGAAGCAAAATCTCCATCAAGGCTGTTTGTGTGATGTTTTCTCTTAAGGATGTGAAGGTGAGACCTGTGCTTCCCTGGGATAATGGATGCTGGTCAACTGGGGCTGAAGCATCAGTTATGATTAATAAGAGGCCAGCATCACCAAAGCAGAGTCTTCTGGGAAGTATTTTCACAGAATCAGCATACAGGAGCTGCAGTGTGGTGGGACCAAGGATGCATCTTAAATTGGTAGCCTAATTTGACAATGCATGAGAGTCTCTCCTGTGATAGTGGTTTTGGCAGCAGGGAAGCTACAGGAGTTAGGGAGTCATGGAAAGACTCTGAGGTTCGGGACCATAGGCAGGGTTAGATTCCTTGAAGAGGAGCAAGTTGACGTTGGCGAAGGTGAGGTCGCATGCAATGGAGACCCCCAAAAGACTCTAGATGCCAGGACTGTGAGATAACCACCAAGAGAGTGATGTGTTGCTGTTATTTTAATGGTATGGCCTAATAAATATTATTATTATTATTATTATTATTATTATTATTATTATTATTACAGTATTATTTATGGTTTTCTGCTCTTTGTATGTATGAGCAGAAGAAGGGTATCTGCCTTTCTTTAAGGCAGTCTGGATTGCATACCAAACTTTAACACCAATTTTACCTATGCTGTTAAAAGAATAGCATGACAAGTTTTGAGGATATTGTAGCCAGGGATTTATTGGCCATAGTTGAAGTCTCTGTCAGTCTTAGAGCTGTTCCCATGTGGAGGGATCAGTGGTTATGTTACCTGTCCTGTTTGGTTTTCATGATTTCTTTCTTCTTGTGTCTGTAGCCAAAATATTCCAGAGGTTTCCCCTTGTCATATCTGATCCTTATTATTCTGGGTGAAGTCCAAAACCCTTTTCCTTTTCCCGTTGTGTTGCTGTTAGTTTAATGGTATGGCCTAATGAGTGTTTAGTATTAGGTTTATAATTATTACAGTCATATTATTTAACCCACTTTCACAATCAATAAAGGCACAAACACCTCATATATTTTAGAATAGCCTTATCACCTGGAGCACGGCAGATATTAACTCCTAAGCTACCTTCCATTATACCTCAGCCTCCATCCCATGCCATCTGCTTCTAATAATTTCTATTTGGGACACCTACCACCCATAATCGCAAAATGCATTCTAAGGTTGTGTGTCTGGGCCATCTCTTTCCATGTGGAACTTCACAGTTCTTCCTGTTGGCCCACAGGGCTCTTTCCTATCCCATGGTGAGCCTCTTCCTTCTTCCTCCTCAGGTGCCTGTCTGCTTCTTCCTCACAAGATCCTTCTCTCCTCAAAACCTTCAGACCTTTTATTCAGCCAATCAGGAAGGCAAGGTTAAACAGGAATACCTGGAGTAGATGAGAAGGTGCTTGTCAGGGCAGCAACTAGATCTTAGGAGCCAATAATCAACATCAAAATACATAGCACCAGACCAACCTCCAGCAGTGATGGATACAAAATGGAGCCATCCTGAGCCTAGCTGTGTGTGCTTCAGGAGGCAGAGCCAACAAAATAGAGCTGCTTAGGCCTTTTGGAACCAGAAGATTATGTGAAAGTCCCAGATGCCTTATACTGAGCTAACACTACTATTGGAACTTAGTTTTACTTAACTTTGATTAGAACTCTCCCTGGTTTTTTCCCTTTGGAATTAGAACATATGCAATTTAGTTTTTGATTCTATAGGATCCCACAAGTAAGATGCTTTGGGTTTTTAAAGAGGCATTGAACTTTTAAGTGTTGATTTGTAAGGACCATGGGACTTTTGAAGTTGTGCTGTTTTATACTGTTATGTCAGCATGCCATCTTGGTAAAAAAAAAAAAAAAAGTAAAGGTTGTAGTTTAACAGTGATGTGATTGTGTGTCTAATTGACAAGGAGTAGATTTCTGATAGCCAATCTTGGTTGTCAATTTGGCATACTTAAGAAGAGAGAACCTTGCCTCTGTGGCTCCTGTTTCAGTTCCAGCTTCTAGATTCCCACTTTGACCGCTTGCTTTTATGGACTATAACCTGTGGGCTGAAATAAAGTTTCCTTCCCAGTTCCTGGTGTTTATCAGGGCAACAGGAAAGCAGACGACAACACTGGAAGCTTCCCGGGTCTTGTACAATTTTTTATTTTTTATTTTTTTTAGGAGCCTCCCTCCTCTCTCAAGGAGGAATGTTTATCATGAGGGGAAATGGCTTTCTTAGATTATATTTCCTAGGCAAAAGTTCCCTAGATTATAAATTCCTAGCAATGGTGAATCATTAAAGTTCTGATCTTCCTCTGCCTTCAGTGAGCCATAAAGAAAATTTCCAGATTGCTTGAAACTGAAAATACCCTCCTTATTCTAGAAGAGTTTTGCCTTAATTCTCTAAGGAAAAGAATTCTGCACAGAGGGATTCAGGTAGATCTCAATATATGGGCCTTGCAGGGTTTCCTCTCCCAGCCTATGAGGCACCATGGTTATGTACCATAACTTCATAAATCCCCCAAAGACAAAGTTCAGAGACCTCCCAGTTAGCTGAACACATGGACATTCATAGAGAGTGGCTGGAGAGGCCTTGGAAGGTAGGGTCCCTGTCTCCCAAACTCACCCTCTGCCTTTATTCATTTGTATCCTTTATAATAACACACCTGCAAATATCAGGCATAGCTTCCCCAACGTCTATGACTGACTCAAGCAAATTAATCAAATTCAAGAAAGAGAGGTGGGAACCCTCTCCCCATTGCTCAAAGCACAGGTAGAATAATCTTGGCTTTGTGACTGGAATCCAAAGCACTTTTGGGAACTGAGCTCCAACCTGTAAGCCCTGCTCTTATTTCAAGGAAGATGGTGTCAGACTTAAATTGGATTAGAGGACAAGATCTGGATTAGAGCGGAGCAGCTGGTGTCCACCGCTGCAGAACTGCTTGCTGGTTGGGAAAAATCCATGTGTTACGGTCACACCAATTGTGTATGGACTGTGAGGTGAGAGTAGACAGAAAACATGCAGTTTCCTTTTTCTTGACACAGAGGTTAAACTTCAACATGAGTTTTGGACAGGGACAAAAACATTCCAACTGCAGCATCTTCTTTGATTGACTGTTGGATTGATTATTGATTGACAGAAATCCTCACCACGAGATACATCACAGGTATTTTAACTGACTGCTAGAACTCACTGTCTGATGAGGGCATCATCTGATTTGACATAGAGAACTCTCTAGCTTTTAGATAGTTATTTATAATATCAAGGAAAAAATATCTTTCCTGAAACTTTGTTTTCATCATCTTGGGTCTTTCTTGTGGAACTCTATGGAAAAAGTCTGTTTCTTTCCTCCTCAAAACAGAATCTCAACTCGATCACTTCGGCTATCATGATGCCCCAGTTTTCATTTTTCCACATGAGGCAGTCTGTTTCCTCACTAGTTCTTAGTATGATGTGGGATCACTATACTTCACTACCAAGTTACCTTCTCTTACGCACACTCTGTTTAATTTGATTTTTAAATTGTAGATGGTATTAATCAATCAATACAAAGGGAGAAGGAGAGATGGAGGACAAATAACACCAGGGTTGTTTGAAATCGTATTATTTCAAGTTTATCTAAAATATAGTATGTTTATATGTATCTTTCAGAAAGTCATGCCACTTGGGTTGATAATGCTCCCCACCAAAAACAAAACACAATAATAACAACAACAACAAAAAACACCAAAAACAACACAACAACAGCAAAAACATAGACTAACAAAAAACCCAGCACAAGTCAGGAGAAACCTCCTTTTGGATGGTTTGTCAAGTGTGCTGATTACACTGCTGCACACTTAAGACACAGGATTTGGATTATTTGAGCTGGATCTAAGCTGAAAGGCCCCTTCCTGGAATTTAGCTTCCACATTATAATCCTATACACGCTGCCAAGGGAGGAAAACAATTAAGAGCTCTACACAGCGGTGACACCTGTGAACTACAGCAATGACCAACATGGCAAGACAACCATAAAGGTGCACACGTGGCACTCACATATTGGTGGTAACCAAAAGCTATCAAATTCAAATTAAGAGCACTCAACAGGAGGAAAATCATGCCTGATACTGGAAAGCTAGCTAGCCAACATCCTGGGGCTAGTGAGGGCATGCACTTCAGAAAAGAATCTGCTGCCACACTTTGCTAAACCAGCAAAATTCCTAACTACATTCTACATCTTATACTTATATCGACATATAAGTATAGCTGCCACTCCTCATCAACGAGGCTTGTCTTTACAGCAAATGGAGACCATCACAGAAAACCACCACTGGACACACAATGCAGATATCAACAGGCTGTGGAAAGCTCAGCCCCAAGGGATACATCTATATGTATCACAGCTCCTGGTTTTATGACTCAGGGAACCTGACAGAAGAGGAGACAGAACGATTGCAAGGGCCAGAATATCAGGAAGTCGGCTGTGAGATGGTGGCCTAAACAAGACCAGAACAATGGCAGCATCAATAGACCTGCTAATGTGCAAGGGGGAAAGTTTCACAGACTCTCACCCCTAGACAAAGAATTACAGGTAACTCATGGCTTCCGGGAGGGAGAATTAGCCCCTCTCAAGGATGAGTCCCCTTGCTGGTTAGCTGTAAAAAATGGTCAGCCCTGAAACCTTATATACACAGACAACTAAAACACACTCAAGTGGTTTTGTTTTTTAAAGATCTATTTATTTATTTTATTAATTTATTCTTGTTACATCTCAATGGTTATCCCATCCCTTGTATCCTCCCATTCCTCACTCCCTCCCATTTTCCCCTTACTCCCCTCCCCTATGACTGTGCCTGAGGGGGACCTCCTCCCCCTTTATATGCTCATAGGGTATCAAGTCTCTTCTTGGTATTTATTTATTTTTATGTATATGGGTGCTCTGTTTTCATGCACACCAGAAGAGGGAATCAGACACCATTACAGATGGTTGTGAGCCACCATGAGGTTGCTGGGAATTGAACTCAGGATCTCTGGAAGAGGATCCCTGAGCCATCTCTTCAGTCTACTCAAGAAGTTTTTGTTTTTTGTTTTAATGTCTTATTTTATTTACATCCGTGTTTTGCCTCTATGTATGTCTATGTGAGGGTGTCAGAATCCCTGGAACTGGAGTTACAGACAGTTGCGAACTGCCATGTGGGTGATGGGATTTGAACCCTAGTCCTTTCAAAGAGCAGCCAGTGCTCTTAACAGCTGAGCCACCTCTCCAAAACCCCACTCAAGAGGTTTTATATAGAGATATATATTTTTGAGCACTATATATGTATGTAATAATATATGTTGTAATATATTACAACATATAATATATTACATATAATATATTATATGTTGTAATATATGTATGTAATAATATATGATGTATGTTGTCATCATAATAATACTTGAGGCAACCAATTTATAAAAAGAAAAAAACTTATTTTGGCTCATGGTTATTCCAGTACAAAACTGAGTGTCCCCATCCTGGCTTGGGGCTCTGTAGCAAGGGTGACACCTCATGTGGGGAATCATGGTGAACTAAAGCTTTCACCCCATGCTCCAGGAAGCAGGAAGAAGCAGACAGAGACTATGGGCCTACCATCTCCATCACGGGTTCATGCCCCATGGCTCACTAACCTCTCCGAGCTCCACCTCTTAATAGTTTTACTATTTGTGCTCAGTACCACCCTGAGGTGCAAACCTTCACTAGGTAGCCCATGAAGACATCCAACATCCAAACTGTAACAAGGTTATCGAATCTATTTACACTTTTAAGTATCTAAAAGTCATTGTGCTTCAGCAGTCTGTGAAGCGATGGGCACAGCTCGGCCCCTCCCCTGCTTAAGTTCAATTTTTCTAATGCCTTCTAAAAGTTGTGGTAGTTTCTGTTAAAAATAATATCCTGTATTTGACTCTCATTGAACTTTAAATCTTCACCAAGTGAACTGCTGTCAATCTGCAACCTTCCTACCTTGTATTTAAGTGGTTGATTCTTTGAACTTAGATGCAAAACTTAACATTTAACCCTATTAAGTGTATATTGTTAATTTCATTCCATTCTTCTCCTTTTCAAGGTCTTTTGACTTAAGTTTGATTCTTTTATCTGGTTTTCCAGCTTCAACTTTTGACAGGACGAGTTTTTTGGTTTTGCTTTTGTTTGTTTGTTTCTTTCTTTTTCTTTTTTTTTTCTTTTTTTTTTTTTTTTGTGAGAAAGGCTCTCACTATATAGCACTGGCTGATCCAGAACTCACTGTGTAGACCAGGCAACCTTTGAACTCACAGGGATATGTCTGTCTCTGATTCCTGGATGCTGGGACTAAAAGTATGTGTCACAACAGCTGGCCAGCCCAGGTGTACGTCAGAAGTCAAACGACTAACTGATTAAAAATGTCAGCCACTGTAACAGAGTGGAGAATGACTTCCCAGCGGTTCTCGGACCCGAGGTGTTAAGGAATCACTCAAGATGTGCGTTCACTGTGCTTGGTCCCTGAGTCTCATTTCCTGAAATTTGGATTCAGCGAGTTTGAGACGTGACTCCAGGAATGTGCATTTTTAACAAGCTCCATATGCTCTTCCAATGCTTTTGGTCTTTGGCCACATTTTAGAAGCATCTTCAGAAAGTTTCTTTAGGCTAAGGTTGACAGCGTGCCCCTTCATTTTAACAGGGTGCGCTGGCTTTCTGGCACAGTGTAGAATACAGAATAGATGCTGACTGAAGGAAGGTGTGAGCAAAGGTGGAATGGTACTCAGCTAATAATTCAGCTGTGTTTCCAGCTTAATTACAAAGCCAATATGATCAGCCTTTTCAAATACTCTGTGTAATTAAACGAATTGATACCTTTGATGCTCCCCACTGGGAGAAAAATAAAAAGGGATGTTTTGTATGACCCATGCTTAATGAACATATGTTGTTTCTTAGTGATCAGTACATTCCTCTCCAAGTGTTCAAGAATCTGGTACTTACTGCATCTGTCTGGATTCTGAGAATTAAGCAATGCCTTGTCCTACACCCCCTCCCCCACGGTGTAAGCTTAGGTGACATTCTCTCTCTCTCTCTCTCTCTCTCTCTCTCTCTCTCTCTCTCTCTGTCTCTCTCTCTGTGTGTGTGTGTGTGCGTGCACACGCATGCATGCGCGCATGTACCCACTTCTAGAGACTAGAGCAGTGGTTCTCAACCTTCCTAATGCTTCAACCCTTTAAAACAGTTCCTCATGTTGTGGTGACCCCGCCCCAACCATAAAATTACTTTGTTGCTATGTCATAACTGTAATTTTGCTACTGTTATGAATTGTGTATCAGATATGCAGGCTATTTGAAACCCAATCCCCAAAGGGGTCCTGACCCACAGATTGAGAACTGCTGGGGTAGGGCATAATCTTGGCTTGTGTTCCTCAGGCATCTCACCTTGCCATTAAGACAATGGTTTCCAACATGCCTGAACTTGTCAAATAAACCGGCAAGCCTCAGAGATGTGCCAACTGCCACCTCCTCCACTCTGGGTCACACGTGTGCACCAACCACCGTGCCTGGCTTTTACATGGATTCTGGTGAACAAAGTCAGATCTCCATGCTAGGAAGGCAAGAAATGTATCAACGAAGCCATCTCCCCATCTCTTATTTCTTAATATTTCTCCCAAATAATAAGAATCCAAGAACCAAGTACTTTGACCAGTAGGTTTTTTTTTTTTTTTTTAGTTTCCCCCTAAATATATCTTGAAAGAAAATTTAAGGATCACCAGAAAAAAAACCTCAGAAATAAGGCAGTATTATTAATCCACATTAATGCTTGTTTGCGTTTTTCCTTTTTTGCTCGGATTTTTTTCCTGGCCTGTAGTTCTTCAGTCTCCTTTCACAGAACAGTTCCTCCACCCTGCTCTCTGCTTTTCCAGTTGGGCACTCGAGTTCTCAGAGTGTACTTCTTAATGTTGTTTGTTTGCTTACTTTTTTCAGGTTTTTTTTTTTTTTTGATCATGTATATTTAAAAAGTAAAAGAAAAAGATAATTTACGAAAGCCAGTGTTAAACATTGTTCCCAAAGGAAGGTGAGAGTTGTACTTATCTCTTCCACGGTGTGAAGGAGGCTGGCGAGGGCTGATTCTAAGTAAAAGAAGGAAGGGATCTAGGCCATTGACAACTCGAAGGACATAGTAAAACACCAAAGGATTTCTCCAGAAAAGGTCATCTGACAGATCTGTCCCCACCTTCCTGGAAGGGGCCTGCCTGACTATGCCACTAGCCAGAAGCAGTAGTGGCAGGAGTGGCCTGGATACAAACTCAGGATGGATTGTAGATGCCAGTCCCTCTGTCTACAGGAGGAGACCCAGGTGGCGACACTCTCAGGTATGACACCGAGTCCCCGTTCATTTTCTCGGTGACTCTCTTCTCATTGCTTGCAGCGGTGTGAAAGTCCCCACTCTCACCCTAGCTTGGGACAGATCTTGGGAGTTTCCCAGTGAGGTGCTGTGGAGACTTCATGCCAGCTCAATGGCTCACTCTTCTCAGTTTGCTGCTTCATCTTCTGGTGCTCGGTGCTCCGGAACTTCAGAGCACCTTTCTGCGGACCCAACTACAGCCACTGCCCTCTGAGCTTTTACTCTATATAGTCTTTACAACCCTGTGGTGTACATCCCCCATCCATTTTATTCCTGACAAAACTGAGGATCAAGACGGGATTAAGTGGCTGTTCTGAGGTACTCCCACCTCTGGGAAGCGGAAGAGGCTTTTCGGCAGTCATTCTGATTCCTTGCCACACTCTCTCACCTGCCTTTCACTGTGCTTCTCAGTGATGCAGAGATTCCCATTGGTTCTATGGCACAGTGCTACAGAAGAGCTTCCTGAAGACCTACTGTCTGTGAGGGCTTGTTGCAGTTGTGTAAAATGGACTACGGGAAAGACAGTCTGAACCTTTACTCTTCCACAGAGCTTTGTGGGGCATGTGGGGACTTGCTTCACCCATCTAGCTGCATTCCCCAGGGCTCAGTTTTTCCCTGACAACTGGATACAAGAGCCACTTACCTTCTACAAAAGGAAAGCCTATACATAGTGCCAAGCATGGGACAGCCTCCTCTTCCTCAATGGAAGAGTGACTTTTTTGAGTGCACATTGAGACTGAGTGATGTCCCTAAGCCAGGAGGGTGGTGTCAATGTACTCGGCTCATTATCAACAAGTGCTTTCTTTCAGATGTAACTTAGGCAGAAATCTACAACTCATGACCTGGAAGGAATTATCAAGGTGAAAGTTGAAATTTAGAGGGGAGGTGTTTTCATTAGAATGAGGCTCCCAATGCAAAGGTAGGATGATGGCCAACTGTCCTCACTTTCTGGAGGATTTTGCTGAAACAGAGAGAAACCTTAACAAGCAGGATAGTTGCTCACCCTACAACGAACATGTTAACTATTGAATGTTCCTCTATATTGAAGATACTTTCTGGTCATTTAAATGTTATTCATATGGTGTTGTTCATCTAGGAAACTGCCTACTGAAACTGTGGCAGAGAACAAAATGGAAACTGAGACCTGCATCAGAGCTTGGAATACAGCAGTCACCACTTAAACCTTTCACATTCTCCGTGTGTGTGTGTGTGTGTGTGTGTGTGTGTGTGTGTGTGTGTGTGTGTGTGTGTGTGTATAAAATTGAGCAGTACAAATAAATTGTGGGCTGCTTTCTCATCAACAAACATATTTTTAAAATCTCATTACAATGGTTGTGTGGCCTCCATTGAGGGTGCTCAATACTTTATTTATCTACTTTCCAATAGTTCAGTATTTAGACTAATTTTTGCTATTAAAGGTAACATTGCTATGAATATTTTTAGGAGTCTAATGCTTTATTTTGGAGAAGTTTCCAGGACCTTCTTGAACAAAGCCTTGGAGGCATAATTAAAAGCCACTGTATTTTTATCTCTAAAGTGCCTCTTGGAAGGCTGTACCTCACAGTTCAAAGGCCCACTTGACTACTGCTGGTACCTACCTTTTCAATCTTCAGCAGCTGAGGAGTTAAGAAGAGAGCATTTCTCCACACTTTCTTTATTTCTTTGTTTACTAGCACAGTTCAAACATCTTTCATCTCTTCCTCAATTGGAATTTCCTAAAATTGTTTGTTCATACACACTCCCAGAACTTTGATTGAGTTTTAAGATCTTGCTCCTCATTTACGTAAACTAGTTACTAACTTACTATAATAAATCTTTCTTTGGCAGCCTTATTTTGAATACTTTTATGATTTAAGTTTGGCAGACAGTAAAAAAAAAAAAAGCTATCACTAAAAAATATGTTAACTGTTAATGGTCTTTAAATAATGAGTTAAATCCTGCGCACATACTTTCCTTGAAGACTCTTTTGCCCCACTGTTAGCTCATTAGCAGTGACTTAAACCAGTTTATAATGCCTAAATGTAAATGTCATGTACTTGTGGTGAGAAAGCAGAACCTGTCGCCCAGAGCTTGAAGACATCGGCTGCACTGTGCTGCTCTCCACTCTGAGAGCCTTGATTTGTCCAAGACGGGACAATCATGGCACTTGTATAGTTGCTGCTTCCACTGCTTCTAGCCACCACCCCTAGCTTTATGATCCATAGGCTTGTTTCTCTAGCTATACATGTGCTCTTCTTACTCTTAAGCTTCGAAAGAAAGCTCCATAAATCCATCTTTTATTTCATATTCTGACTTACTCCCTTCCTCCACTCTATGGATATACAGCTTACTCATAATTTAATGGGAGGATGTGGCTCATTCCTTTTCACCAGTGGATGTGAATATCTGTGTGCATATTCTTGGAGCCTATGTATGGGTGAGGGTTTCTTTCGAGGCTACATGTAGAAGTAATATTAATGCATAAAAGTGTAAGTGCACGATCTGTCTTGCAAGCCAAGGCTAAGTTGGTTTTTTCCACTGGTTGTACTCATTACATCCTCAACTGCAGACTTTAGGATCGTGTTGCTGAGCTTCCTTGCCAATACTTTGATATTTTCAAGTACTGAGATCCCATAGCCATTTTCACTCAGTGGAGCCTCACCAATGTTTTTGGCTTGTTTGTCCAAGTTTCTAACACTTGAAAAGGCAAATCTCAAAAACAAATCAGACCTCACTCATTTGGGTTTTTCAGTTGCTCGGTAGGGTCAGACACTTAGCAAATTGTTTATAATGTGTTGTGGTGACCCTCGTGTTCAGCCCTGGGAAGAGGAGGTCACATGATCTGGGAGGAGGGAACAGCAGCCCGAGTACAATTAGGAATCTGCTTCCAGGCCCCCCATGCTTCACTTCGAAGTCACATCACCTCTCTGCAGTCCTACCTGCTCACCAGGCACAACAGAGCTGACCTCTCCCAATTCCGCTGTGAAATCCTGCTGCAGAGCACTTTGAAATCTTTGGATGACAGACACAACAGGAGCGCCAAGTATGATTGTTACCCGTGCCAGCAACGCTAGAAGACAGCATAAAAATAGGAAGCAAAGAAAATTTCATTTTGTAAAAGCCTTCCTGAGAAAATTGGCTGGTCAGAGTGCCATTCCCTGTTTCTGGTTCACATAGACATTGGCTTTCATAAAATTAAAAGGAGGAAGAAAAAGGATACACTTTTTTTCCTTTGAGAGACAGAAGTCTTTTGCACACCTGGTTCTTGTGACACCCCGATACGTCGCTGTTTCAGAAGGAAGGATAATGCCTGAAGAGCTCTGGTCAAAACTGTTCTTGTAGATGCCCTTCACACTCTGCTTCTCATCCCAAGGCATCTAAGCCATCAAGTCTGTGAGGATGTTACAGGCTGAGGACTGGGGAGGGTCTAAGCCTTAGTGTCAGAGCATAGCTGTTAATCTAACTGCCTCAGAAACAGATGATCCTTTGGCTCTGGCCTCCTATTTTCCTCTTTCTTTTTTCAGACCTCCTCCCTGACCAGTGGATGGGAGAGCATGAGAGATGCAGAAAGGGGACATTTCAACAACCTTTGATATATTAGGACCCACAGAGTGAGATGAGTCATGCGCGCTAATGTGAAGGCTTGTTCTGAAATTGCCTTAGCCGTGATTTTAGTAGCTCTTATCCATCTCGATCTGCTACTTTAAGTGAGTTGTGATGAGCCATACGCACCTTTCCTTATAAATTCGATGTGCTGTGGAGACAGTTCCAAGCCACAGAAAAGGCATTTCCCAGTCTGAGCTTGGTGCCTGACGTGACACCCAGAGGATCTGAAATGGGAGGTTTTCGTTTGATTCTTCTTCTTCTTCTTCTTCTTCTTCTTCTTCTTCTTCTTCTTCTTCTTCTTCTTCTTCTTCTTCTTCTTCTTCTTCTTCTTCT
>OU015745.1:101624090-101688891 GCA_907169655.1 Acomys percivali | reverse complement strand
TGTGTGTGTGTGTGTGTGTGTGTGTGTGTGTGTGTGTGTGTTAAGTTTTGGGTCCGTACAAATTATAAATAATCAAGATGTATTTGGGAAAAAAAGCACTGGTTTGAATTGAATTCTCCTTCTACCTCTAACTACTGAGAAAAGTCCTTGAAGCCTTTTGTAGGCAAATGTTCTTATCAGGCCAGAATACTACAACCAGAGTCTATTTAAAACTAGGTTTTAGGTGGAGTCATTTGTTGGAAAATTTCAAACCGGCCACATTGGTTCCCCTAAATGTGCTTCCAGAAGCAGGAGCCTGAATCAGTTTTCAAAGTCTTTACTCACGGCTACTGTTCTTGATCATACAAATTCTATACCATGTTTGTCTAGAAGTTATAGAATAATACTTAGCATGTTGAAGACACTAAGAATCTATTTTTTTCAATATGTATAACAAACTCCAAGCCTTAAAATCATTCTCATTTGTCTCTAATGGAAATTTATGGAGGCAGACGATTGCCTTCGTTGGGGATTAAGCCCTCCTGGAATTAATTTGAAGCAGGTACCCACTAATTGTGTAGATACACAGCTCTCAGGAAGCTTTCCAATGCATCCCTCTATCGTCCTCTGGCTGTTGGTAGCTCAGGATGGTGTGTTGGGCGATTTGTTTTTTTTGTCTCTAGGAATCATTTCACTCTTAGTTAATTGGTCCTACGTTCACTGGAAACACTTCTTTTTTTCTCACCACTTTCAACATTATGTGTGTGGAGGGGCACGGCATACTGGGAGAGGTTGGCGAACAACCTGTCTGTAGCCTCTCCTTCTCCTGCGTTTGAGACTAGGTCTCTCTTTTTTTTTATTGTTCCCCCATGCAAATGCTGCATAGCTGGCCAGCAAGCTTCCAGGGCTCCTCCAGTCTCTGCCCCTTTTGTCACTGGTGTCCTAGGATTACAGATGTCTGCTGTCACTTCTGGCCTTATGTGGTTCTGTGAACTCATGTCCTCACACTGGCATCACAAACGCTTTAATGCACTAACCCATCTCCCCAGCTTATCACTTCCAATTGTAAAAGCTTTCTTTGTTTTCCATGGTGACCATGCATTCAACACGGACTTGTAACATCTCACTGCTCTTGGACTTAACTATACCTGATGTAGTTAATGATGCTTGGAAAACTTTTCTCAAACAAGGTCTTCAAATGCAAGTGATGCATCGATGGTGAACAATACTAAAAGCAGCAATGTGTATTCCAGCATCATTGCTGGTCCATGCAGTGTTTTCTCACAGATAGACTCAGTTTTATCTAAAGACATCCATCTGTCCATAGGTTATAAATTGGTAAACAGAACAACACAAGTAACCAGTCTTCTTACTTCAAAGGTTTACTGTTGGGTTAAAGTGAATGCTGTCCAAACTGTAAAGTGACATTGGAATCTTTCCAGCTCCACATTGAGGTACAATAAACAGATCTTTGTTGTACGATGGAATTGTCAACTCTAAGTTAGATTCCTTCGAAGGTGGGTGAGAGAGGGTCCTGATTCAAAGAAGTAAGTGCAGCCTCACTCACAGCAGGAGGCAAAGTAGAAGCAAACTTGCTATTAGGGACAGCTTGTGAACACCTTTCATTCTGCATGAAAACACCGCCAAGAACTTGCTTAATAGAGGGCACCTCTGTAGTCAATCACTCCACAAGGGTTCCGAATTGGATCAAGAAAGGACACGGGTTAGGATTAGGGTTAGAGGTTTTGTATTACATCGCCCGAGTGTCTATATAATTACACCGTGGTGATTTTAGTTGAAAGCTTGTAGATAATAAATGGAGGACTCATTTACTGGTTCTTTTGAAGCGTTGTGGGAAGGAGGACACGTAGGTGTTGGCACATGCTCCTGTCAAGCAGAAAGTAACAAATTCTTATGCTGAGTTTCCAGTTACACAAATGATACAATAAGGAGGGGCCGGGGAGACAGTCGGAGGGATGGTAGAATGGGAAGATTTCCAGGCAAACTTGTCTTGGCCCACAAGTGGAGACACGTCATCAGATTTTTAAAAGCCATTTACCCCTCGCCCCCTCCCACCCCCGCAAACTTCACTTGCCTTAAGGAAGCAAAGCTGGGTATTTTCCCTGCTGAGTGGGAGAGCAAGGAAGAGCTCATGAGTAGAGCAGGCTGTGGGCAGTGCAAAACCCTAATGCCGGTGAGACTGTTGCTGAAGCTCGTGTGCTGTTTCAGTTTTTCCACCGGTCTGTACCACCAGGCACCCCACCTCTCCCCCACAGAAGGAGCTCTTTGCTCTTTAAACAGAGCCCTTAGTGGCTTCTCTCTCTTGGTGCTATCTAAAATGTAATGAGTCTAATATTTACCTACCCAGGGCCTTCCTTGGCTTATGGACATTAACCCGAGCTAATATTCCTATACTCTAATAGCATTTCTGGCAAACAGCATTTTTTTTTAAAAGATAAATAAATCCATGATAGGATTGATGGAAAATATCTGTTCCTCTGGGAAGCTTCTCCAGCCCCATCCCCCATCCCCCTTACCTCTTGGGTTAGTGTCACTAAGGGCTACTCCTCCCCACCACCCACCGTGTGTTTCCTGTCAGGCACCCACCAATGAGATCACTCATATAACTGTCCCCCCCCCAGATGAGCTGTGAGCCCTGTGTGCAGCCTCATGTGTATTAACATACATAAAGCATTATACTAATTCCTGCTCCCCAGCTCTTTGATGGAATGCTTGGGAGATCTTAAATATCTTTGAAGAACAATGAACAATGTTGAAGATCCTAGAACTATAGGAGAGTTGATAGATTTGGGGAAAGCAAGGCAGTATTTAAAGGCCAGATGACGCTTCCTGGTGCCTCCTCATTAGTTATTTTATAAAGCCCCCAAAGTCCTGCTGATGAACGTCTGAAAATACCACTTGAAAAGAACAGATTTCAAGATACCCTTAAGTGCTTTAGAAGCCCCTTCAGCATTGGAGGTAAATGCTTACGGAACAAAACCTCGATTTACTCTGGCCATAAGTATTTTTAATACACTGAAAATATTCCTCTGGTGTTCCGGCATCTGTGTTTTATCCAGTGATATGGTCTATGCTTTCTACATTGAAATAATACTTGCTACCAAAATAGGACATAAAATAGAAACAAAAATAAAATCTCCCCATGGCCACAACTGTAACACAACTCTTCAAGGGGGAAAAAAACAGAGAAGTATATTAGTGCTTTCTTAGGTAAGCAAAATCTAGGAGATTTGGGTCAGTGTGCTATAGGCGCAAAGCCACCTTAGCAACAGTGATGGGGCTCAGAGAATCAAGTGAACTTGGAGGAAGTGAGTTAGAAAATGGGTCACAAGAACGAACTCAGCCTCCCAGAGCACGCAGGGAAGGCCTCCTTGGATTAACGTGAGAAGGAAAGGCAAGCTTGTCCCCTACCAAAGAGTATGTTATTAACCACACCCATGGAGTCTTCTGGGGTTCCTGGTGAAGAGGTTTGCGGTTTGTGCCAGAGTGTTCCTGTTTGTAACGTGGAGTTGAGCACTACAGTTGTGACTGTGCTTCTAAGTAAATGGCCTTCGGTCACTTTTGATCCCTACCCTTGTTTGTATTCTCTCTCTCTCTCCTTCTTTTTCTATAATTTCCTCCTCTATCTTTCTATCTCTTTTTGTCTTCTTTCTTGGCTTTTCCAGTGCAAATAAAGTAGTCTATAAAACTCAATCAAGCCAGGCATGGTGGCACATGCCTGTAATCCCAGAACTCAGGGAGACAGAGGCAGGTGGGTCTCTGTGAGTTTGAGGTCAGCCTGGTCTACAAAGTGAGTCCAGGACAGCCAAGGCTACACAGAGAGAAATACTGTTTCGAAACAGACAAACAAGAACAAAAAAGCAAAACAGAACACACACAAAACCCAAAACCAACCAAACAATAACAACAAGAAACCCAGTCAAAAACTCTAACTGTAGCTCTCTGTCAATGCATGCTCCACACATACACAGTGTTGGTTAGTGTTATGTCAACTTGACCCAAGCTAGATGCATCTGAGAAGAAGAAGCCTCAATTGAGAAAAATATCTCCATAAGATCAATCTGTAGACAAGTCTGTAGGGCATTTTCTTATTTAGTGATTGATGTGGTAGGGCCCAACCTATTGTGTATGTTCAACCCAAAAACTGACGATCTTGGTGAGGGGATATAAGAAAGTAGGCTGAGCAAGCCATAAGGAATAAGCCGGTAAGCAGCGCCCCTCCATAGCTTCTGTATCAGTTCTTGACTTTGGGTTCCTGGCCTGCTTGGGTACCTGCCCTGACTTTCTTTGATGATGGACTGTGATGTAGAAGTAAATAAAATAATAAATAAATAAATAAATAAATAAATAAATAAATAAGACAGGAAATAAACTATTTTCTTCCAAAGTTGCTTATGTTCATGTGTTCATGGTGTTTTAACACAATGGTAGAAACCCTAAAAAACACACACATACACACACACACACACACACACACACACACACACACACACACGGATTGCTTAATTTCCCTCAGGAGTCTTACTCTTTAGTAATCTCATGTCCATGTCATTAGAATTAGTAAACAAATTCAGGTTAATTGATTTGATAGTGTAAAATTACTAGAATACAGAGCATGAATTTTAACTTACACAGGCTGGTTTTTCCTTTACATCTTGGGAAATAACAAGAACAAAGTACATACAGAAGAAACAAGTTATTTTTGTGGTCCTGGGGAATGGAGCCAAGGCCCTGACACATGCTAGGCAGGAACTCTACTACTGAGTCTTATCCCCAGTAGTCAGGGCTGTATTTATGTTTGCTTTGGATAACGATGTAATGTTTCCGTTATGGCATACAACTTCCCCACTTTGGATGAGAGTGTTGTTGTTAAAACTACAAGATATACACTAGAACTCAGAAGCTAAGCATGCAGATGTTCCAATACCCACCAGCTTCCTGATGTACTTCTTACACTGGTCTAGGCTGATGGACAGATGCTTGCATTCTTGGCCAGGAGAGGTCGGCTGCTCTCAGTGTCCTTGAGCTGGAGTCTAGGGGTCCCAGGATTTGATGCTTTCCTCCATCCTAGCATGACTTTCTATGGGCCAGTTTCCCAAGTGAGTAGCCTACTTCAGTACCACTTCAGACACTGTTGCTTCTACTTCTCCCTCTTTGACTTACACTGAGACCCAGAACAGGATCAGAGCATTGTTTGAGTAGCTTCTCTATAACAAGTTAGTATCCTTACTTGCAACTCTTAGAACTAACGGGGATCAGTGATTCAGAATTCCCATGCATGAGCCAGGCATGTTGGCATATGCATATAATCCTAAAACCTGGAAGGCTGAGGAAGGAGGATTACCACAAGTTTGAGCCCACCAATGACTACATAGCATGTACCAAGATAGCCAGGACTACATAGCATGATGCTGAGTAATTAATAGTAATAGTAGTAGTAATAATAATAATAATAACAACAACAACAACAAAAACAATAATAATAATAGAACAAGAAAAAAGACGGCATACGTGTAAAAACTATGAAGTCCTTTGACGTTCACTAGAAGAGGCGATGTACAAGGCATTGCACTGACAAAGACTTTAGGAGTGGCAAATGGAGAGAAGAAACATTTTGCTTGAAAAAAAAACTGATCACAAACCGTCATTCTGCTCAGCACATGATTTAACAGGTGTGTGATTTATTCATTTATTCGCAGACTCTCTGACTAACCATTCCATCACAGCACTATTGTCTGCAGAGCAAAACACATTCCCAGCAAACTGTATCCGCTTCATAGAGAGGCTGAACCAGCCAATCTCTAGAAACCCTTTGTTTCCTGAAGAAAAAGAAGGTTAGCATCACCAAGACAGCAGCCCTAAAAGAGAATTAAACTTCACCTCGGCAAAGGCTTGGCCATTATCGAATTCTGGGTCATCCGTATCTCTTGTTATAAACAGCGTCTGATGTGAAAGGGTAGAAAATAAAGGCAGCATGCTACTTCTGTTGACAAAGTAGAAGACGGTCTCCACATGCAACCAATGTCATCAGGGCCCTTTTTGGGTTTCCCAGGAGACTTAACTCTTTCCTAGGGGAGTCAATGTTGGGTTTAATTTTGAGATTGGAATCTCTTAGATGACACACAAACCTGTTTCAAGTTGCCCATGACCAACCTCCTCCATCTCCATCTCGTGAATGAACTTTTCACTTGCAGGAAGATGAGCAATCTTGGTTTCCAGGTGTTTGGGTGCAGACGTGCAGAAAGAGAAATTGGGTTCAGCTGTTTTTCCTGCATAGCTTCAGGAAGAGGCCTGCATGCTCTGGTGAACATCGCCCAGCTGACCACATTACCCAGTCCAACTTCAACAATGGTAAATTGAACTCCTTGCTTTGTTCCTCTGCCTCTGTCTTTGGCCAGGTCCATAGCCACAAGGAATGTGATGGGTGGATGGATGATTTTTTTTTTTACCCTGTCCCCAAACTCCAATAGAAGCAACAGTTCCTGGAGGGAAGCAGGGCAGCAAGGAGATTGGGAATGAGGAAGAAGAGATCCTAACAGGGGCTCCTCAGTGTGTATAGGTGTGAGTGGGTCTGGAGAGAGCTACGTCTCAGTCTCAGTAGCAGCCTGACTTTAATTCACTAGATTGTCCTAATTAAGGAAATGAAAGAGCTGCATCTAACAGTGTTCCCTGTGGCCACAATGCAGTTGGCACAGCGGGAGCCAGGCAATCAATAAGTAAACAGACAGTGTCAGTCTGAAGACCTTTCAGAAAAGCATTTCTATTCAGGAGAAAAAAAAACCTTAGCAGTGCTTTTAGTCTCTTTAAATATTTCTCAAGATCTTCGTTATATTCCAGATGGTGCTGATGTTGCCTTTAAACAAGCCCCTTGCCCCACACTTGCCTTTGGTAGTGACCTAAGCTAGAGACCACTCACTATTCAACCTTTGAGTGTCTCAGCATTGGAGCCTGACCCAGAGAACTTCACATGCAGTGAAATGAGTTTTATCTACCAAGATGGATTCACTTTTTGCTCCCTTCAGCAATCCATCAATATAATGGGAAAATAAAAGCTTTCATCATAATGGGAATAGACTTCCAGGAGCATGAGCTAATATCAACACTTTGTTTATTAATACCAATTCTCTTGCTATATATTTGATGTGAATCCAAATTTGATTTTAATTAAGTTTTCCTGTCATTCCATCTCTCTCTCTCCCTTCCTCTTTCTCCCTCCCTCCCTCCCGCCTTTCCTCTCTCCCTCCTTCTCTTTCTCTCTTTCTTTCTCTCTCTCTCTCTCTCTCTCTCTCTCTCTCTCTCTCTCTCTCTCTCTCTCTCTCTTTCTCTCTCTCTCCTTCTCCCACCTTTAAGCAAATACCATATTTGGCTACTGTTGAGGACCAGATAATATTACCATTATTACCAACATCTCAAGAAACATTTCCAGAATAGTGGAAACTTCTCTCTCAGCTGAGTTTTAGATCAAGTAAAACCTTCTAATTTGACATAATACAACCTGAAAAAGAGCATACACCTTTAAAGATAACATATCAGAACAAGGTATAATTATAAAAATTTCGTATGGTTAGAACAAAAATTTTGAAACAAGGGTGACTTAAAAATTTATTAATGGATACGTTGATATAAAATTATTGATAAAGTACTAGGTAATAATGCATAAGTGCATTATATTATGTTGAAACCATTTTAAACATGTCTGTATTCTCAAATATTTGTCATGTGCTTCTGATGAAAAATTTTAAAATCCCCTTTTTTCTAGCTTTCATTGTTATCTGTAGTTACTCCATGGTGTATACTAGAGCTTCTTGCTTATAGATGCAATTTAGCGAACACCAATCCTTCTTTAGCTAACTTTGAAACACTGGGTCTCCTCAAGTCTTGGCTCTGGGTCACATTTTCAGTGTGCTCTCTAAAAGCAGAGATCTGCTCTTATTGAGTGATTGATCAAGCAGTTAGTAGATACTCAGACCCACGCTAAACATTTTCAATGAAGCATACCTTTGAGAATTCCCAGTGCCATTAAAGAACAGTCATGAATGTTCTGCCTCTGTTTCATAGATAAAGGAGATTTCATTTAGGATATTTAAGTTTTTTTTTTCTGTTTGCATGGCAAGGAAGTAGCAGTGGTGGACACAGGTACAGGCTGTTTAGTTCAGGGTCTATTTGCTGAACCAGTGCAAAATACGGCTATTCATTTGTACAGAGATCTTGAGGGGGTTTCACTCACACCTAAGAGTCCAAGAACCTTCAAAACAGCAGTGACTTCCAAGTTTCAGTCACCTGCAAAACTCTGTGCACCAATTGTCTTTACACTAAACCCACCCCAAGTGAACTCCTGTCCTCTTCAAATACACCCTTCTCTTTTGTTTGGTTTTGTTTGGTGCCTTGCCATATAACTCAGGTTGGACTTCAAGTTGCAACCTTCCTGCATCAGCCTTTCTTCCCAGTCTTCGTAACTAAGTGTTTTACCATCAGCAATGGAAGCCATCTTCCATTTGGTGTGATCCAGATACCTAGGCATCATGACTTGGCCTATTCCAGAATTCAGCATATGTGTCTGGACACTTCCAGTCATTGTCTTAAACCTCCAGCTATCTTGAATTCCAGGAACAGCAGATTTCTAGACATTGACTGAGCAATAGCAGTCATGTCACGGACATAAGTGCAATTCCCGAGCAGTGGGGGCTTCTTCTGGGCCATCTTGCAGAACAAGAGCTGAGCTAATAATCAACCAGACCACGCTTTGACCAAGAGGGTGTTACTGTATGTGCCTCCTGCTCTGCTATGATTCTTCCCCTATTTAAACCTCAAGCTCTTGTCAGCAGCACAAAGACAGAATTGGGGTCACTAGACCCTTTCATCTATTTTATCCAATGTGAGCACATTAAATAAACCTCAGCCTCCCACCACTGCTTGTCTGTTTAATTGGTGGGTTAGATGGGTGGCTGAGCCTAATCTGTTAGGTCTCCTGGAGTGGGCTTTTGTCTTTGAACACCAGTAACAATACTCAATTTCAAGAAATTTTAACTTTTTTTTTTTCTGGGTCAAAAAATCTCCTTTTTGACCTTTGAAACATACTCCAAATATCTCACTGAAGAATACCACTCTGAGGGGACTGTACAATCTTTTATAGTTTCTCACTGTCCTTCAGTGCGTGTCAGCAAGAAGTAGCTGGCCTGGGTCACCCTTCCCAGGTTCCCAGGTTCCTGCCTTCATGTCGGGACCTACGTGGCTGGGTAGATTCTTCAGGTCCTCTTCTGGTTTTAATCTTGGATTTTATGTCCTAGCAGCTTTGGTGAGGACAGAGAAATATGGATTTGATGAAGATGGAATGCTATTGGTGATATTGACTTTTGGGTTAATTCTTTCCTGTGCAAATATCCTACCTGAAATCCAAGAGGCCTTGAAGAAAGCATGGGATAATAGAATTACAATGGAAGATGCTAGTAAGAATGAGCATGTCAGTCAGTGTATGTTGGGGAAATGAACACAAGGTTTTCTTCTCTGAGACTGGCCGAGAAATCTTCATTCGGATGTGCCCCATCCCTGTGATATGCCTGGCCTCTTTTCTGCAGCTTCAACTAACACCGGCACAGTGATAGCTTTTATTCAAAACCATGTTGACATGTATTCAAAAAACAAAACAAAACGAAAAGGCTGAAAACCAAAACTCTCTTCTATATTTTCCTATCTGCTTACTTGCTTGGCATGGCGTCCACACATGTCCTACTTGGGCTTATCACTAGGGCCTTAGCAAGAGGGCATATTAATACTTATCATTATGTTTCCATTCTAAGATGCACAGAGGAAATAGTACTTTTTTTTCTGTGAATCCCAGGAACATCTGTCGACCAGCACCTGCTGTTCTCTATAGCAGGTGTATGCTAGAGATTGAAAAGATTTTTTAAAAAATCATATGATGTCAGGTCAGATCACAACTTCCAGCCTGTCACTCCCGCTAAATGGGTCAGTTGAGATGGAAACCACACATTGAGCCAATGTCTATTAGTGAGTTGGGGAAGTGTCACAATTGCAGTGTACAGCAATAGATAGGGAAGTGGGGCGATAGTTTGAGGCTACCCAGGGGCCTTATTAATTTCCCTCATTTTAGATCTCTCATTCCCTGCTTTTTCTTCTATAAGTATTAAACATTTTGAAAGACATTTTGCTTGCTGGTATCAATTTTTTTTTTCCCTGAGACACAGTCTTACTATGTGTCCCAGGCTGACTTTAAGTTTTTGGCAATCCTCTCAAGCCTACTGAGTGCTGGTATTATAAGCATGCAACATCCTTATAAATGGCAGGTGGATCAGGAGTTGGAAGAACCTTAGATTGTTTAAGTTACATAGCTGAAGAAATAGAGATCCGTGGACAAGATCAAGTAAGGAGAAGATTGTGTTATCTATTATGTCTGGAACCCAAAGGAAAGTTAGACCAATTGTAGGTCATTATTCTTCTGCAGTGCTTCAAAGTAGTGTAAAAAGCTCAGGACATAAGGCATGTTTAATGGTATGGTCTCTGGTTCAAGTGTTGTTGCTTATTATGCCCTGAATACATAGCACAGTGATAGACACATTTTGAGCACTTGACAAGCCTCCAGAAGAAGGCCTGGTAGCTTCCACTTCACTGTTTCTGAAAACCTAAAGCAGGCTTCCAAGAATTCATGTAGCTGTGCCAAGTTGAATAATATTCTTCTCAGTTTGCTGACCATCCAGTGCCTATGTGTTCAACTTTTTTTGAAACTGTTTTTTTTTTTTAATAATTTAATCAAGTTTGAATGAAGTCCAATTGAGGTAGGTGCACTCAAATCCAGTATCTTGTTTTCTTCTTCGATGGCAGCATCAAGACATACAAGGAGAAGGCCTTGTGATATCAGAGACAGACACTGGTGTGATGGCTGTAAGCCAAGGAACATCACAACTGCCCACAGCCACCAGCGGCTAAGAGCAAGGAAGGGATTTTTAGCTAGAGCCTTCAGAAACGCACCTTAATTTTGGACTTCTAGCTTTCTGAACTGTAGGAGGGTAGACATCGACTGTTTCAAGTCTCCCCAGTTTGAGGTTCCTCAGGAATTAAGAAGAGAAGCCTTGAAAATGTGTGGAAAATGAATAAAGACCAGGTTTTTTTTTTTTTTTTTTTTTTTTTTTTACAGCAACCCGGGCTTAACCTCTTAGATGACTGTAGCCCTACTGCTGTCTGACTCAGCCACATGTGAGACTCTAAGTAAAACAAACAGGAGTGGAAAGGTTTCCAAACACATAAGTACTGTAGTATATGATGTCTTAGGTATTCTTGCCCAGTTGAGCCCCAAGATGGACATAGTTCCAGCTGTCATTATGTGGCATAGAAGAACTGTCCCATACAGTGCAGTCAATATACTGAACTGTGAAAGGTCAAAAAGGGAGTGTTCCGATGAGAACAGTTAAGGTTCCAAAGACTGGTTCTGAAAACAGGAAGTGGTTGTTTGAAGATGTTTTTGGAGAAAAATTGAAACAGTATGGGAGAAGAGTAACAGTAATGTGGAGAAGAGGGGAAAAAAAGTGAGAATGTAGAATCAGAGAGCCTTAGGGACAGTATCAGCTGTGTTCACACTTGTCCCCATCAGAGTCAAAGATCCAGGAGAACCGAAAGTCGCTTACTCTTCTGTCTTTGGTTAAGGGCTATCCTAGAGAAGCACAGACTCTCACTTCTTTTGTGCTGTTTGAGGAGTAAGTGCAGGGCTTTGGACAGCAGGATGGAATCTCTCAGACAAGGGCACAGGTGACAGGAAGCTTGGATGGGAAAGGTGAGGGTGGTGGCCAATATATCCTGGTTTTCTTTCCAGTGTTCACACTTAACTTCAAAAGTCCTTTATTCTGTGAACCCACAGCCCTGGGCAGATGGAAAAGTTGGTCACTATAGGAAACCATCCTTGGGGATGTGGGTAGAGCTTGATGGTGTCATTTATAATGGATGTAGAAATGTCTCCAAACTAGAATGAGACACAAGACTCCCCCAGAGGTGGTATGTAGGAGGCGATGCATGCTAGAGGCCAACAGGGAGCCGAGCTCACTTTTAATTATAATAGCTTGCCACCTGTGACAGGTATAGATGGTTTCTCATGGGTTTGAACACTGCAGAAGGGCAGAAAGTGACAAAGGTCTTTCAGTTTGGCTTATAAAATCATGGGTGAGGAAAGGGAGGAAAGCACTGTGCTACACCTAAGATCTGGGCTGGAGTACATGGCGCAACAAGGGACACACAGACACAGCATCAATCTCAGACGCAGATGTAAGGAGAACAAGAGACTGGTGGGAAGCTGGGGGATAGAGGGAGGATGGAGACGAAGAGGAGAGGAACGAAGTGTAAGAATTGGATATAAAAGTCTATCTCCGGTTACAGTGATCGCTTTATGAGTATTTTCTAAGAGAAAGGCGTTTATGGATACAAATGAAGCTGTGAGAGAGCTGGGAGGTGAAGATGATGATGAGGAAGGCATAGAGTCCAACTTTTATTTAAATCAGTTTGTGTAACTAGCATGATCGGGATAAGGCACTTGTTATCAGTAATCAAAACTCTTCAGTAATGGGAAGCAAAGAGGACATTGTGCTAAGCCTTATAAAATAACGCATTGGTTGACTGCAACAAGCAGGCATATGTTCATCGAACCTCAGCCTGTTAAACAGGATCTGTCTGTTTGTTTGTTTGTTTGTTTGTTTTAATCAAAAAGGACATTTCTAGGGGGAATGAGGAAGAGAACATTCTTTATTTAATTCCCACAAGGAAATACATAGAAAAGGCTGTGCTAATAGGACACAGCACTTAGTGTGAATCCATCAAGAAGATCAGCCCAGCTGCGACATTTTCACTTGCAGTATATGTATACAGATTAATCTGTATTATAGGTATCTTAGGGTAGATAATTCATAGTAATGGTTCCTTATGACCCTTTCAGACATCCTTAATGCTGTTTTGCCTTCCTCTTTCCTTTGTATTTAGCTCCTTCCCCTCTTCCTAGTTAAAGTCTCTCTTTTTTTTTCCATTTCCCTCTCAGATCACTTATATCTTGCTATTCTTATATACTGAATGCCCCAACCCCACTTCTACACTCTTCTGATTTCTACAGTTACTCCAGGTTATATAATCCCACGTGAAGATTTGGAGCTAGAAACCTCAGATGATTAAGAACATGTGATATTTGTCTTTTTGGTTCTGGGTTACTTCCGTTAATACGATCTTGGGTAGTTCCATTCCTTTATATGTAAAATTCATGACTTCATTTTTCTTTGCAGCTAACTAGTATCCTATTGTGTATATGCGGCACATTGGCATTATTTATTCATTGGCTGGAGGACATCTAGGCGGTTTCCATTTCCTAGCTATTGTGAATCTAGCAGCAATGAATATGACTGAGAAAGTATCTGAGAAGTAGGATGTGAGTCCATTGGACGTATGCCAATGAGTGCTATAGCTAGGTGCTATAGTAGATTTACTTTTAGCTTTCTGAGGATTCTCTGCCTTAATGTCTAGAGAGAGTGGCTGCACCAGTCTGCAATCCCACCCTCAGTGAATGAGGATTCCTTTTCTGCCACATCCTCTTTAGCATTTCTTTTAGGTTGTTTTATTGATCTTCGTCATTTTGACTGAAGTAACATAAAATCTCAAGTTGTTTTGATTTGGTTTGCATTTCTCTACTTTGTAGTGACAACCAACATATATATATATATATATATATATATATATATATATATATATATATATCTTAGTAATTTTAATTTCTTTTGAGAAGTCTCTTTAGGGCCCCATGGGTTTTGTTTTTTTTTTTTTTTTTTTTTTTGTCTCTGTCTTTTGAGCTCTTTATATATCTATCATGAATCTTCATCCTCTCTCAGATGCATAGCTAGCAAAGATTCTCTCCCATTCTGTGGGCTTCCCTTTCACCTGCTTCATTGTTTCTTTAGCTGGGCAGAATGATCTGGAACCCAGTATTTTGCTGGCTGGCAGGGAGGATAGGAAGAGGACGGAACCTCGTGTGCCAGTCAGTCTAGCTGAATTGGTGAGCCTCAGGGTCAATGGAAGACTCTATCTCAAGCAATAAGGTTGGAGAATGATCAAAGAAGACACCTAACCTCGACCTTTGGCCTCTACATGCACATGCACACACTGGTCATGAGGCTTTCTTATTTCCATCTTTGTTTTAGTTTTATGATGTCCCATTTATCAACTGTTGACCTTAATCCTTGTGCAAATGGAGTCCTATTCCAAAAGAGCTTTCCTACACCCATATCATGCAGGACTCTACGTCTGTTTCCTTCTAGCAGTTTCGGTGTTTCAGGTTTCCCATTTAGGTATTTGGTCTATTTGGACTTAGTGTTTGTGCATGGTGAAACAGATGGGTCCAATGTAATTTTTCCACATGGGGACCCAGTTTTCTCAGCACCCTTTGTTGTAGATATTTTCTTTTCTCTAGTATATATTTTTGGCCTCTCTGTCAAATATGAAGCATCTGTGGTTATGTGTACTCACGTTTGTTTCTTTGATTTTTCTCTGTTGGTCTATATATCCGTTTTGACACTAATAGCATCTTGTCTTTTATTAGTGCTAATATTAATATAACTTGAGAATTGGAATTGTAATACCTCTAGCATTGTTCTTTTTGCTCAGCATTGTTTTGGATATCTAAGTCTTCTGAGGTTCTATATAAATTTTAGGATAGTTTTTTCATTATATGCTCTTGTCCTTTAGTTGACCCGAGAGGTAAGAAGAGTTAAGTCCATGTTGCTGAACATATCATGGACCTTGGACAAAGGGCCCAGAGGACTTGAGCTGGATCTGGCCTGGGAGCCTCCTCCCTGTGGACTAGCATTGCGGGTTCCAGGAGACATTGTGCAAGCTTCCAAAGCATGGACGCAACTAATAGTTCTACCCATCATAGCTGGGTAGGACTACAGCAACCATCAACACAATACAGCCCAAAAGGTTCAATAGTGCTACACATACCTTTGTGGTAACCAACAACTCTCTAATTGGCCTTCAGGCCCACTTAACAATAGGGAACTTATGCCCTGTCCTGGAAACCAGCCAACAACCCAGAGCTAGCAAAGGAATAGATCTTGCAAGAGGATCCCTAACTACATTTGAATACGTATTCTTATACCCACAGATTCATGTAATGTCCCACTCCTCATGAAGAAAACTCTTTGCAATAGATAGAGGCCCTTACAGAAAACCATAACTGGCCACAAGGCACAGTTGTTGAGCCCACCCCCAGCTGATACATCTACAATGTAACTCCTCCATTTAAGGCTCTGGGAGCATTGTGAAAGAGGGTGGAAAGACTGTAAGAACCAGAAGATCAAAGAGTTTGCTGTGGGATTGTGTCTTCTAGAAACATCAGAGAAGCTACAGCTATGAAGTCTCAATGTGACTGTTTCAACATGACCTGCACAAGGATGGCACCAATAGGCATGGCTAATTTGAGTCGGGGAAAAACCTCGAGGCTCCAACCCTACATAAAGAACTACAGGCAATCAAGGAATGCTGAGAGTGGGAGAAATACTTTTTCCCAGGGAAGAACACATCAATTTCTTATCCAATACCAAATGGTCAGCACTGAAAACATATACAAGTAATAGTATAATATGAACCGAACAGGTTGTATTTATATATTTAGAAATGCACAAAGACATACATACACATTTGCATGTACATGTATAACAAAAATTAAAATAAAAAGAGGTCACGAGTTTAAAAGAGAGCAAGGAGGGAAGCATGGAGTGGTGGTTGGAGGAAGAAAAAAGGAAGGGGGAAGTTATATAATTATAATCCCCCAAAAATTAAAAACTCAAGACAAATTTAGACAAACCAGTAAGTGCAACTCCATATTAAATTTATGAGAAAAAATACTTTTTACTTATTCATGTTTTTCATTTGTGTTTTCCTTGCTCTATTTTAAGAATATAAAAGTCCTATAAAGGCCCAGTCTCTCCTTTTCTTAGGAAGGATCACCATTACAAGTTTCTTGTGTCTTCTCTAAGACATTAAAACTGGTTTAGAGAAAATATGTACTGACTTGTTGAGGGTCAGGGATTTTGGTCCATTTTCTTCCTCCCCACTAAGTAGCACAGTCCCTCGTATGCAGATAGCTAGTAAGTTAATGTGCAATGACTGGAGCTACCCACTCACAGCTTTCACTTGAGTAGACATACACTCGAGTGTGTTCATGCTACTTCATTTACTTACCAGTACATCCTGGAGCTCACTCACTGTGGTATAAAAAGATCACAGTCACCCTTTCTTAAAATAAAGAGCTGAGGTGTACTCCATCACATGGCCGTATAAAAGTCTGCCCACTTAATTTCTTATTCATCAACACTTGCTTTGTTTCTAAGTTTTTGCCACTACAAACATTACTTCAGTAAATACTTTCATGATGTTCGGATCAGTGGAGTGAAGTTCTTACAAGTGCAGCACTAGTTTTTAGTAAGCCATGTCCTCCTACAAATGTTTCAAACACCAGTGGTGAGGATCTAATAAGCACAGATTTATCTTGCATGACACTTCTCATAGTCTTTCCAGGAATTGCTAACGTCAGGTTCCTTTGGTTTGTTGAAGAAAAAAAAAAAAAAAACCTCAGAAAGAATTTTCAGAATGAAAGACTGTGGCATGTCAGGACACAGAAGATCATGTCCAATGATTACAACAGAAATCAAATCTGAAAGCCCAGCTCTCGGGTGGTCCCTGCTTGGAGTACTAAGCTGGCTTTGCATGGTTTGGTTTAGGTTTTGATGCCACCATACAACACTACACATCTGTGTTTTTAATGTTTTCAAAGACATCGGAGTATCCAGGCCAATACATAATGTTTCTTTAGTCAACCTTCCTTCATCATAGCCTTTCATCTCCACCATAGCTTGGGGCTTTGAGCTTATTATTTTGATCAGACTCTGACTTTGGGGAGAACAGGCTGAAATGACAGTCTCCATTTCATGTCAGCATTTCTTCTTACAAGGGGGAGCAAAGCCAGATCAGACATGGGTGGCAGTTCTAAAAAAACAAACAGGCTTAGAAGTTTTAAGCCAGGTGTACACACTATGTTTCTTTTTGTACCATGTCTCCAGCTGAAATGGGGCAATAGAGACACACACCCACACCCTTGGAGGGTGTGGTGATGAATATTAATGACAGATGTGTCTTACATTGTTTGAGCTCCTCAGGCCTGAAGCTCTTGATAAAATTGGGTTATAGAACTACTAAGCTAAAGGAGAATATTTAAAGCATGTCCATTTTCATTATAGACTACCTTGACAACTGCTTTAAGCCTCTCACTCCAACACAGTCTATGAACTGTTCGGTAGAGTGCATATGCTTTTTAATATACTGCTCCAGCTTCTTGTGTGCTAACTTCTGGGAATGTCAGAGTTTATTCACTCAGTAGACATTTTTATAAATGTCCATTCAATTCTTATAGATGCCCCCAGTCTCAGGAAAATCCAGGTCTACCCGCCTGGGGAGTTCCTTTGTTCGAACACAACCCAAAGCCTCAGTTCCTTTCTCACTACATCCTGTCAGTGACTTCAGCACACGTACAGATCATGCCTCATGCATCTCATGGCTCAATGAGTAACTTCATTACACAAATATGTTCAGTGGAAAATAAGGCCTAAGACTTTAACTCAGGATCTCCTTACTTCAACTAAATGATATAAATATGCAAACCACTAATATATCTACATTTTCTACTTTGATATATAATACTCATATGTGCTTATCTATACACATACACAGCAAGACATGTGTATAAAAATGCAATATGGCCATAAAACATAAGGGTCTAGTATTTCACTAGCAGTAAATCAGCATCCACAGGAAGTACATTCAGAGCTGGACATGGTGGTGCATGCCTTTAATTCCAGCACTGGGGAGGCAGAGGCAGGCAGATCTCTGAGAGTTTAAGGGAAAACTGATCTACATGGTGAGTTCCAGGCCAGCCTGGGCTACACAGTGAGACTCTGTCTAAAAAAAAAACTCTGGGAGAAAAAGAAAGAGGTATATTCAGCCTGGTTCACACGGAACTGGGATAGGAAGGGAGATACTTTTCTCTCACCTGGAAGAACTAGGGAATGTCAAAGGGCCCAGCACAATAGTCAGTTCTTGCCAGAATATGTTCCTCCAGGGAATAGTCCCCTGACTTTGGATGCCTGGGAGCCTGGCACTATGTTTCTTGGGAGAGTTCTAGGGAAACCTAATAGGGAAATAGTCTGTTGGTATTATTTTTGACTTCAGTGGCTGGCTTAGTGGGGGCTGTTCATCTGGTAGCTATGGTAATGCTCACTGTGAAGTAGGCAAGTGAGAATTCCCCAGATTCTACTTCAACGCCTACAGGCCAGGCAGAGAATGCGGTAGAGTAAAGCAGGTAAGACAAGCATTTGTAAGAGCCACTTTCACCGTGTGTTTAGTATTCAGGATTGCAACTGCTTTATTGCTAGGAGACAGTGGGGGAAGGGGAGGGCTAACATACAGTGTTTGTTTGATCTAGATTTTAATGGGGGAATTTTCCTTTTCTAGATATTACTGTGTACGTACACGAGTCTGCAACCACCAATAGTCAAGCTGAAGTGGGCTTGGGGGAACCTTTGGGCCCTGAGGTGGTGCAGAGAAGGTGGCTCTGGAAGCTGGTTATCCCTGAATACCTGGTTGACACTAAATATGCGTGCTGTTCTCACTTATTTCTCTGAGCTGGATCTGACTTCCCGGGACAGAGTGGAGGGCTTCCGGGACATGGTGTAAGAGCCTGTCACTTTCTAGGAACTGTCAGATAGGAGATGCTGTTTCAGAAATGCCTCTCCATGGTTTGTGGGTTAGCCTGGATCCCTGGACCATAAGGGAGTTAATGTGTGTAATGAAAACGTGCTCTGAAGGCCGTGTGGCTCTCTAAGATAAACTATATAAGCTGGATGATAGGAAAGGTGTGGGTCTGTGAAGCAGAAACTAACGATTACCCCCGCAATCATGAACACCAAGCTACTTCTAATAAGGGGGAAAGGTAACAGGGCGCTCGGGCGATTCCATGCTGACGTAGAACTTTTGCCAAGCCACAGACCTCTCTCTAAGTGAATTCTGGGGATCGGGTTTGCTCCAGCATTAGAAAGGTAAGTAGCACTAAATCCTTCATTGTCTTTCTTCTTTCCCTCCATGAAATGTTCCTTAATGCTGAGCAACAGGAAGGAAGCTGAAGAAGGCATTTCGGTTCCCTTGATTGCCTCAATTTTCTCACCCACGAAAGGGCAGCGGCAAACAGCACCTTCCCAGTGTACGGCAAAAGCTGATTTGGAAACCAAAGGTTTGATTTTTTTTTTCTTTCTGTCTCTCTCTCTCTCACTGTAGGAAATCGCCCACACCCAGTTAAATCAGCCCTGGTTCTGTTTGATGATAAGATCAAAGGACTAATAACCCTCAATGAGTAAGATGTGTAACCTCAGGGAAGGGGAGCAGGGCCCCCGGACTGGAGGTGGGTTCCAAGGAACACAGGCCGAAGCTCTGCACATTTTCCCATGTGACTTGCCAGTGACAGGGGGAGCGTTCGTCTGGTTTTACGAGGAAGGGATTTTCCTTTCAAGGCATCGCTCTTATTACAAGGCAAAGATAAAAGTAATAAGGTGGTGCCATGAGGGGAGAAGACAGAAGCCTTGGATGCCATAGCCTCTTCACTCCCTTTCCTTCCTCAAACCCTTAAAAGTAAGGAAGGACTCCCGGCCCTTGGTCCTGAGCATTTTTTGAGCAGTTTCACTCTTAGCTCAAGATGCAGTTTCCAGGAAGAGACATCTGTCTCTAGGCCTGACTCTGGTCTAAGTCCTAAAGTCTAGCCAACCTCTGCCACACTCGGCCACGGCCCCCCAGCACTTTGAAATGTGTAGGGCTTAATTGCTCATGGGTAACCGGTGCGCATGGGTCCCAGTGAGATTTGGCTGGATCACATCTACTCAAACCAAGGGGTCAGAATAGCACAAAAGGTAGAACATTTAGGCCAGCTCCATCATTGGGAGAGCTCACGCTGATAAACGGATTCTGGGGATGGGGTTGTGATTCTGGATAGGAGCTGTGCACAGTTTAATAATGGGCAACTCATACCCGCTCCAACATCCGTACTTACTTCTTAATCTCCCTATCAGCACTGGGCCTGCGAAGAGCACATCTCACTTTCATTCTGTGTGCTGGCATGGTGATCTCAAGCTCAGCCTTTTTCAGCATGCTGACTCTGATCCCTGGTTTGTTGTTCCCTGACTCAACATTCTGGGACGGCCACTTCTTGACTCTGGAACTACTGACATGCCTGGGCAGATCTGTTCTGTTCCCTGTCGAAGAGATGGAAGCTTCGCTCCAGCCTGCATAGTCCCTTTTACTTTGTAGTCAATCTGTCCTATCGTGTCTCATGTTAAACTATCCCACTTGGACCTTTGATGGAAGTTGGTTTGTTTTCTCATACTCATCCGATGCTTCCAACGGACTTGCACAGCACTCACATAGAGTAGGGTCTCCCTCCCCACACCACTGTGGCTCCCTTTCTGTGGAGCTCCCTGTGCAGTGGGTTTTACATGAGAAGAGTCCATGGCAGTGGATATAGAATACAAGCGTAGTCATTCATCTGTTATAAAAGTGCTTGGTTGCTCCTCAGTTGATGTCCCTCTGCACAGCCATAATGGATGGCATTCTTCATTTGCCTCTCCCATCCCCAATCCCTCTGCTTTTTCTGTGTGAGAAAAATTCCTAATTTTGACATTCTTAATTTGGTCTTTCCCCTCCTTAAGATAGTTATGATGCTTCAAGACATGCATAAAGGTCCTTGTAAAACAGTATCCACTCAACAAAAGACAATTGTAAATTGAGGAATTTTTTTTACATTATAAACAATCTCATTATTCATGCCCTTGGTTATAGCATACAAGACACGGAGGGCTTCCCTCCATTGGTATTTAGCTTAGCTTCTCTGGATCTCATTTTCATATGCGCAAATGGAAATAACACCCCCACCCCTATTACACAGTAAAACAGGATACTGTAGATTTGTCAGTCAGCTTTTCATTATTGTAAAAAATAAAAAAATAAAAAAACAACCGCAAAAAACAACTTACAGGAAAAAATATTTTCACTCAGTTTCAGAGGTCTGTGGTAGTTTGGTTTCATTGCTTTGAACATGGGATGTGGCTGAATATCATGAGAGAAGAGAAAATAGATAAAGCCACATTGTGCCCTTGAAAGAGAGAGGAGGGGAGGGAGAAAGGACAAAGAGAGAATACAAGGGGCAGAGAGACAGGGACAGAGACAGAGAGAGACACAGAGAGACACAGAGAGACACAGAGAGACAGAGACAGACAGAGACAGAGAGACAGGGACAGAGACAGAGAGACACAGAGAGACAGAGACAGAGACAGAGACAGACAGGGACAGAGAGACACAGAGAGACAGACAGAGAGAGGGCGGTGGGGATTGGCATGCCATGGATAACTACAATCTTCAAAGGTTTACCACTACCATACTTAGATCTCCAGTTAGGTCTCACTTTCTGGAGTTTTAACACCTCCCAATTGAGGCATCAGCTTCAGAACAACGTTATATATATTTGTATGTTTACTCTCATTGTTTCTGTTTCTATCTGTCTCTGCCCCTCTCTGTGTGGGAGTAGGTGGTGTCAACTTGTGCCACAGTATTTGTGAGGAGGTCGGAGGAGTGGGCTCTTTCCTTTTACCATGTGGTCCCTAAGGTGGCCAGGCTCGGCAGCAAGCACTCTTACTCCCATGAGCCCTCTTGCCAACTTGAGGACCAGGCATTTAACACACAGCTTTCTGAAGGCATTTAAAATCCAAAGCATAACAACAACGTATTAGCACAGCGCTGGGAAGTCACCACTGTTTTTACCCATTTCCTGATACTTCTTAGCTTTTTCAGTTTGAAAACTTCTAGAAGCCTTGATTCTATGCATCTCTTCAACTATGTTGAAGCTGTTGCATGCAGCTCTATAATCATATTATCGTAATTTATTATCTTGCATCCATTTTCTTCACACACTTTTTCTGCTGGGTTACTTGCTCTTCAAGTCATCTGTTTTTTTCTTCTAGTGCCCCATCAACACCTACCCCTGTGACGCTCATGGTTTCATTTCCTGCTGTCTGGCTGGCTGTTTTCCTTGCAATTGGAATCTTATCATCTTTCAAGACCAAGTCTATACACTCTTTTTTCTCAGAGTTAGAATTATTTTCTCATCCCAGTTTTTGTTGATCTCTCTATTACGAAACTTACTATTATAAAGATTTTAATTATGTGTATGTGTTTTTCCCACTGGACTGTGAGCTGTTGAAGGAAGTGATTATGCCTCATTTGTGTTTGCTTCAATATCTCATTCTGTATCAGAAGAAAAGTGGTCATCTGTCAAATGTCCATTGACACTGCACCATATATATGTACTAAACAGCAGCTGCCCAAACCTAGAGGCTTCTTAGAAATGCCACTGAGAGTAGTTTTTCTAGGTCACCAGCAAGCTCTGTGACGCTGACTGGTTCCCAAGGCAGAATGAATATGATGGCTTAAATTAGTCAAAAAATCTGAAATAAAACCTTCATTCATGAGCATCAGCAGAGGCCAACACTTAATGACTTACAAAGTCCAGAAAGTAAGCAAGAAATCAGGTCATATGCAAGACAAATGGATCAGTAAGAATAAGAAATATTGAAAAAACCTTGGTTATGTTTTTTTCAGTCACCACACATATGATAGAGTCTTTATTTAAATTTATGGTTATGGAAAACTGGCCATTTCCATTTTCAGCACAGTTGAGTCGGGGACATTTCCTGTTATCAATAGGAAGCTGCTGTACAATTAAATGGATCAATGATGCAGTGAGCTGAATTAGTTTTTTTATAGTCAAATAATTGGACTAGCTGTGCATTCTACATTATCAGTTGTAGGAGCATGATCTTTGAGTCTATCGTATAGCAAGATGCCTGGACTGCTTTGGACTATTGATTTGAAAAGCAGTAAACGGGGATAGTTAGGAAGGGCCATGAAGTAGTATCAATAAAATTGTTCAGAGGATGCACATCTGACACACAGAGTGGCTTTATGGAGACCTAATGATTTTTTTTTTTCAGAACAATTTACAAATCTGGCCTATTTCAACTGCTACTATAATAATGTGCCTTAAGATATGGGGCAACACACTGTTATGTATTTACTGAACTTAGGTCTGGTTTATGGAACACTGCTCTGCTTGTTGTCAGTGGTATGTGAGTAAACTGGCTGTTTGTCTAAAGCTCAGCTTTGTAGTGATTTCCTATACCAGTGGTGTAAACACTCACAGGTGGGCTGGTGGTTAGCTATTAACAGGTACCCAATTTAACATTTCCAAGTATCAAGGTGCTGACTCTAGAGGACTCTACCCAGCTGATGCTCACAGGGTTGAGAGGTTCACAGTCATGCAGTTCTAGGACTAGAAGCCTTCAGAATATCCCAGAACTACCAGGGACTGTGTGAATGCTTTGCACTTTTACTAGCACATCTGGACTCATGCCAATGTGTCCATCCCATGCAGAAGGTTTTACGTCAGGCAAAAGAAAAGCAACTGGACATGAGTGAACCAACTTAAATGTCACAGGAGAAACCCCTGAGGCCACACAGAAAGTTCATAGCTGTGGTATTGTGAAATGGGAAGAAATAATTGACCTTTGGCTGTAATCGTTGACACAGAGTTTCCAAAGAGTTTGCAATTTCCTGAAACTTTTGAGGGTTTCATGACTACATAATGAAACCTCCACACAAGAAAAAACCCTAAATGAAAGGGTACCTGGTGTGCCTCACATTTTGGGTCTATTTTTCCGCTGCGGTAACAGAATGATACCGTCTGGATAATTGATAAACAATTGATAAACAATTATCAATATTTTGGCTCATGGTTCTGATCGAGAAGTCCATGACCGTTCTTGTTCTGGGAAGGGCCTTTATGCTGAGTCACAACATGCAGAAGGGCAGTCGAACATGCCCAAGACAGAAGAGGTGACATATAGGAGGCTGGAACGCTCCGCTGGTATCTGTGGGGAACGGGGCAGATTTGTGGAACTGGGCCTTGTTCTCAAGGCTGTGCTAACTCCTCGGTAGGTAGTGTCAGAACTAAATTGTTGGACACTAGTTTTTAGAAAATGGGCTGTTGGTGTGGAAAAGTCCACATATTTGATGCCAGAAGTGTCGTGAATATAAAAAACTATATTTTTCTTACTAGCAAACTTGGAACTGGAATCTGGTTGGTTGGACATCTGAGACTGTGTTCTATGCACAAGCTTTTGAGAGAGCAGCTGGGAACGGTCACCAAGGGGGCATGTATGGGAACAGGATTTGTGATGTTGATGAGGGGTGTGGACCGGACAGGTTGAGTGGGAGGAGCTGAGGACCTGAAGTTCTTCCAGGGAGACCAAGCTGAGAGAATCGCTTGATAGCAGTGAAGACAGCAGCAAACTTTGGTTTCTAAGTGGGCAGCTGATTGAGTTTTTAACACTGTGTGTTAATTTATCTATGGTACTTATTAGGTGGGGCTAATATTAAGGCAATCCATAGGTACATCTTAAGAAAAATGACTTCAGTCTTTTTTCAGTCTTTTTTAAAGGTTTACTTACACTGAAATGTTTTGCTTATTTGTACCTGGGGGCAGGGGGGGGATCTTTAGATGGATGATTCTGTAGATAATTGCATATCAACACTAACTGAGGAGCTTTTTAAAAAATCAACAATAGCCCTTCCACACTTAAAAGAAAAACCCTAGCCATAGCTATGAGGTAAAAATTGAGAAGACTCAGTGCTTAGGTATTTTTAAAAATATATACTTAATTAAATCTTCAAGAATTATATACAATGTATTTTTATCACACTCACCCTCATAATCAAACTCCCCCTAGATCCTGCTTTACCTCCTAACCTAATTTCATTTCTTTTTAAACCCACTGAGCCCAATTTGTGTTGCCCAAACACCTTTCGGTGTGAGACCATCTCCTGGAACATGGCAGGTCTCTGTTCTTCAAGAGGTCATATCTTTGAATAAAACTGACTTTCCCTCTCTTAGTTACTTTTCTATTTCTGTGAAGAGGCACCATAGCCAAGGCAACTTTCAGAAGAAAGGGTTTACAGGCCCTTCCAGTTCCAGAGGGTGAGTCAAAGACCATCACAGTGGGGAGGAGGACAGCAGGAGGAGGTAGACATGACACTGGGATGGTGGCTGGCAGTGTGCATCTGGAGACGACCACCACCACAAGGCCAAGAGAGAGCCAACAGCAATAGTATGGGCTTTCGAAGTGTCAAAGCTCACGCTCAGTGATAAACCACCTGCAACAAGGCCACACCTCCAAATCCTTCCCAAACATTTCTAGCAACAGGACCAACCAATCAAACATGTGAGCCAATGGAGGCTGTTCTCACACCAACCACTCCTTCCCTGAGAATCTATCAATTGCCAATAAGGATTGAGGCATGTAGGTATTTTTATTAAGCTGCCCACAGGCAATGTGAGGATTTTCCAGGTTGTTGGCACAGAGAATACTTTTGCAGGGCAGGTGAGTAGTAGTCAGGCAGTAACCACTGAGTCATACAAAAGGGGGAATATGTGCAGGACCTTGAAGACATCCAAGAACTCAGAGTGACAGTTCCAGCAGATGATGGCTATAGAATGGAGGCTGATGGCCAGTTTGATAGTGTTGGTGTCCTACTTAGGGCAAGGGAATGAAGGGGGCAGTCTAGACCATTAACAAGATGCTAGTGGTGAGTCAGTAAATCAGGATGGAATTTGTGTCTCAATTAATCACACAATTACAGAACTCTAATGCTTGAGACATACTTAGACATGCTACTATGAGATGGTCATTACTCTCCTTTCCTGCATTATAAATTCTACAAAACAGCTTTTTAAAAAACCCATTCAAACCATTTCTATTTATTTAAGAGAGTAAATTTCTAATTTAAAAATATATTAAGCAGTTTAAGGTTTGTGGCTTGGTTGTTAGAGACATGAAGGTGGAAAAAGAAATGAAGTTATGATGATCTTTGCCATTTCCACAGACAGGGCCACACACATTCTGCCTTCTAAAATTCTATTGTAATGTTGTTTTAAATATATATAAAAAAATTGGAAGGGGACGTTGTTAGGGATTCAGCCGATGTATGTGATAGCCTTGTAGTCTACCACTGAGCTCTGTCCCTAATGCCCCCAAGACTTTCATTTGCACAAAAGTTTTAGGAGGAACATTTAGCTTCGTGATTTTAGGTTGATCAGAGCATACTCTACATCTTAGTGTTATTGCATATAGGGATGATGGAAAGCTTATCGTCCACGCTGGGAGCTCTGGGTCAGACCCACAGGCTCTCATCATCTCCCACAGGCTGTTGGAACCAGTGAAAGGATAGAACAAGGAGCTACATTGCATGTGGTTACCACAGCTATTTACATAGGTTCGTTCTCTGTGAATCCTTGTGAAAGAGGCTCTCACACTATTAAAACACACACACACACACACACACACACACACAAACAACTAACACTCCTGGAAATTTAAGGAAAGAGAAGGAGTGATTAAGAATTTGCTTTGCTTGGCTAGTGGATACAATTATAACTTTGTTTCACTCAGTGAACTAGAGCATCTGGCTACACTGTTTTAATAAACGGATTGGGTATTTGCTTGGTGGAGAGGCTGCCAAGTTGTGTGAAGTGTGTGCCACCTGTCAGAACTGTACTTCAGAGTTACAACAAAGTTGAGACAGCCCAACAGATTTCTACATATCCTCTTCCCAGATTCTCGAGATGTTAACAACTTATCATAATTTCCATGGTTTTTAGTGAACGCCTTTAATGATAAGTTAATAGTATTATGTCACAGTGATTCTTTTACATTTAGTGTAATCCTAGACACCGGCTGGGAAAAGACTGGAGAAACAGCATCCAAAGACCATTCAGGAAAGAAGCATTTTTTACTGTTACGTTTTAAATTAACATGTTAGTTGTACATGTTAACAGAATACAGTGTATGATATAGAATTTTAACACATGAACACAATGTGCACTGAAATCAAATCAAGGTGATCGGGATCAAACTATTATGTCACAATTTATCACTTTCATCTTTCTATGTACATGTTTAACTAGGCACACATGCAAATACATACCTTTTCATTCCCTGAACCATTTACACTGTTGCCACTGACCCATTACACCTAAATCATTATGTGTGCTATTATCCATAAACTCTTTTCAATAACCACAGCTCAAACAGCCCAATGTAAGACACTAAGATGCATCTTTATAATTTACATACCTTACTCAACTTTTTTTCTTTTATGTCAAAATATACTTTGTAGCAACAGTCTGTATATTCTTACGGTCCAGGGTCCAATCTAGAACTACTATTGCATGCATTTATCACACCTCTGTTGTCTCCTCTTGTCAGAAACAGCTCTTTGGTTGTTGCCTCTCCTTACATTATTTTTGAAGCACACAGGCTGTTTTGTACAAGTCTCTTCATTTGAACTTGTCTGACATTCAGATTACACATCTTGAGTAGGACCCACACAAGTGTGCACTCTCTTCAGGTGGCAAATGTTGTTTGCCCAAGACTGGTGACATTAACTTTGATGAACTTAATCTAAGTGGTATGTACCAGATTTTCTTGTATAAGATGACAAGTTTCTTCTTGTGGATTAGCTTTCCTACAATGAAACCATGCAGTCACCCCATTTATCACTGAACTTCCACCTCGTAGTTTTAGCATTTATTGATGATTCTTACTCCAATTAGCTACCATGGTAGTTGGGTTGGTAAATGCAGCATTCATTTCACACAGCGGTTATTCTCATCTCCTCATTTATTTGTGTCTGAATGGGCCAGTGTCTCTGAAACTGGCTTTCCATTGGACATTTCCCTATCATTCCTTGAGTACTTTCTTTATGGCAGAGCCAGATATTTTTGCCCCGTATGTGCTTTCCTTTCCAGTTTGCGAATCCGGTTTCTAAAAAGAACTGCGTTGGTTTTTTTGTTTTGTTTTTGTTTTTTAAAAATTTCTAAGTAGAAAATTTATATTTCAACGTTTGAATACAAGGCATTGCAGACTTGGAGTTGGGTAGTCACTGCCTCTAGACCAGTGAGTGGTTCTCAGCCTCTCTATCTGGTCAATGCTGTGACCCTTTAACACAGTTCCTCATGTTGTGGTGACCCCCAACCATAAGATTATTTTCATTGCTACTTTGTGAATGTAGTTCTTCTACTGTTATGAATCATAATGCAAGTATCTGTCTTTTCCACAGGTTTCAGGTGACCCTCAAACAGGGTCCTGACCCACAGGTCGAGAACCACTGCTCTAGACCCTTGCAGCACACACAATCAGGAAACAGGGGCTGGAGATACGGTTCTGTGGATAAACTGCTTGCTGTACAAGCATGAAGGTCCCTCTACAAAGTCTGGTGTGGTCAAATGTGTTTGTGAATCCAACAGTGGGAGGCAGAAGAGAAGAAGATCCCTGGAGCTCACTGGCCAATCAGGCTGTTGGTGACATCCATGTTCAGTGAGAAACTTTATCTCAAAGTTAAGGTGGAGACCCATGAAGTAGACACCCATAGATATGTTGACTTCTGGCATCCATACTAAGACATAACCTAGGCAAAGCAGCTCCCAGGGCCAACAGCTGTGGTTCATGTTGTCTATTAGGCTCCTCCCCGAGGTATAGTGGAGGAGGATTTTAGACTTTCATGTTGTCAATCATCCCACTGTGAACTAGTTCCCTCTACAAATAAACTGTCTTATTTGCCATTGTATTGGTTGTCATTCTTCTGGGTGTAGTTTATGATAGACATCAATTTTCTCTTATCTAAACTTAGAGAGTTTTAATGAATACAAAAGGGGTGTTTATGTGTGTGTGTGTGTGTGTGTGTGTGTGTGTGTGTGTGTGTGATATGTCTAAAAAGCAAGTGTTAAGAAAAAGAACAATTTAGGGGAGAAGAGTATTAGGAGCAAAAATGATTTTTATTATGTTGTTTGTAGACATAAAACATTCTTAAATCAAAATTTACTACCAAGTGCTTTTTACTTCCTAAAAATAATGAAGGGTATTTCTTGCTTTGTGATCCTCTCAACATTTTTTTTCTTCCCAAGCTTAAGGCTGTTCTTCATTTTTGCTTTTTTGATATAGGATCTCATTCATTTCTGGCTGGCCTTAAACTCACTATATAGTCCAAGGTGACCTTGAACTTAAAAAAAAATTAATTTTGTATTATCTATCTATCTATCTATCTATCTATCTATCTATCTATCTATCTGTGTGTGTCTATGTGTGTACAGGTATGTCTAGGTGTGCACACACATGGACCATGAAGCTAATGTGGAGGTTGGAGGACCTCCAGGACCTTTAGGACCTTGGAAAAAAGCTCTGGTTTGCAGGCTCGGTAGCAACAGCCTTTACCCACTGAGCTATCTACCTCTTCTGCTGCTACCTCTTGAGTGCTATATTACACGTGTGCATCACCCACTTGTTTATAGAGTGCTGAGGATCCAATCCTGGGCTTCCTGCCTGCTAGACAAGCACTCTGTTAACTGGGCTATACTCTTTGCCTATAAGCTGATCTCCAATGACGAGCATTTGGCCAATTTAGAAATTCTAGTCTAGAAAATAGCTGAGTAGGGTGGTTAAGAAAAGGGTGTCAGTAGCAGAGGCTTATCCCGGGACTTCTCATGGTAGCTTCTACAGAAAGTTGCTTAGCATGCTGACTCCACACTAAAGGGTGGCATGTAGACACAGGGACACACAACCTTTTCCTCATACAAGCAGCTGAGTCATACGACTGAACTATTAATTAAGCTACTGGACTTCACATGTCAACATGGACAGTGAACTAATAGTTTTCACAGTTATGAAAGGGGTAATTATCAAGTAGTTGCAGAGCTGAGGCAAAGGCAGCTGCCTTCCTAGGGAGAATTGCCCCCTATTCTCAGGGAGCAGCTCCGGGCAGCATCAGAGGCGCTAGTCCTGTGTCAGTAGTTCAGAGTGTGACAGCATACACATGATATTTAGGTCATTTCCACAAGGAATCCTAAGACAAGGAGCCACCGGGCAGAAGTATGACATTGTAATGACAATGAGAGCTTCTTTGAACATGAAAAATTTTAAGTACTTTATTAAATACTATATTCATTGTAAAGGCTTTAGCCATCATGATCACCATGATACAATACATGTGCAAACATACTCATTGAACATGCTTGAAGAAGTATAAATTGTGTTTGAAAATCCATGCAACATTAAAAGACTCATTTACTATAAAAACAGAGATTCGGAAGCATGCAAGGCCACACATTTAATAGAAGTCTATCGCTGACTCTGGGGTAACAGCTGCATGCATGTCTCTAGTCATGTTGCACTTCTCCTTGAGCTTGGACTGCAGTAGAGTGTGCTCCACAACACCGATTCGAATGTCCATCTGAACTGTTTCTTGCTTCAGTTTGGTTAAGCTCTGCTTAATCTTCACCAAAGGAGCTGGAGAAGAGAAACAGCGTGGAATAAAAACGGTCATTTGGAGTATCAGTTTGCTAGAGAATTGCCTGACATTTTCCTCACGTTGTCTTAAGCAGAAGTAGGACTAAACCACAGGCGATGCCTCGCTGACACTCACACCACTTTGCGATGGTAGTGTAGACACTGAGAGCTGCAGGTTGGGAGTTGGCTCAGTGTTTGTGAACTGAGGCTGAATTTTCTAACTTTTCTAGGAAAAGAAGTGCTAAGTGGATATTTAAGGATGGGCTCAACATAGTTAGTTTTGTCCACAGGCACAGGGGATAGAATAGCTAGAGAGGGAAGAAAGGCACATTTGAGATACAAATAATGAGCCCCTTGAAAACATTGCAAGAAAACCCCATGCCCCACTCCAGAGTCCCAGGCTGCACGCAGAGCACCTGAACTCTAGACAATCTTTCTGACATAAAAAGTCTGAGGTGATGACCACTGGCCTGGGTCAAACTAAACGGTTAGTAATGGAGGGTAATTACTGAGAGATTAATTCTTTGTTTGAACCAGCTCAGTCGGGGCTTCCTGGAAGGAGGGGAGAAAAACCCCAAGGGTCATCACATCATTGTCCTGGTGTCATTTGGGATATTCTTAAGGTCTTTTTGTATATAAAATGATGAAAACAGGAAAATTCATGTTTAAACACTGTCAGAGGAAAGTACATTCTTAAATATATTTCCAGGCAAAGCAAATTAATACAAATCAATTAAATTAATACAAATCAAAATTAGAGAAAATAAATTTTCTTGATTGACATAATAAACACAGTATTCTGATGACTAGACACCATTTTTGTACCATGCATTTCTCTTAAAACAAACAGATTACTTATTTATATATTATTTATGTGTGTATGCTCATGTGCCTATGTGCATGTGTAGAGGTCGGCAGACAGATTTCGGGAATTGGCTCTCTCCTTCTATTGTGAGATCGGAGACAAAACTGAGGTTGTCGAGTTTAAGTGGCAAGCACCTCTACCCACTGAGCCACACTGCCAACCCACACAGGCTCCATTGGCATTCCTTTGCCAAGCTTCTGGAGAGTGGCTCCCAAGCTCAGCCCCTCAGTGACCGTGTACTCACTGCCGTCCGTCATGCTGCTGCCCTTCTCCTCCATTTCTTGTTTCACCTTTTCTAATTCTTCTGTAACCTTTTATTGGGAAAAAAACCTGTGAATGCTGAGTTTTAATGAACCTTAACCTTGAATTTTTTTGAATGTCACATTGAGAAAAATCAGTTTAGATATAAGGAAATAAGACATTAAGAATATTCTCAACACAGTTCCAATAAAAAAACAATGTATGCAGAAACACCAAGCATTTCATTGTTTGAGAACTGCTTATAAAACACCAGCAAATTACTTTCACATTAGCTTTCTCACGCTGTGATATTATAGAATGAGAATCAAGTTGTTTGTAGTATGAAGCCCTTGAACTGTGCAATTATCACTAGCATTTACCATGCTGCTCTCCAACAATTAGTTATTAGTCAACACAACGTTACCAGAAGCTGGAGCTGCCTTCCTAGGGATCCCTCTCACTAGCACAGTGAGGAGGAGACCACCGTTTCCTGGCCAGGCCAGTAAGGAAATGCCTGCATCCTATGGTGAGATACAAAAGTGCTCTATTGCTTTCTCCAGGCCAGGAACGTTGAACTCTAAGAGGCAGAAGTGCCGGTATAAAGACTCCAGATGAAACTGTGCACTCGATGTCAAGATTATACCACTGCAGCCACTGGTGGTAGAATTCTACAGCAGCAGTATAATCTCTGAAATTATATGGAAAATCTAATCTCTGAAATTATAGAGGAAATATAACCTCTACACCTGAGAAGCTGTTTTTACACAGCCTAGGGATCCGCTGTGATTACTGTAACTTAGTAGGGCTTTACTTGTGTCGTGCTGGTGAGTAAAACCTTCCCAGGGAATAAAGTGCTCATCCAGGCAAAGCAAATTAATTTCTTTCAGGCACCTGAAACATCACAACTGGGGACAACTCCCGACTCGAGAGGACTAAGTGGTCCCCAGACGCCCTTCAAGTATTCATTTACCAGACATTAGTGAGCGCTTTCCCGCCCAGGAACGTTTCATTTGCCTAGAAACACTACAGGACTAGAGTCTAAATATTTCTAATGTTATATTTAAAATAAACACTTCTGAAATACTCTTTATAAGAGAAACTTAACTTCTTCCTGGCCAAACAGTAAAGCTTATGAAAACTGTGCTGCTTTTTAACTATACATAGTCTTGTATCTTAGTCTCATGCCGGCTTCTGACATTGTAAGTCTTCATTCTTGAACCTCATCATCTCCTATGAAAAATGAGGATATCAGTTCTTTCTTCTCCTGTAAGATCATGGAAACAAATACAGTGACACTCCACTATTTCAGAAGTTCCCGAGTGAAGAGGCTGTGAGTTTTCTCTAGTGTACCTAGAGCTACACTCTAGATCACACACAGTGTTCGCAGCAATCACTGACAATAGCTGTATATCTTGTAGAGTCACATTACCACTGGCTACAGACTCCTCAGGTGGCGCTCCACCCACTCTTCTATTATTAATGACCATGTTAAATAGCGATTAGGAAGGTTATGGATGTGCCGATAATAAGAGCAAGTTTAATGATTAATTAAATCCGGCAACTTCAGCCATCTTAAGGAAACAAGAGATGGATAATTGGTTCACTCATTATTGAACTTCTAAAGGCAAAGACAGGAAGTTGAGAGAGGCGCTCCTTGAAATCAGCAGCAGTCAGCCAGTGGATGGCTCTGCTGGCTGGAGCCCAGCTGACAGGTGAGCAGCAGAGGGCTGGTCCATACCTCTGACAGGAGTCTGGTCCTTTCTGTTACTCCGCCATTTCCCTGCTGGTAGCGCTCCCTTGCCTGAGGAGGAAAACACCACGTTTAACAACACATGCCAAACAGGAGCAGAATTCTTAATTATGACCTCTGTGTATGTGCAGTTTCTGCCCAGCATTTTATGACACCCCCTTATTTGTGAATACATTTATGAAAGTGACATTTAACTGTAGCTATTTCATGTCCTTATTAATAGGCACCATGCATTTAAGTGAAGCACTATAAAATGATGAACTACTGCAGCCTTCCCAGAGCAGCTGTGTAACTCGCCTGGGCACAGTTGACAATAAAAACTGTCCTCTGCCCTCTCCAAACACGCTGGGAGGATGACACTCAGTCAATCTATTTTGTGTGCTATGCAAGAGAAAATTAGTTCTAAGAAGAAAAAAAATCAATCAGAGTAGAGTATGAAGCTCAGCAATTAATAAGGATTAATAAAGTGGATGACAGTGCAGCCAACTAGAATATGTTCTCCGAAACTAATCTAGCAGTCAATTATTCAATATTAATGTTAGATACACAGTGTCTTTAACCAGAGGGCATTTTAAAAGTAAAAATGCTCATGAATTAATGTATATATAAGGGAATAATGAATTCAAAGATAATATAATAAAAAGTGAAAACTATTTTTAACTTGGTCTTTTGAGAACTTCTGAAAATACAACTTATCTCAAACTTATTTTTATTTTATTTCTAGAAGTATTCATTAAAATTTGGTTCACTGACAATTTCACACACGTATACAATGCGACCCGGTCATTTGTGCCCCCATTGCCTTTTCCCAGTCCCTTCCCACTAAACCCCTTATTTGCATGTATTTTACTGTAACGTCAGGACATAAGGGTTTTCCTTATACATTCCCAAGGAAAGCTATGGGATTCCCATGGCTGTTTTCAGGAGCCAGGAATTTTATTTTTTGATCAAAATTCTAAACTGTTAAGAGATGAAAAATTGGTTTCATTTAATAACTAAATTGCTTGCCTCTGAGTCCATCTTGATTTCATGTTCCTTAGAACACAGCTGTAAGTTGAGTGGCAAGAGCTGTTTTTCCCTCTGCAGCCTATTCTTTGTCCTACTTCTATGGTAAAGAGTATCAGGCAGCATCCTGTTCTAAGTCATGACTGCCAGCAACAAACCTGTATTTATCTAATGAAAAGGAACAAGTGTGTTTAAGGACTCCTAGGGATAATCATTTCTATCGCGTAGGAAATGTAGAGTTCTCTCACCCACCCTTGACTTCAAGTGGGCAGAGAAAGCATATACTTCTGTTGAAGAAAACTTTTAAACATTGTGTGTTCTTTGATCCTTTCACACATGGATACAATACATTCAGATTAGATCCACCTCAAGCCCTCCCCTCTCCCCATTTTACAATTCATAAACAAAAATGTGTTATATCAGTTTAGGGATTAGGGTCATGAACTGGAGTAGGTCCCTGGAAAGCATTCCTTAATTACCTCACTTAGCTGGGCTTGGGCCCCACGGTATTCCTGAACCAAGTGCTCAAGTTGATTGTTGATGTACTTTTCTCGGCTGCCAATCTTTTCCAGAGTCCTGCCAATTTCATTATGCAGCTTGTCCAAAAACCCCTAGAAATACCATGAGATTTTAGAAGATAAAAGAATAGTTTTTCAAAACTGGTAAAAAAAAAAATGAGGTAAATTTTCTTCTAACCACTCCATGAATGATCAGTCATGTGTACAAAAGAAGACAGTTTGAAACTTCAACAGCAAACTTTGTGAGGAGAAATGCTTTAGCCAGAACCAGATGTGATGGTTCGTTCTGTGGTCCTGCAGTCCCAGGGCCCTGGAGGCTGAAGCAAGGGAGCTACATCTGGGTTGCACATGGGTCCTGTCTTCAGAAAGGAAGAGCCTGGCAGCGTCAGTCATTGTAATAACTTGTATATAAACTGAAAAATCAAAGCTAAGGAATAATATGACTTCCTGGAGCTGGTCTGGTCTGGGACGCACAGCTTTGCACTCAAATTACTTCTTTGCAGCATTGTCTGAAGATGCCACCTCTGCCATGGCAACAAGACTGGGAAAGCTTCAAGTCCTAGTCATTGTTAGCCGTGGGTTCATGCAACCTTGGTAATCAGGAGAAAGAGTGATGTGTCCCTAAAATGTCTTATATATGTGTGTGTGTGTGTGTGTGTGTGTGTGTGATGTGTGATGTGTGTGTGTATGTGTGTATGTGTGTGTGTGATAGTCATGTATATATTTAAAATACAAGTACAAGTGGCTTGTAGGAATGTACTGCCATGTCTAACTATAAGTAGAATTTATTTAAGTAGCTTGCTTTCCTTGCTGTAAGCACTGGGGCTGTAAATATGTGATGTGGTGCATCTAATCATTTCCTGAAAGATAAGGGCTATATCTCTTTTACTTTCATGCATTGCCACAATAAGTCCAGATGCATAAATCTGTTTTTTGTTTATTTGTTTTGCTTTTTTTTTTTTGGTCTGTAGTAACTCACATACCTTGGTCTCCTTCAGAGCAGATTCAATCCCACTCTTGTGCTGGTGCATTTGGTCAACGTGGACCCTCCAGTCCTATTGGTATAAGCACACAGAGAAAAAGAGTGAAAATCCCACGTTCTCTCCTTCTAACTTGTCTGTTGTGAGGTTGTGTCCTTTATCGTTATTACTTGGTAGCTGTCCTATTTTAGGTGGCAGAGTCCTATATATAACTTGCAATCAGAGTGTGAAGAAATATGTATAGGGCACTTTAGGATAAAAGGTCCTAAGTAAATGTAAATTATTTTATGTGTTCACTGAGTGATGTCTGCTAATTTGAATACAAATTATTCCTGCACTGCTGGTGGTTAATATTTATGACTACCCATCAAAATGAAAAAAATCTAATTATTAGCAAAGAAATACTTGCTTAAGCAGTAACAATTATGTTTGCCAGGAGCAACTCGCTTTACTCAAGTATCATGTATCAAAGATTAGTTTGTCCCTTGGAAATGAAAGTGGGCTTTCATCCAGATGTCTTCAGCAAGAATTTTGAGCCTTGTCCTTAATGAAGGAAGTCTGCACTGATTACTAGAGCCCACTGCTGGTGGACTACTTCTAAATCGATGTCAACTGCGTAATCCCCTAAAGGACACCTTCAGATTATTTCAGCTTATAGCATTTTAAGTAAGCACCTTATATGACTTCAGCAATGCAATCATGAGAGGTGAACTGAAGTGGTGGAATTAGGCGGTTCTCACTCTCACAGTCTGCATAAATTGACAGGCTTGCTTGCTGTATCTACCCAATTTCCTGAAGACAAAAAAATGTGAGCAGTTCACCCTACTGACTTTCTTACTTTGAAACATGCCCATGGCAACAGGGTGGAAGAGTGTCCTAGGTGCTCCAGACATACGAGATATCAAGTTACAATATGTCTCAGCTGCAAAGAACCTCAAGAAATACCTAAACTCACACCTAACGTCCCACAGCAAAGCAGCCAGAGGCCTGGTCACAAAAGGGGCATAGCTGAGGTCACAGCGGTCTAAGTTCCTGCCTGACACACCCTGCCCGTTCAGCGGTGAGGAGAGGACAACTGGCCACCCCACACTAGTGAGAATGGCAAAACACAGAACAAGGGAAAGCACTACCCTTTTCTGGATCTTTCTGCAATATGAGAAAAAATATATCAAGATATAAAGGTTGGAAAGGACTTCAGAGATTAGCTCCTCACCAATTTAACAATTATGTATGTCAACATTTCCATTTTCTAGCTGAAAGACTCTTGACTGTGCAGACCTAGCAAAGGACAAGGCCTTCCCACTCAGCAGCCTACGCTGGAAAGGGAGGTGCACAAGTGAGACAGGAACCCAGGCAGCATGGGCAGCACCTCCATGGAGGAGAGTGGGCCAGTGAGCACCATCTTTCATCAGAAACTAAGATCTAATACCTCCCAAAATTATTCATATACCTAGGCTCCAAAAGAGCTTTTAGAAGTATTTACATGTTTTCTCTCTCTCTCTCTCTATTTATGGCTTTGTTATTCTCCAGATAAATGTATGCAGAAACACACACAAACTTTTGTCTATCACACACATGGTCTTAAGTTACTCTAATTAAAATATTGAAGATAGTTTGTGGTTTCCTTTTTCTACCCGGAACTATATAGACAAATATATTTCTACAAGCATCGGCATTCAATTTTTTTTTTTTTTTTTGTGAGACACAACACTTGACTCATCCATGTTAATTATGGCAACTTAAATTGGTATTTAAAAAGTCATTTGATATAAAACTCTGCAGAGGCACTAGAATGTCTATGGACCCTTAAAGCACTAGGATATATAGGAGGAGAGGGAAGCAATGCCAAGCGGAAGGGGTAACGCAGACAAGAAAGACATAAGGAACATGGCAGTGCGGGTCTCAAGTTTAAAACACAAAATTCTGGAGTAGGGAGGTAGAAAGGATTGATCAGGGAGAAACAAAACCAGAGAGGTAGATTAAATCGTATCAGGCCTCTGTTTCTAACAACTGAGAAGAATGGCTTCTACCGTGTGACCTTGTGGACAGTGGCATGCAACTAAACATTTCTGGTTTGAAGTTTAAGGTTGTCTGTGTTTTGAAACAGTGACAGGTTAAAGGACCCAGCAGGAAGTCAGGGTTCTGAGGATGCTGGGAGAGCAATGAGGAGGCCACGCAGCGTCCCAGCTCACGTGGACCTGGATGGAAGAGAAGAGAAGCACCCTAAGGACACTGCAGAGCCGTGACAGGCAGAGCCTTCTCGCCAGGTGAGGTGTGCGCGCAGGGGGCTCTGGGGCAGGGGAAGTAGAAAGATAACCATTGAGGGCTCTGAGTGGACAAGGGAGCAAACTAATGAGTAATGCAACAGGTAACAAGGACGGGACAGACTTCAGGGAAGCCAAAAGTATCAAGGAATTTGGTTTTGGATGTTCTCTAGTTTTTTTTTTTTTTTTAAATAGACAATTAAAGTACAAAACTAGTTATGATTTAAAATTATCTGCCAGAAAAATCCAAATATGTATCTTATTAAAAATCTCCATGGACATATTTCCTGATGAACATTGATTTTTTTGAAAAAGCAAACAAATCTTTTAAAATATTTTTATCTTTTAATTCAGCAACTTTAACTTCAGAAAACATTCCCACCCTAAACTGGAAACATACACACAGATTTATGCAAATTTTTTCTGTTAAAGTAAAACACCAGAAAATAATATTGTTAATTTTGTATCATTCATTCTACTATTAAAAATAATGCACACAGTGTAAAGTTATTTTTATAAGGCTCAAAACCAAGAAGAACTCAGCAACACACTGTTCAGAGACACACACAGGTTAAAATACCCAGAGGAGGAGGAAGCTGCTACAAACAGTCCACACACTTGAGGATGGTAGCTCCCATGGGTGGGGAAGGACACTACGCAGCAGGGCACATATCTGAGACCTTTAGGGTGCTCAAAACCCAAGCCAGAAGGTGGGCTGGTTTTATTTTTGAAACTCTGTATCTTGTGTTACATGTACATTAAATGCTAAGTTTATGTCCCTTTAAAGATCAGCAAAAATATATGCTTAATAGCATAGAGATAATAGAAAATACAGTCTCAAAACTAGGCATTATAACTAATAAAAGTTACTATTATATATGTTAAAGTATATATATTATGGATGTGCTTGTGTGCTTTACATTAACACATGGATTTAAATATAGAATAATTTAAGTTTCATTTTTATTCTTTAAGGTGTTCTAAGCTTCCTAGAGAATTTTATCACACTAATTATCAGTAGAAAAAGGCAGGGGAAAGAATCTCATAGTTGTCCAAGAAGTTCCTGAAGAGGTTTTAAGATAGATATAGTGGGAAAAAAGTGTGACTATAACTGTGACACTTTGAAGACATGAATATAAAAGGGGGAAGGCACACATCTGAGAACCGACAGCTGAGATGGTGGAAAGCTTTACTAAGGTTTGCGTGGTAAGGCTGGAGAACTGATGGGTTTTAATGCTGTGTAAGGATGTGAAGCCTACCTGCATGCTAGAAATAAGTAACATTAAAAGGAGCTATTCAACAGTGCCAGCAATTTGAACACCAGTGGAGAATGCATTAAGTTACAGCCACTTTAATGTAACTTTGCATATTTAAAATGTAAAGGTTTGGAGAGATAAGTAGATAATGTGATCCCTTCAAATCCATTTTTCCATCTCTATAGAGCAATGGTTCCCAACCTTCCTAATGCTGAGACACTTTAACACAGTTCCTCATGTTGTGGTAATCCCAACCCATAAAACTATTTTGTTGCTACTGTTATGAATTATAATGTAAATATGTGATATACAGGATATCTAATATGTAACCTCTGTGAAAGGGTCATTTGACACCCCTGAAAGGTCAAGACCACAGGTTGAGAAGCACCGCTATAGAGCTTTATAGCATTTGCTGTCTGTTACTGGAGGAATGAACTGGTCCACTGATGCTGGTCTAGGCTGTGTGGCTCTTTTCAGTAGAATGGAGGACTGTTTAGAAGTTGGGTGAGGTATCCATCTAAGAGAGGGCTTGTTCCATCTTCAGCCAAAGTAAGGAGGCTGCCTTACTCAGAAGTTTTCAGCCTGAGCTTGTGACTGAGAGGTGTGCAGCCTCACTGGAATTAAGCTGCAGCTGACTGACCACACATTAGCAAAGATATCTCAACTGAGGATGACCTGCTACTGTTAGTGTGAGCCATGGTGGTTTGGAGGGTTTTTTGTTGTTGTTTGTTTGAGAGGAGATAATTACATACCTTTTTCTTTCCTTTTCTTTTCTTTCTTTTTTCTTTTTTCTTTTTTTTTTTTTTTTTTTGGTTTTTGTTTTTGGAGACATGGTTTCTCTGTATAGCCCTGGCTGTCCTGGAACTGGTTCTGTAAGACCAGACTGGCCACAAACTCAGAGATCTGCCTGCATCTGTCTCCTGAGTGCTGGGATTAAAAGGCATGTGTTGCCACCACCTGGCAACATATACACTTTTTATAGTGGGAAAAACTAGGAGTTAGATAGATTACAGGAACTTTCCAGGGTTCTGTCTAGAAAATGTACTTCCAAACCGATGGATTTTCATGTCATATAATGACTTTCTATGTGACGAAACAGACTGCCAAGAGACTCTAAGGTTAAACTAAGAGCTCCTTCTTCTCTGCATTCAGTGAGCACCGTGAGCCCCTGAAGCCCATTGCCATGCTCATGACTGAGCCCTGGGCCTCCAGCATGCTGGGGACTCGACCATTCGCTCTTATTCCCAGGCCCTCAGGCTGGTCATTTTTCAAAATCTTCTCATCCAAAATCTCATATAACTACCATTTGTGAGAGGTAAATAACAAATGTATTGTAAGCATAATCTCTCTCCTTACTCTAAATTCTTTGGCACTAAATTAAGACTGAAGCATCATCTATGGCCAGTGATTCACAGTGCAGCATACCATCAAAAGGATGTGATCTGGCCGCAGCTGTTAGGTGACTGTGGTGGCTCCTAGGTTCTCTGGGCTGTACTTGAGCAGAACACCACCTGACTGGTCTCTTTTGCATATGTAGATTCAGCTAAGTTTCTTTTTCTTTTTTTTTTGGTGGGGGGATTCCGTGTCAATGACTAAAAGTTTTTCTCTAAAACTATCAGGGAAGGGAGGCAAAGATTAAACTGTGAGTTAGGACTGGCTGTTTATCCATAAGTTAGCTTCATTAACATATAACTTGTAAACCGTCAGACTCACCCTTCCATCTTAGATTTAAATTGGGCATCCTTGCTCATGGAAAGACACAGTGCTAAAGAAATAAGTCTGGCTACACAAAAGCCAAAGCAGGAGCCTTCTGTGTGCTGGGATATGTTCTTCCAGGCCTATGAAAAATCCATGGCGGCACACAGAAGAACGCACAGGTTCACAGGGGCCACAGGAAGCTTTGCCTCTCCCCTCCCAGCGGGAACAGGGCCTGAGGCGCTGCTGTGTCTGGAATCAGTACCTCACAAGAACAACAACGGGGCCTCTGTTCTGCTATCTGCCTCTTCTCTCTGTCCTCACTGTCTGCCCCAGTTCCCCGGATAATTAGCAGTGTAATCTCCACGCAGTGCTGCTTTGCAGATGCATTTTGATAAACACAACAGTGTGTGCTAGGGCTCTTCTGGCCTCTGTTTGAGATAGTTAATCTCATTTTCCCCATTACGGCTTAGTTTCAATTCAGGATTTCTCTGGAAGTTTTCGTGGTTACTGTAGTGGATAAGAAAAGAAATCCTGTACTTGAGCTCACAAGCTGGGACACAAACTGAGATTGTTTGATTTTCACAGTTTATCTTAATTGAAAACAAAACCAAATGTCCTTTTCTGTCACAGACAGATTCCCTTCACCTCAAGCAGTTGCTTTCGTTTTCTTAAGCTGTCCCTTAATTTCAGGCAAAACAACAACAACAACAACAGCAACAACAACAACAACAACAACAACAGCAACACCACCACCACCCCAGAGATCCTGACAACTCCCTATTTAAACATGCACACTGAATGAAATAATTTTCCTGTTGTTTTGATGAAGTATAGACTGTGGGGAATCTTGTTGCTTCTAACCTGCTCCAGATGAAAGCACTTGATAACCCTGCTAGGACTATTTCTAAAACAAAAGTACAACTTACAAAGACAGATTAGGGACATCCCTACCAAAAAATGAGCTTCAGTAGCTATGTTTGTGTACACAGACATGTATACACATGTATGCATACACATACATATATGATGCACATATACCCATACACACGTACATAATACATGTATACACATGCATATACACATACATATAATACACACTCATATACACGTACATAATACATATATACAATGCATATACATACATACATACATAATACACATACACACATACGTAATACATGTATACACACATATACACCCACATAAACGTGGCCCACACAGCCCCCTAGAGAGTGGCACTATTAGGAAGTGTGGCCTTGTTGGAGTAGGGATGGCATTATTAAAGAAGGTATGTTATTAGGGGATGGGCTTTCAGATCTCAGAAGCTCAAGCCTGGCCATTGTGTCACTGTCACTTCCTGCTGCCTGAGGATTCAGCTGTAGATCTCTCAGCTACCTCTCTAGCATCATGTCTGCCTACATACTGCCATGCTTCCTGCCATGCTGATAATGGACTAAAACACCTGAACTAGAAGGCAGCCTCAATGAAATATTTTCCTTTCTAAGAGTTGCTGCGGTCACGGTGTGTCTTCATAGCAATAAAACCCTAAGATACATACATACATTGGGCGCCACTTATTGTTTTAAAATTATCTGTATTAGTAGTAGTATTACTGGCTAGCAATTAATTAAGACACTGACACTTGTTATATTTTAAAATAGCCTTAGTTAACCTGGGGCAGGGCAGATATTAATCCTCTAACTACTCCAGTAGTGGGGCAGGTATGTGATACCGGCCCCAATCCTATGCCATCTGCCTCCAATAACTTCTATCAAGCTACCTCCCATTTATAATCCCAAATACTTGCTCATGTTCTTCATCTGGGCTGGATTCTCCATCCACGCCAGCCATGTGCTTCTCCTCCATCTAATCCACGGCAGCCTTCCTCTCTTCCCTTCAGGTCTCTCTCCTTCCTCCTCAGGGCGGTCTTTCTTTCTCTTCCCAGAATTCTTCTCCCTCCCTCTGGACCCTTAGCCACACCTCTATCTTCTCTGCCCTGCCCAGGTGGGATGGCCTTTTGTTAACCAAAAGGTGGATCACAGAGACAGCAAGCAGTAATTAGCATCAAAATACATTAGACCATCCTCCAACACATACACACATACTACATGCACACACACACATATATACATTTTGGCTAGTCAGAAGCCTTACTGCTTCTTTGCTTTAAGTGTAGAATATGATCTCAACAGTCACATGGATCCTGCGCTCTCTTTAAATCTAATGAAGCCATCTACAATGGTAACAAGCATAACATTTAATATACATGTAAGCATTATGCTAAGAACTATTGGAATGTCAGTACATATATTTTGTTTGAAGATGCAGAAATTAAGATTTAGCTACTTTTAAATAGAAGCCTCCAGTCATACAGGTAAATGCACTGTTGAGCACAAACCTACACAGGACTCTCAAAACATAAGATTCACAATGAGTGAGGACAAGAAGACCATGGGTAAGGGTGACTTTAATCTTATTTGTAGTAAAAATCTGGATTTTCACAGCTTCTAAATCTTAGAGTCTAAAGTCTCAAGCTGTGGGACTTGATTTCTAGGAAGCATTAGGAAGGGTAGAAACTTTTAAGTGGGGCCTCGTGAGAGATCTTTGGGCCGCTGTGTGCAGGCTCTTGCAAAGGGCAGTAGGGTCCCAGCCTGTTCTCTCTTCCATGCTCCTGCCATGAGGCAAGCTGTTTACCACACTTTTGGAACAAAAGTACAATATGATCTGCTGCCGCCCAGCAGCAACAGGGCAACGGAAAGCTCCTGGGCTTTTGTCCAAACACTCCTTTCTCTTGATAAGCTAGCTATCATGCTTTTGTTATTCTAAGACAGAGTTAACATGGATTTTAATATTTGAAAATTTACAAGAGTTAATCTATATATTAACTGTCATAAAAATGAATTTAAAGTGTTCACAGGATCAGCAAATACAATTAAACACATTCTCATTAGGAAATATCCAGATCCAGATGGCTTGATCAGTGAATTTCTCCAAACATTTAATTAAATAGCAAAGAACAAGCTTGTACAAAGTCTATTGCAGAGTAGAAAGAAGGGAGAAAGGGAGGGGAAAGGAGGGAAGGAGGAAGGGGGGCAATTGGTTTCATGAGGCCCATACAGCATTAGATTAAAGCTTGACAAAGCTCTAAAACCAAAACCAATCAACCAAACCAGAAATCATGGATAAATCCCTTTTATACCTTTTATAAATGTTATACATGTACTAAACAAAATATTAGCAAATTAAAATGTAGTGATGAAACATAAAAAGATCATAACTTTATGTTCAATTTAAATTTGCATTTGAATTTATTTCAAAATGAAATGTTGGTTTCATACTAAAAAAAATATACTTAAAAGAGTGATGTCAGCAAGTTAGCCAGTGAGGGAGCTTGACATACTTTCTTCAACACAAAAGGACCAAAAATTAAACAAAAAAAAAAACAAAAACAAAAAACAAAAAAAAACCCAAAAAACTGTTCTTCTCTGAGAAGGTTTGAGGAAGGTTATTGAAGTCTAGTAGGAATGTGGCAGATATGACTTTAGAAAGGAAGCAGCAAAGTACATACCAGCCATCCTATTTCCTTAGCCTAATTTAAACCCAAATCAAGAGGGACTTTGTATGGCAGCAACTGGGTTAACAGGAGGTCATTATAATTTCCTATTGATACTGTGGATTCTTGAAACATTTGTTACTTGAGCACCTTGCAACCATCCCTCAGAGGTCTGAGTACAGGTTAGGGAGCGATGAGGGACACAAGCTCCTTCAATCACCAGGACAACGAGTTGGCTTATGTTATGCCTTCTCAGGGCCATTATTCACAGAACTATCCTGAGACGTTGGCACCCTTGGCACTAGAAAGCAGCTGCAGAGCTAGACTCAGTGAGATACTGGGAAGCAAGTGTAACTCCACCAAGCCAACCACAGCCTTTGCAAGAGTACTTCTGTTGCCCTTGATAAACAGCAGATGCCCTCCCTCTCTTAGGCCACTAGTGTGTCCAGACCATGGGGCCAACAAACACTAATAAACATCCTGTTTCTGATGTCAGGAACACTGTATCTGCCAAGGACCAGAATGACCTGATCCTCCATGGAGTGTTAATGCATACAGTAATGTGCATACATTAATATTATAGGTGCCTCTTCTTCGCTATTAAACCTGCTATATCATGTCTACCAGACCCTGTTTGTGCCACCCTTCAGAGAGTGATGGAGACCCAGCTTCACTGATGGCTATCACTGTGAGACCACTGGTGACCTGACATCCAAAACAGCTACATCTCAGCTGAACAGGTAGTAGCTCATACTTCTGCAGCTGAGGCCACTTAATTTCAGGCATTACACCTGAAGAATATATTCAATGACTATATTTATTACAAGACCTACCTGAGACTCAAGCCAATATGCCATACACAACCGATATCATAGGACATGTTGCCAAGAGAAAGCCTTTTGCTACAACAGCCCTCTTACGAGTTGACAACAACCCTGATGCCCAAGTCACATATGTACAATATGAAAAAGAAGGTTAAATCATGCCTGCAATGGAATAGGAACAGATATGTTGTCTGAAAAAACAATTCCAAATAATGACTTTGAAGGAAGTTTAGTGAAATATAAGAAATTTGGAAAGTTCAATAAAAAAGGAAAAAGAGCTTTAATCTGAACAAGAAATTTAGCAAATATAAACAAATCCCAATAAAATATGAGATATAATAGGCTAAGTTCAGATCCTCAACCAGGACTGAGCGTATAGGCCCTCACTGTAACTCCAGTGTTGGGGCTCGGGGCGCATGAGTGAAGACAAGCAGATGCAGTCAGGTTAGCCGACATACTGAGCTCCAGGTTCAGAGGTCATTGTTTCAAAACAGATTGTATTTAAGTATGTTTACAAGTATGTATGTATCTATGTACACACACACACACACACACACACACACACACACACACACACACCTCTCACTATGATCAAATGAAATCTATCAAGCCAGCCTAACAGCCCAGTGGGTAAAGGGTCTTGCTGTGCAAGCGAGCCTGGTAATCTAAGGATAATTTCTGGAACTCATATTAAGGTGGATGGAGAAAAACAATTCCATAATGCTGACCTTTCACCTCCGAATGCACGTTGTGGCATGAATGCTCCATGCAATGTAGACACATACAGCAGCAGTGGCTGTCTAAACAGTATCTGCAGAAAATCAAGTCAGTCAGCATCCTGACAGGTGGGGGAGGGCAAGGAAGCCTTTACCTCTAGCAGAGTAGGTATTGAGTTGATAGTTTCTAGGAGGAGAATGAGTTTTCTTTAGGATCATGGTAGGTTGATCATGATTCAGCAAGTGTCCCCCAAACCATGTGAATATAACCCAGTATTACTTGGGCTCTGTGAGTTCTTAATCAATAAAGAGAATAAGAAGTTGAAAGGGGCACATGCGTGGGGATATAGAAGTTGGAGCAATGCATAACGAAAGTGTATATAATTACACCTGAATGCTTTGTAGCATTAACAAGAATGGGGATTTGGCATCTATAGTAACTTCGGTGGAAGAGGGGATATTATGGTAAGCGGAATAAGCCTCTGCATCAGTCAGCTTCTCATCAATTTGACAAATGACTTAAGAAAACCAAGGTAAGGAAAAAGGCTTTCTCTTGCCTCCTGGTTTTAATCCATGGCTGGCTGTTTTTACTGCTTTCAGACTTGTAGCAAGGCACAAGTGTCCACCAGGAGCCTTTGAACACATACTCTGTGGGCAAAGAGGCAACTATTGTGCATACATGGAGCGCATGTTTTGTAGGCGATTTGCTTCAGAGACTGTGGGAATAACCACCATCAGGAAAGATCGCTTTCTTCGGGAAGATCCTCTCTTCTAGCTGCTCTTCTCATTGTAGAGACACATTCAGCCATGCACACAGTGGCAAAGCACGGCTATCAGCGCAAGCAAGCTATCCACACACCGGCCTATAACTGAATTCGAGCTGGAGATCGAGTGTCTAAAGGTAGGAACTAGTTGAACAATCCCACTTGTAACTGTACACAGAGGTTGTCTTTACTGACTACGATGGGCTCCTAAGGAGCTTCCACATGTTAGCTAAGGCCTGGAATGGCTATGCCACACTACACTCCTTTTATATGACTATACAGACCTTGGTGAGGGCTTATAGGCTTCAGAAAGACAAGACAGAGAAGCGATCTCACAAGGCAAATACAGGTCAAGTTAGAAGTGAGTATTTATTTCATGTGACATTGAGGAGCCACTGCAGAGAGCTGATAAGTATGCTTGACACTTGTTCCAGCTTGTTGGCCTGCTGTGACAAACATCATAACCAAGGGCAACCTAGGGAAGGAGAGAATTCACTTCATCCTACACTTCTAGGTCACAGTTCGTCACAGACAAGAGTCAGGGCAGGAACCCATGCAGAAACTGAAGCAGAAACCGTGGAGGAAGGCTGCTTACCAGATCATTCTCTCTGGCTTGTGTTGTGACAGCTTTCTTGCACAACCCAGGACCACCTTCCCCAGAGTCCCACTGCCCTTAGTGGCTGGGGCCCTCCCACATCAATCAACAGTCAGGGCAATTCTCCATGGACAAGGCCACAGACTTTTCTGATGTGGACAATCCGTTGTGACTCTCTCTTCCTATGTGACTCTTGGTTTTGTGTCAAGGTTGCAACAACAGTTCCACCTAAGTTTAAGAATCGGCTGATCAAAACTTAGATCTCAGACTGACAGTCAACATCCTTCTAGCAAACAAAAACTGCCTATCTTTTCCATTTTTAAAGGGCCAAGAAACATAAATTATTTCTCTGTTATAAAGAGACAGGCAAAAATAATGGAACAAAAACCATGGGAATAAAATTTTGTTCAAATATTAAGAAATTTCAAATAAAACAGTAATAACGAGAAAGACTCTAACATTGGATTGGAAAAAATGAGTCAAGCCAATAAAATCTACGTTTTGTAGGAAGGTCCATGTAACAAATGGTTTCTGCTCCAATTCATATTTTATATTGAGCAATTCAAGGGAAACATTAAATCATACTTTACAATAATGAAATATTTAGGCAGTCTAGACATTTTAATTATAATCAATATATATTAATTCAGCACTCTCAATCACAGGTGTCTCTCTGAAGTCTGCAGGCAGTGAGGCAGTGGTTTCCTGCCTTTGCAGTATTAACAAAGCACACAGTGTTCACTGGTTCTTTCCTTGTAATCAGCCACCAGTTAATGCTCTTTAGTTACAGCTAATGGTAATCACAGAGTCAAAATCTTCTTTCTTCTACTTTAATTTGTGATATATGGGCCCTTTACTTGAGCCAGTTAAACATCCATCATACTCAGGGTAAACAGAAAGGAAGGCATCATCAGCCACGTTCAAACAATACCCAGAGTGTTGAACAAGGTGATGACGGAAGTAACTGAAGATCTGGTCGTTGATTAGGGAGACTGACTTTGTCTCCACGCCTTTGCTGTGTTGTATTGTTCAGTATAACTTTAAGCACAATAACCTTTCCCTCCATCTGCTGTCTATTCATGATCCACATGCAACAAAGAGAATACAAAACCAAAGCAAACAGCTGACCTTGCAAATACAACTTCCAGTCCACAAAATAACATCTTGTTTGAAATAATACAACGGTCCCAAAGAATAGCTGCTTTGTGCAATCTCCTTTGAAGAATGCTCGCTATAAAAGTCCATCAGCGAGTATTTTCCCTCATTCTGAGATGATGTGGCAGTTGAGTAATCATGCAGGCTGTTCTAAAAATGTATGTGTGTCTAGTTAATTTAGGCAGTTTATTTTGATAGCATTCACCTCTTTTTGATTATAGCAGGTGTTTCAAGGATAAATTTTTTGAAAATTGTATTTTGTTTAAACAACAGCAGCATGTACATTTATGGCCCTGTTATATTAAAAAGCATTTATTGTCTGGCAGCGATAGATACAATTACAAACATTTGTGACAGTAATTGGAGCTATTACTACTGCACGGGGCCTCATGGAGATCAACTTATTGCCACCTGTATTTACATTTGTTGCTATAATTGTAAGAATTGACTTTTTAAATTGGGTGTCTTATTTTTCTTTAAATTACATGAATATTTTTAATAGAATGTCTACCAGAAAATCTCTAAGAATTATAAATGTAGTTTCTCCTTTATGCAAATAACAGGCAGAATCCTGTTTTAATAATGATCATGGACATGAAGTTCATCCGTGTACTCCAGCTCACAGAATTTATTATATCTCTTGGTATGTGAGTGCGAGGATCTTATTAATATTTCCTACCCCAAACCCAGAGTGTAAGTTTTAAGTTATGCTCTTATTACCAAACTATAACAATATATAAATATTTAGAAAGGCTAACTTTTGCTAACACCTTTTCATGCTGTATCCAAATGCAGTGATAGGCACTGGGCGAAAGACACTCAACTCTCTATTGCTGTGGAATGAGGGACGTGCTCTCCAGTGCTCGCAGGTACAGATGTGTCTGCAATAATAAAAAGAGGGAGCCTACCCCTGTAAGTTTCTGCAGAACTTGGCTTGCAATTTGAGGAGACAGAGATCTAATATAGTAATTCTGTGCTCCCTCTGGGTTCATTTAAATGGAATTCTACCTGCTGATTAATGAAGGGCCCTCTTCTCCCTCTTAGGTTTTAGCTCTCATGGTGACCAAGGAGCCCAAAGGCTCAAAACTATTGCAGTGATTTTATCCCAAGCACAATGACTCTTCCCAAAAGGTCTCCTGCTGTAAGTCACCCAAGGCAACACCTGAGTGCTTTATTTACTTTAAAACAAAATTCAATTGCTTGGAGTTGAACTTTAAAGTTTCAGGTTCCTTTTACAATGGCAATTCTGTTCGGCAGAACAGAAAGGGGTGTAGAAATCAGTTTAGTGACTCAAAGGTTTGAAATAATTAGAAATATACGTTGTAATATTTCCAAAGCCTTTAAAAATAATCACTTTATCTAAACTCCTTGTAATGAATCTGAAGATTTACATAATTACTAGAAGCATTTTGGCAAAGGGAAAGAGGTACCTACCTACCCAACTATCTCTTAGAAAAACAAAGCAGGAAACATTTAATTATAACTTGGAAAAAAATCTATTTAAGACATTAATCAAAATTTTAATTACTATATCCATAGGGCATTGAAGCATATTAGAACATTTGTTCATTCCATTAAATACCTAATATTAAATCATCGTTATGTACAATCTCTTAGAAATAAGCACTGCATAACTGAAGAAAAGGACCTAGGCTAAAATTCAGTTAAAAACTGATTTCACACTTCCCTTTTCCTTATTTTTGAGGAATAAGAATAGATATTAGTAGTATTTACTTAGTTCCTCTTGTAAGACAAACAAAATACCCTTGAAATGAAAAGGAATTCCTCTAATAGAGAGTAATAGGACGGATGGTTTTAAGAAGTCGTTTCCCTCGGGTCAGAGAATATACAAATGAACAATGACAATACCAACACGCACACAAAACCAGAAGTCTAATCCACCATGTGCAGCATCTGGTCCAAGAAGACAAGCACAGACCCTGTAGGAATTATCCCCACGTAAACGTGGTCAGTCACTTCAAAGTTAGGACCACCCTTTAGACAAAGCCAATATCCTCCCAGTTAGGGTTTGCACCATTTGTACTGTCCACAGGCTCTGGCCTCTCCTGGAAGATGTCATCTGAGTAAACATGTGGGGTGATTATCTTGAGTATGTCAACTGACAACAAGCTCACTGTGAGTTGCACCCACTCCCTGGCTGGGCTCCTCAACTGTGTAAGAGAAGAAAGGGAGCTGAGCAGCCACCTCCATTCATTCATGGTTCTCTGCTTCTTGGCTGTCAGTGCAATGTGGCCAGCAACTCAAATTCCTCCTGCTTTGATGCCTTCCTGTACTGTGGCACTGTGGGCCAAAAGAAAGCCTTTCTTCCTGCCTTCAGGGCATTTTATCACAGCAACAGGGAACAATTTCTAAGACACCATCGTAGAAGATGGTCTTGTTCTGGTTTTCCTCTCGGCAGATTCCCAGTCCTATCTAAACATAGCTGAAGCTTCCATTTGTTCTGCTAATGAAATATTTTTTGACAGAGCCTTGAGCTGTATCAAATGCAGTAAGAGATGGTGATTGAGCCCTTTGCTATATTGAGCTTTGAAAAACAAAAACTAACCACCCCCCCCAGCCTTTCATGGTCCTATGTAATAGTGTTTTATTTCAACAAAGTCAAAGGTTTACTTTAAGAAAACTCAAGGAAAAGGACCATTTTAGAGATTCAAAGTTAATCAAAGACACAAAAGGTAAAAATCTAAACAAGCATCATCCACATCAGCAACACTGGGCATGCAGAATTCTTTGGAATTTCTCAGCACCTTGCCAACTGAATCAATTAAATGAAAAGAAAAGTTATTATTTTGGAATTTAAAAAGCCTGAATCATGGAGAAAAGGTTATCCTCCAATAATTATCATGAATTACCTTCAAAGAAAGCTTTCAGACAAAGTATAGTTCTGAGCTGGAGACGGTTCTGACTGCACATACTGCTTTCCATTTAATCTGCATCTGCCTCCTCTCTCCGGGGTTACTCTTCCCCTGAAATGACTCACTGGGACAACCTGTTCCTTGTTAGTGGTCTGTATTCAGCCTTCTGGTCCCAGCATCCCGGCAGTCTAACTGCCCTAGCTCCTGTAGAACACTGCCCTGTCCTTTCTCCACCAGATCCTGAGCCTCCAGGGTTGATTCCAACCTGCTGAGCTTGGACAAACTAGCTCGTCTACCTGGAAATCAGTTGAGTATTGATGGTAAAGTGCAAGGACTGTCAATTGTCATTAATTAATTAATTAATTAAGTACTTAATGTTACCATTTATTCCTATTTTTAGACAATGTGTGGGAATACATATAATGCAATGATATATATGTATATACACATATATATATACACATATGCATACAATACTTGCATGTGCGTGCACACACATACGTGTATATGTGTGTATGTGTGTGTGTGTGTGTGTGTGTGTGTGTATGTGTGTGTGTTTGAAAGAAGGTTTCTCTCTGTAGCCCTGGATGTCCTGGATCTCTCTTTGTAGACAAGGCTGGACTCCAACTCACAGATATCCTCCTGTCTCTGCCTTCTGAGTGGTGGGATTGCAGGCATGTACCACCATGCCTGGCTGCAATATTATATTTTAAAAAGCAGTACAGTATCAGTTGTATGAATAAAAATGTACAGAAATGATGGTCAGCATGTAGTGGTTCTTCTGATCCCATCCTATGTACTGTGGATATGTTCATTCATTTAGCCTTTCAGTAACTTCTTAAAGGAGGCATTATAATAAATGCCATTTTTCCAGACGAGGAGACTAAGGTGGTTGAGCCACTCACCACTTAGAAATGGTAGTCAAGTGACCTGGGCTCAGAACTTCTGCTCTTAATCATATGTTTCATTGTCTCTACCTGAAAGCTATTTTCACCACTTACACAATAAACTAAATTACTTATCTGTTTATAGTTTCTCATTTGAGGTAGAAGGTACTGGAATGTCTGAGTGGTGGGAAAGGGTTATATAATGAAACAGTGAGATAGTGCACATGCAGTGCTAGATCAGTTCCTGGCATACAGTAAACAGTAAGTTCCATTTATTACAATGATGCTTTATTATGTGTACAGTTACTAGGAGGAAACTGGAAAGATTTAGCAAATGATAATGCCATGAACTTGGTTACAGACCATGTAAGAATATAATGTGGATGCTGATACATATTCTTTAAACCATGGAAGCATTACTGAATACATGCTATAAGTCTTCCTGAATACTGATTTGGCACCCAAAGTAAAAGAATATAATAATAATAATATTTATTAGATACTAAGTATTCTGTCTTAATTACTTTTTAATCTTTTTTATTGCTGTGTCAAAACACCATGACCAAGGCAACTTACAAAAGAAAGCATTTAATTTGGGGCTCACAGTTTCAAAGGGTGTCCATGACCATTGCTAGAGCAGTAGCTGGCAGCTTACGTTTGATCCACAACTATAATAGAGAGAGAGTGAGCTAACTGGGAATAGTGTGGGATTTTGAAACCTCAAAGGCCATCTCCAGTGATGCATCTCCTCCAACAAGACCACACTTCCTAATTCTTCCCAAATAATTCCATTAACTAGGGGCCAAGCATTGTAATATATGAGAATATGGGAACCATGCTCATCCAAAGTAGCACATTCCACTCTTTGGCACCCATAGGCTTGTGGTCACATCATCATGCAAAATGAATTTAATTTAACTTCAAGTCCCCAGACTTTTAGACTTTCACAGTCTCAATACAGTTTTAAAGTCCAAAGTTCAGAGCCCCTTCAGAGATTCAAGATAATTTCTTAATTGAAACCCTGTAAAATCAAACAGCAAATTGCATACTTCTAACATGCATTAGCACAGAAAATACATTACCATTCCAAAGGGAAGAATTGGGGCATAGTGAAGACATACTGGACCAAAGCAAGACTTAAGTCCAGCAAGGCAAACTCAAAATCCTGTAGCTTTATTTCCAAGGTCAAAGGGTTTAGGTGGCTCTACCATTCCAGCATTGTTGACCGCAACACACTTCTCTCTCTTCTGTCTGTCTGTCTGTCTGTCTGTCTGTCTGTCTGTCTGTCTGTCTGTCTGTCTGTCTGCCTGCCTGTCCCCACTTCCGGTCTGCATCTCGCTTTGGTAGATATCCCATGGCTGTGGTATCTCCAACATCTTGGGGTCTTCAACATGGTCCAGGTTTCACCTTAATAGATTTACACAATGGCCTCTGGGCCTCCCTTGCTATGAGCCTGGCCTCTGTAGCTTTCCTTAACCTTGGTGGATGATTGATTCTGCAACTCCTGTATCCTTCATGACTGTAAAGCTAGAACCATGTGATCAGGTCTTCCAGGTTCTGCTGCCTGCTGGGGATGGAACCCTTCCTCTCTTTGAATTATATTTGCATAAGCCTTGATTTGTTGTTGCTCTATTAGGAACAGATGACTCTTTAGACCTTTTCTTTTTACAAGTTGCAGGATTAGTGGGCAGGGTCTCACCCTAAGGGTGTGACTCCCTTTATTCTGTTTCTCTTTATGTCTTTCAGCACAAGCCATGGCTCCAATATTAAATTGCCTGGTGCTCTTGTTCTTCTCAAAATGTACATTTTGTATTTCTTTTTGCCTGACTTGCTCTTTTTCATTGTAGATCTGCATAAGAACAATTAGTATTCTTAGGGAGACGGAGGCAGGCAGATGACTGAATTCAAGGCCAGCCTGGTCTACAAAGTGAGATCAGAACAGTAAAGGATACACAGAGAAACCCTGTCTTAAAAAACAAACAAACAAACAAACAAAAAGAGTAATTACTAATAACCACATGACAGAGTCAATATAAGGCTGCCTTAAAATTTCCTCTGCTAGCAAAATTGGTCTAAAATTTTCCATTAGCTTCAGGCAGATTCTTAAGGGCAAAAGCAGCCACATTCCTTGGCAAACTATAACCAGAATGGTCGCTATCCCAGTTTCTAATGTTACTCACTCCTCTCTGATAACTCTTGATCTGGCCTCCAGAGCCACACTGTTCTCGCACTACTGTCTTCCATGTTCCTACTAGGATAGCCATTGAGCTCTGCACTAGCCTTTGCCTGCATACTAGTCAAGAGTCTCAAAGTCTTCCACATCTCTCTAAGAAAATAGCATGGTCAGGCTCGTCACAGCAATAGCCCACTCTCTGGTGGCAACTTCTGTCTTAATTACTTTTTTACTGTTAAGGTATCAAGACCAACTTATATAAGAAACAGTCTAGGTGCCATACTGCTCCTAATGAGCGGGGCCTCCCCATCAATCAGTAATAAAGAAATGCCCTACAGCCTTGCCAGGCCAATCTTATGAAATCATTTTCCCAATTAAGATTCCCTCTTCCAACATATGTCTAGGCTTTGTAAGGTGGACAAAAATCAACTAGAAAAACGAGTAAGCTTTGGATCTAATTCATAGCGCACTCCTGGCCGCCTCCTCTTTGAAACAGTACTTGCATATTACTTTCATAATTAAAAACAAAATTGAATTTAAGCTACTGTTGTATATTCATTACATACAATGATGGGCTTCATAAAGACATTTTCATCAGAGCACAGCATCTCAACTCTTCCTTCATATCCTCATCTGCCTTGTCCCTCCCTCCTTTGCTATTTCCTTCCTTCCCTCAGACAAACTCTCTGCAACTTCCATATATATATTCGTGTGTGTGTGTGTGTGTTTTAGTTATATTTTCTATTGCTGTGATAAAACACCATGTCCAAAGTAACTTGGAGAGGGAAGAGTTTATTTGGCTTATACTTCCATATCACTGTTCATCATCAAAGGAAGTCAGGATATGAACTCAAACAGGGCAGAAAACTGGAGGCAGGAGCTGATGCAGAGGCCAAAGAGCGGTGCTGCTTACTGGCTTCCTATGCTGCTTACTGGCTTCCTATGCTGCTTTCCTATAAAACCCAGAACCATCAGCTCGGGGTGGCTCCATTCATAATAGGTGGGTCCTCTCACATCAATCACTAATTAAGAAAATGCCCTATAGGCCTGCCTACAGCCTGATAGTATGGAAGCAATTTGTCAATTGAGGTTCTCTCCTCTCAGACGATTCTACCTTGTGTCAAGTTGACATAAAACTAGTCAGCACAGTATGATTTTATGTATATATGTCATACCATGCAATATTTGTCTGAGTTATTTTCTGCTTTCCATAATATGATGATCTCTAGTAGCATTCATTTTCCTGCCAATGACATACTTTATGACTGAATAAAACTCTATTATGCATATATACCATATTTTCTTGACTCATTCATTTGTTGAGGCACATGTAGGCTACTTCTATAACCTGTATATAAGTGAAAACCCTCCAATACACGTGTCTGTACAAGTGTCTCTGTCATATGTTGACCTAGCATCCTTCAGGTACATGCCCAGGAGCTGTATAGCTGGGTCATATGATACTGCTCACCATAGTTTTTTTGAGGAATCTTCAAGCTTACTTCTACCATGTTGCATCCATATATATTTCTATCTGCAGTGAATAAGGGTGCTTAGCAGGCTCCAGTCTAGCAAGCTTTTCTTACTGTTTTCTAATGATAGCCATTCTCACTGGGATGAGATAGGATCTTAATGTAGCTTTACTTTGCATCTCTCCAACAGCTGAGAATGTCGAGTTTTGTTCATGCTTATTGGCCATTTGTACTTCACCTCTGGAGAACTGTCTCATTCGCCCATTTGTTGATTGGGTGTTTTCTCTGGCAGGTTTTTCAGTCCACTCTGGATGCTAGGTAATAATTCTGTTAGATGTAGAGTGGGCAGAAATTTTTCCAGTCCTATAGGTTGTTTCCTCAATTGATTATTGTCCTGAGCTTTTTAACTTTATTCAGATTAGTATGTAGCAAAGATTTTTGTCTTCAGCCAAGCAGCACATTATTTGTATTTTTGGCACAGGCCTTTTCCTAATTCTATTTTGTTTATGCTAATATTAAAATTGTTTTCTATTCTTTGGATAAAGGAACAGTAGCAAGTAGTGCCATATAACAGGAAAAAGCTATTTTAGCAAAAAGAACCTGATTGCACCATTATAGGCAGGATTCCAAAGGAAAAACTAGTAGATGATTAATGTGGACACAAATGTAATGTAACCCAAATTAAATGTAACCCAAACTAAAAGATCACCTTTTTTTTAGCTCTCCACAAGAAACCATAGAAGTAAAAAACTTAGATTGAGAGGAAAAATTAAAAAACATCCTATCCCATGGTAGACAAATATGAAACTTATTTACTACTGATGTAAGGTCATTTAAAATAAATTTATAAGGAGTTTAAATAATGAGATCCTTTATTATGTGCTTCCCAGAATCTCTAAGGTATTCAAATATTAATACATGACAATCAGTAAAACACATTAAGTCTCCAAATATTTAAGTAAGAAGGGTCTCTAAATGCCCCCAAATAGCCTGGTGCTGAGTGAAAGGTTGCTGTGATGACCAAATAAAGGTTGTGATTGGATAGGGGCAAGAGTCAAGGTAAAGGAGGATGGGCCTTGAAGCTGCAGCAGCTCTCAAGGACAAGGGATCTGAAAAGAAAACTCACAGGTAACCAGGCTACTTTTTAAAAATATTTTTGAGAAATGAGAATTCATTTTCTATTCTTAATGTTTTTAAATCACGGTGTAATTTTATTTTTCTTAAGCTAAATAATTATTGATCCTAATGCTTTGCTTTTCCTTTGCTGTGAAACACTGGCCATAAAGACCAGATTATGACAAAGCAATCAAGTAGGTTTTTATCAGTATATTTTAACTGTAAGAATCAAATTCAAAATAATATCCACATATCCTGAAAAATACAGTGAAATCAAAACCTCTGCTCTTGGGGATATTGCTTACATACTGGACTACACAAATAATTCATCTCAGCCAATCCGCAGGAGACTAAGCTGGTGGCATGTGGTGGGAGTCAATGTGCAATTTTAAATTAGTTAGTTATTTATTTCCCAAAACAGAAGGACACTGATTCTTCACAAATACAGGATTCTGAGTTGGTTTACTTGAGAATCTGACTTGCACTTATGTAGTTCTGCAAAACCATGTGTTAGTGGCTATGCTTACATTCTTTTTGTGGTATAGAAATAGCTAAAACACACGCACACACACACAATTAGGTTCTATGTTAGCTGTCGGCCTCTCAGACTTTGTTTAGCATGAAAGTTAACAAGTAAAACTTGCTTTCTTTTAGGACTAAACTGTTCCCAACTACACAATTATATTAACATGTTATTGTATCTAGAATCACAACACTAGTGATTTTTAATTTCATAAAAAGAATTGGTTCTGACAAAAATCAAAGAACTAGAAATGGTATTTTCTTTTGCAAAAAATGAAGCACATTATTTCTTTTTGAAAATTTTGATTTTTAGCAGCGATCTAGTCAGTGAAGAAATTCTTACTAATAGATCATTTACACAGTTTATGCAAACAAAGCATTCACCTCCAGGAGGGCTGCATGGCAGCTGGTCTCCGTAAGGACCGGGTAAGCGGAGTAAACTCGGCTGCAGAGGCCTTCCACTGACCACGCTAGGCTCGCTTCTCTGTCTAGTCACTCTTCTAGCCTCACTCTGCTCTCAGATACCACAGGAGTCTCGGCTACTTCTTAGGGGCTGTGGGGCAGATCTAAAGGATGAACATTCTTTCAAGAATCTTGGAAAACAGCAGTCTCTGTGGAGTTCCTACTTTGAGGGGAGATATAAAACCATGGTTTCCAGTAAGGATCCTCTGTAGAGCTTTGTTCCCTAATTCAGAGTTTACCCATTTAGCTCCCCAGGATGAAAATCCTCCTCTAGTCCCATTACCTAGATGTCTGCTTAGCCCACTATGCAGAGATTATTAATAATGTAGTGAGAATTCAATCATCAGATCGCCTATGTATTTTTGCTTACCCTACAGTAATCACTTATAATGCTATCAGCAAAAAAAGCAGTACATTGCTCAATTATCCAACCCTTGTTTTATTATACATTTCTTGTCTTCTTAATGTTGACCTAGAGCTCCTGACCCCCTGGCCTATACCTCACCCACCTGAGTCCAGGGAACACGGGTAGAAGCCCTTGACCCTGGATTTACCTTCCAATCATGTGCAGCCCACAACAGATGATATAAGACAACACCTAGGTTGCACTTAATTGTGCTAAGCAGCAAGTCCTAAAATGCCCTTTAACTCTAATCAACTGGTATCATCACAAAATTCCAGTTCACCTCAAGTGAATATGATTTTCAACAAATTACATTAAAGTTATTGAGAAAAATCCCTCAATCCAAGTGAAACAGCATATGTTCCAAGTACTTCAACAGATTTTTCTCTCCTTAAACTGTATTACAGTATTCATTCAATGATTTGCTAAATTTTTGTTAAGATAAAGCACAGATCAGGCTGGGGCACATAACTATAGTTTCCACATTGGAGCTGCTGAGGCAGGAAAATCACAGGCCAGCATTCTGGACACTGAACCCTACCACTCTTCTAGTCTTAAAATCTTGGGGATTCTCAACCTTAAAGCACCGTATGAGGTAGTTCCTTTGGGCAGACATGCCCTGTCTTGGATACCTTATTGTCAGTCCTAATCGTGACTTTGAGTTGCGGTAGTACACGCTCGACTTCTAAACTCCATTCTGCAGCATCTGTCGTAGATTCCAAAATATCTTCCTGTTTGGCAGACTCGTTTGTGTCCTAAGAAAGGAAAGATATCACAAGATTTGGAGTTTATAAAAAGAACTGGAAAAATCTTGAGGCATTTAGGCAGCACTTCACAATTTAAACTGAACATAGTAATGTTAAAATTATAGTGCATTAGAAATTCTTGTCTGTCCTTCTACCTAGCTTGCAAGAAAATTTTGTAGAATAACAAAAATAGGCATTAAAAATGAGATAAATATATGGTCCGACCATTTTACAAAAGCCAATGCTTTGGAAATATCAGATTGAACTAGATGATTTTACCAAATAGACACACCATTTAGGAATTTTAACTGGCATCAGCAAAGAAATACAAATGCTCATAATTGAATTTATAATACAGAAACATAAATGCAAAACGTGAAAGGAAAAAAAGAGATACAATTTGAGACACAAAGTGTTTATTGGCAAACTATATATTCATAATTAGAATGATATTTTTGCTAGGTCAAAGTATAGGGCATGTTAAAATGGGACACAGCAGAGACATGCTTGATCTACAAAGGGAAGAGAGAGGCCGTTGGCTTCTGCCCTTGAGTAACAAATTCAGTTCATGGCTGTTGAATCACAGAAAGAAAAGCTCCCCTAGCTCTGCTTTCCTCAGCATTTAATAGCATGAATCTAAAAACATAGGGAATGTACAAATTAATGATTTAAAAATAAAGCCCAAAGCATTAACTTTGGAAGCAATTTTTCTCTTTAAACTCCCTTGATCAATTATAAGTGATTCTAAAGAAAAACATAAATATTTATGCATAATAAGAGATACAAGAAGCATAGACAGCTAAATACATGAACCTTATATCAATTTGAATTGAAAATCTGTAAAATCATTTTCATTTTCATTTAAAATGTTTACTGCACCAGGGTGATCATCACATGTGTGTGTGCATGTGTGTATTGTGTGTGTGCATCTGTGTATGTATGTGAACCTGCTGCTTATATGTACAGATGTGGAGGCCAGGGGTTGGCATGGCGTATCTTAACTCTATTGTTTTATACTTATTTTTTTGATTTTGAGACTTATTTTGCGTTGAACCTGGAGCTCACTGTTCTGGCTAGGCTAGCTGGCCAGGGAGCTTCCAGAAACTGTGCTTTCACTCTCCAACACGAGGCTTATACTGGTTTAGCACCATGCCTGAGTTTTACATGGATGCTGAGATCCAACTTAGGTCTAATTCTTAAATAACAAGAACCTTACCCTGTGAGCCATCTTCCCAACCCCTTGTAAAATGCTGTTGGTGGTTGTTATATGTGTGTATTATAGGTTATGTATGTGTTCGTGTGCACATGTGCATGCAGGAATTCATGCATGTGTGCATGTGCACTGTTTGTCTTCCACCATCATTCAGTCTCAGACTGACCTGGAGCTCACCAACTGGAATAGACTGGCTGGTGGGCAAGGCTCAGGGATCTGTTTAACTCTGCTCCTCTGAGCTGGTGTTACAGATGTGAACTGCAGCCCCTGGCCTTTTTGTGTGGGTGCAGGGAATCTCAACCCATATATTTATGTTTGTTTGGAAAGTACTTTACTGATTGAGTCATGCCCCATCCCCATTAAGTGACAGGGTAGAGACAGTGAAGGCATCAGAAATTGCTGAATATTAGGAAACTATTTATTCTAGAAGTATGACTTGCTATGATGATAATATTAAAAAGGCACTTCATATGCTAGGTTTTTACAGATGAGTTGAATAATGTCTGAAACTTACCTTAAAATATTTTGGGACAAAAAAAGTAAGCTTAGCTAAAACAACCCTGAGAAAGTATTAATAACTTAAAACAGGCAATGGTGCATAGGGCATTATCCAATTCCAATTTTGTTATGTTTAAAGTGCTCTGTAATATAAAATTCAACAGTAAACACTATGTAAACATAAAACTTTAAAAACTATGTAAACATCATAGTGAAATTACACTCTCAATGTGAATTTTATGCAGTGAAAGACATTCCTTAAGCATCTAACTCTAAGCGGATTGCCTTGTAGGGCTCTGCATATTTGTGGGAGACGAGGTTTCTGTTACTGAGCTCACCTATGAGCCTGTGGCGTGGCTGACAGAGCTACATGTCCCCGACCTATTAGCAAGCGGAGATAGACCTAGAGCCTTAAAGAGATGGATACTGCTTTTATACTTCTATCCTCATTATCTTAGGATGGATAACTAATGTGCGTGTGTATACTTTATTATGTACATTCTGCATTTATTCAGTTCCATTTCATTTAGAAGGCCTCAAAGCACTTTTAAAAAAACTGTAAGTATTCATCAAAACAAAATGCAGCATCTAAGTGAAAATAGTTCAAGATTGAATCTCAGGCACCATAGTGCCCACTTAAATATTGGATCCTTTGTTTTGAGCACTTATGAGAATGCTGGATGATGTATAAATGGATCATGGGGCAGCGCATGAGCTCTGAGCTCCACGGCTGGGAAGTATAGGAGTCGGGGTTGCAATGCTCACACAGCAGACACACGTGAAGTCAACGTGAGCATGAGTCACAGGGAGGATGGAGAGTGACTTTCACAGTGAAAGGCTGGCAAGGACTATCATTTGAATTTGCACTGGCACTCCGAATATGCATGCCCTTGGAAGAGTATCATGTGCACTCACTCACACAGCTGGCTACCTGGCCTGGATCGCACAGGCCCGAATTCGGACTAGTTCGCTTGCACCAAATAGGTTAAAGTAGCAGGAATGGTGGAAGTGAGGCTGTTTGCACTGAGGACCATAAGAATATAAGCCTTAATCATGTGAAACTCTGTGGGATACACACACTGCTCCTGCCAGGGTTAAAGGCCCCACATCACCATTCCACAAAGTCAAACTGAAAAGAAAGGACCTGTCTTCTCCGTAGCATGTCAGACTGGTTCTCAATAGAATGTACATGTGTTCACTGACACAAAAATGCTTGCATTATGGAGCCATCATTAGAATAACTGAAGCCACGTGTGGTAGATTAACCTGAAACTTGTGCTGTACACTTATTCCTGCCTCTTCTCCTGCCACTTTTCAAAAAGGTGAATTCTAGAATCACCAAGAAAGGACATCTCCTCAGCTGCACTCTCTTTGGGCCAGAACAAGGATTTCCATGTGAATAATATCCTCAGATCTCTCCACCTCCCCCGCCCCAGCAGTGGCCTTGTATAACTAAGAGCCAGAATCTGAATTTGTAGGATAAAGACCAAACATTGCTTTAGAATACTCAACTATACATGCACTTTAACATGGGCCTTTAAAAAAAAGTTGTCATATTTAGCTCTCTTCTGCACTCATCTGCTAGTTCCTGCTTGAAATGTCCTAAGACAGTGTAATACAGGAGCGCCACCAGTTTTACTCAGTCAGCCTATACGGAATTCATCACAGGAACAGCCCAGTGGCTGAGGAGAGAATGCCACCAGAGCACCAGGCTTGGGAGAGTGCCACGAACTCCTCAGCTTCCACTTTCACATCTGCATGCTTACTCCTCACTCCTCACTCAGCATCTCCTCACATCTGGTAGCTGCGCACACTATCAAAGCAAATCATGTAAAAACTCTGTACTGTGCTGGGTTAGAACATTTGGAAGAAACCATTGCTTTTCATTTAACAAATGGTATTTTATGCGTGGCTACTAGTAAAAGACAAAATTGCTGTTGTGATATGATCACAATGTTGCGTCCTTCTCTTAACTTAGATCAAGCTTGGCTCCCAGGAGACTGGTTTTCCAGTTACGCTGTGTAAGAGGCAATTACAAAGGCATTGGCTATCTAGTATTTTTCCTTACAGTTAATTAGCTTAACCAATAATTTGTTAAATTCATAAGAATATTCGAGGCAAGAACCCAGGTACTACACATGGTTTGGAAAGATGAAAGATTTTAATTCCCGCCTGCAAGGAGTTTACAGCTACTCAGAAACATTTGAGGTCAGCTAATGGGAGTGAAATTTGGTCTCAAGTAAAAGGAGGACTGATGAGGTGAGAAATGATCCTCACTATGAAAAATAGAATCAAAGATAATAGTCAAAACCATCCCGTAAAGTAACCATGGGCTCCAATAGTGAGGGGCAAGATCAAAGTCAGTTCAGAGATCAAACAGTGTTAATAGTCTTCGCTGAGCCTTGTGACAGAAGGTAGTCTCTCTGTCCCAGGTAATATTAACAAGACAAGATGGTTAAACATGTAAAGAGAGAATATTACACACCCATATGTGTATGTTCTCGAAGTGTAAATGTATGCAATATAAACACATACATATAAACATGTAACAGCCTATGGATAAACTTAAATGCAACGTAACAGTTCAATTCATACACTTTGCAAGATAAACTTCAAGTAGAGTTAACTGCCAAGATTAAATAGTCCTCCCCCGGTGTGGTACACAAGTCTGTAATCCCAACACTCAGGCTGGCAGACAAAACAGAATTATGAGTCTGAGGACAGCCTGTGCTACAGAGCAAGCTCCAGGGCAGCCTGCTCTATATGAGTCTTTGTCCAAAATAAAAAAGAAATTAAATAGTCCCAAGATTCTATCAAGGGAACAGAGCTATCTTGAGAGTCATAAAAGTACATTGTACATGATAAAATAGCAGACCTCAAATGTTACCTCTTATCACTTGAGTGTTAGCTTTCTGTTGACCCTTCCCCACTGCTCCTTAATATAAAGCTATCAATTTATGCATTTAAATTTCTTAATATTTTATTTCATGCTTTGACATTTTCCATATCAAATATTACCATGTGTAACTATACCCATGAGGGTAACACCTGTCATTCATGTTTCTATTTGTTACTTTTGTTCTTGTCTCTCACCTACTGATCCATGTGATGTTTACAGAGGCATAATAAACGAGGGAAGAATCTACTTTTTTCTTCATATTCATATCCCATTATGTCACTTTTAACCAAAAAATTCAACTTTTGTCACTGATTGACATTGTTTCATATATTAATATTGTCACATATTTGACTTATCTAATGGATCCTAAACCAGTCTATTTTTCTGTTACTAAGCCAGCCATAGGCACCCCAATTTACATATAAAACACCATAGTTCTGTGTACCCTTCATCCAGATGCCAAAATCACAGGATCTTACATATACTAAGGGCAAGGAAAGAATAGAGGGTGTAATGTTTATACCTAGATGCTGTTAGTTAGAGATAGTTTCACATTTCCTCCCACTGTACTATTTTGTGCTTTAATTTATAGGAAATATACTATATTCATTTCTTAAACAATAAAAATTGAAGCTTTTTTCTGCCTAGACATACATGCACATAGATTGTGGCAACAATAAAATTTTGGTCAGGCTTCAATTTGTTTGGCAACTTTGTTCTCACACTGCCCCTCTCCCAACACACACACACACATACTTTCTTTTAATTCAATCTCTTCTTTCTCTCTCTCTCTCTCTCTCTCTCTCTCTCTCTCTCTCTCTCTCTCT
>OU015745.1:101612685-101624080 GCA_907169655.1 Acomys percivali | reverse complement strand
TCTCTCTCTCTCTCTCTCTCTCTCTCTCTCTCTCTCTCTCTCTCTCTGTGTGTGTGTGTGTGTGTGTGTGTGTGTGTGTGTATGTGTGTGTGTGTGTGTGAGCAGGGTATACCTAGTTAACTAACTTTTAAAATAAGATGAAATACAGGTGGGGCATGTTTTAGTGCTTAAATGAGAAGAGAAGAAGTGTGTTTTATGGCAATAGTGAGATTTAAATTCCTCCTTATGAAGATGTAGAGCAGCAGAGGAGAAAGTCAGGTGTTTACAGTGACGAAAATAGCATAAGCCAGATACTGAAATAGGAATGAACACGGCTTGTAAAAACCACAATAAGAAGAGAGATCAGGGCTTAGAGAGGAGAACAGTGCCTGAAAATCTAGGTCACAAAATGTGAGCTCTGTCCTTTGGGCCAGGGAAGGGACAGAACAACAAGTGAGGTATGATGACTTCATCCACTTAGTAGACAAATGTTTACTTGGTGCCCACTACTGCCACACGCTGTGCTAGCCCAGGGAACAGTGAATACAACAAAAACCCTCCTGCAGAAGCATTCTAGTTCTGCTTCATATAGATGTATCGTAGGTTTGTGGGCCACAGGGTTGGACGGGGTGTCACTGAGGAGGGAGAGTCTCATCGGGTAGAGATAAGGACTTTAAAGAAAAGACTAAACCAGAAGGGTGGCATGGAAGGGCAGGGGATGGTGGTTCAGCCTGTGAAATGCAGGACATAAGTTTAACACACACACCCCCACGCCAGAAGCCTGGTATAATAAAGGCCAGCCATAGTGGCATGTGCTTTGATCTCAGCACTGAGGAGGCAGAGATGGATAGTCTCACTGCCCAGCCCACCTGGCTTCCATGTGAGTACACAATAGCAGACATTATCTCAGAAAACAAGGGGGTTAACATGTGAAGAATGACAGCCTGTTATCCTCCACAGACATGGGCAAACACATCCACTCCCCTCCACACATACATGCATCTATACACACACACACACACACACACACACATACACACACACACATACACACACACACCACACACACATGCGCACACAAGGTTAGATACATGAACAGGTGCTAAATTGCAGATTGAAGCTTGATCAAAATTTTATTGTTTCACAGTCTATGTACATGAACTTGTAGGCAGAATTTTAAAAAGCCTCAAAGGTTATTGGAAGCAGAATAATCTTATAAAAGTCATGCATTGGTATTCAAATGCAGGAGCAGGGTGACAATATTTTGGAAAAGGGCAGGGGTAGGACTGAAGATAAGTACAGAAGACCATTAAATCTGTTTTAAGGTTCAGACAGGTGATAGAGAACAGGGCCTTGAAATACTGCTGAAAGGATGAAAATGAGACACACTTCAAAGGCAGCATCCGCATGTCATGGTGACTACATAGATGTAGTCTCAGGTGAAAATGAATCAGTCAGATAGCCAAATCACCAATGTTTTCTAGCAGTGAGTCACGAAGAGGGCTCTCCGGCCCCTGGATACTCCATAAGAAGCAGCGAGCAGAGGTCTAAAAACACACCCATCTTACAGGCACCCATTTACTACACTCAGTTATGCAATCAATATTTACTCCTAGTGTTGACTCAGGAAACATAACTTGTCCATTTATACAAGGACAGTTTGCAAATGATACCTGAAAAACAAACACAATATTTTTTTTCAGTAAATTTTCATGTGCTGTTTCTGAAAAAGAAACCATATGAGAGAAAATGCAGTCTGGGGAACGCCAAAATCCATGTGACAGGTTACGAGAGTAAAGCTACGGCATCACCAGGTTTCGTAGGTTACACTGAAATGCCAGCTTACTGATAACTTGTCCCCTTTGTATGCTTCTTACTAAACACAACAGCAATAGAAAGAGCTGTTGCATCAAGGGAGTAACAAGAGCCTTGTCAGTTTTCCTACTGCGCACACAAATGGGGTAAATGATTCCAGCCTTTAGGAACTCTAGGAAAGGTGAACATTTCTACAAAACAAGAAACACAGCAAGCGCCTGAGCTGTGCCAGCACCACGCCAGGTGCAGACTGTCCACAAGTTAAGTTATATTAATCTCAAAAGAAGCCTGGGAGGAATTGTGTCCCCACATTATAGATAAGAAAGCAGCGCCAAGGAGAGGTTAATTAACTTGCTAGGGTCTCGTGGCTAGAACATACACAGTCAGGAATTTTCATCAAAGGCTATTTCGGTCGTTGCATCTACCTTTAAGGCGTGGACTTGGAGCTAAGCAGAGACCTTGAAAAGTCCTTGTTCCCTATTCTTGCTAAGTCTGCGAGGACCGAGATGGAAATAAGGGTGTCTATTCAAGTGTGGATCCAAAAGCTAACTAAAGATCAAGCGAACTGTCTTTTCCACCCAGCAAGACCTGCCGCTTGAGCCTTCTCTGAGAGAGGGAGCTGGCCTTTCCTCTCTAGCCCACACTCCCTGTTCTCCCGTGGATGCAAAACTGACGGGGTGGTACAGGTTAGCTGCCAGAGAAATGAAAGCATTTACATAAAGTCTCATCGCAGTCAGATGTGAGGCATTTTAATACTTCCTCTGGCAAAATACCAACCACAGACTTTTCTCACAACACAGCCAGCCCTACCACTCAAATCAATGGTTTAGAAAGGAGAGGAATGGCTCCTTGGTGCTGGCAGCAGGATTGATGGTAGGCTGTGCGACCAGCTATGTTGTGAAGCAGGGTCCCTCCGCCCACCCGCCCACCCTCCCCCCAGTACTACTTGTGTTTTATAACAGCGATTCCCGGATGCTACTCAGAAAGGACATCTTACTGAGAAGGAAGGTATAATAAGGTAAAGTAAAATAAAGAAAATTCAAATGACTTATAGCATTCAGCAGGCAAATCCATCTCTAACCCTGTGTTGATTACAACACAGCAGACCTGTCTGGATGACAGTCTAAAACTAAAGTGCGGTTCCCATTTAAGGCCTTAGTTTTACTTCCTTTCTTTCCGCTTTTGCTTTTTTAGGCTAAAAAGTCTCTTATTCTTGGTACAATGAAGTTTTTTTTTTTCTTTCTTTCTTTTCCTGTCCCTTTTTTTTTTTTTTTTTTTGGCTAAGTAATTAAAAACCAATTGTGCTTAAGGCTTTTGAGAGACTTGGTTTTATGCTGCATAACTCAGGATTGGGTTTCTAAAACCCCAAATTTAGCAGCTCAAGGAAGAATAGTATCTATGGCATGTTTGAAAAAAATGTTTTGAAATGAAGTGATGGGCATTTAAAAATAGAATTGAGCAGAACACGCATTGCTCCTGCTCATCTCTTTTTCACTGGGGCTGGGGCGTGAGAGTGCCACATCTGCATTATGCAGACAGAACACTGTAGCTGCGATTCTGTAGGCCTCACAATGGGAATGCCTGCAAAGCCACCAGGAATGTGTTCGCAGCTTTCCCCAAGGACAAGTGTGACATGGGAACACAGTGACCAGCAAACCTCACGGACACCTTGCCAACCAGAAACTGCCCTCCCCGCTCCCACTGTCTCTCATCTGAACACGGACTGCAGGTCCTTCACTTTCAACAGCTCCTGCCCTTAGAACTCCAACATGGCACTGGCGTTGTCCACCAGGTGGGTTTAGCTAAATCTCAGTCTCACTGTGACATTAGAGAACGTGGAAATTTGTAGTCCAACCTCAAAGCCAAATACCAACTCAGAAGGTTCTCCTTCTAAGAAAGGTTATCTCCAAATTCAGATAATTAACCAAAGATGAAATTTTGGAAAATCATATACCCCTCATTAATTGTGGCTGTTTCCTGAAAAGTATGCTTACAAGTTCATAATCTGGGACAGGAAGTTATACGGGAAACTCAGACACTAAGAATGACCTTTAAGACATTGTCTTCAATCTGAAAATAAACACATGCTCTAGTAGCACACCTCCTCCCAAACAAATCAGCTTCCTAACAGTCAGCATTAGCCACCCACAGGAGGAGCCTAGGTTCTCACCAGGGCTTGGGAGAGATGCCTGCTGCGCGGTGATTTGCTTAGGCAGTCCTTTACAAGTTATGCCCACGGGAGGATAGTAATTCCATATGTATTCTTCTAGATAGTGGGTGCAGGTTTCAAAATATTGTGGTACTAAAGAAGATGGGTCTCAAGGCAGGGCTTTCCAAGCTGCAGGGAATGTGAGCAGCAGCTGGCTTCCTGCTGTCTGCTGCTCAGGTTGTCCCGCCTTCTAGGCAGCATGCCTCCTGGGACTCCAGCACCCCTCTCCAGGCTCTCCGCCCCGTATCACAACTAGACTCTTTCCTCGGCCCTTTTCTTCTTTTTGCGCCTTCCTTTCATCACCATCACTCTAACTGACTGAGCATCTTGTCTCTAAACTGTCTTCACCGACTGCTTCTTGAGAACATGGGCCGTGACATGTCATTCTCATTGGCCTTTCTTCTTGCTTCATCTAATCAAGGCTCAGGAAAACACTGACATTTTCCCAAATCTTGGAATTGTGCTACTTAGCATACTTTCAGGGTCTAGGCTTCATTTTACTTAATGAAAGGATCTCTCTCTCTCTCTCTCTCTCTCTCTCTCTCTCTCTCTCTCTCTCTTTCTGTATTTCATATATGGTATGCAGAAGCAACAACCACTATTGAAAAGATCTTTTCTCTATGAAGACTAAATTACACCTTGCCTACCAAATTTCATATATATTATATGCCCAACACGTGTTCATTCAGTATTATTGATTATTGAATAGCTTCCACACACCAGGCACAGAGTTTGAAAAGCACAGTAATGAGCTCCTGCTGGAGAGGAATGTGCATTCTGCAGTTGAGACAGACAATAAACAGGTCAGTAATTACTATAATAGAATACTAGCTCTCTTTAAAAAAGACAGGGTGAGAAGATACAGAATGACATTGGAAGCATCCCCTGTTTTAAAACCAAAATTAAAGATGGCTTGCTGTCACCCACGCCTTCCTGGCCTTGCAGTCACATGCATGTTTAGTGCATTGGTTTCCTGGATGTCATGTAGACCAGCAACCTCACTGAAAGAGTATTTCTATTGTGTTGGGAGCCCACCTGCTGCATTAAATATAAGATATTAAATCTATATTACTAACCTGCACAGCAGTTCTGTCTTGGGGAAAGAACAGCCTGAGCCATTAGAAGCTGGAGTCCATCACAGCTGTCCCAGGCAGATGGCTTTAGTGGGCAATATGATAAGCCTGCCAGGTTTCTCAAAATATAAAAGAGTTTTTTCTGTCTCATTAGTACTTCATGGTTGACCATCCACAAACACCTGGTGTTCAGACTTCTTCCTCCCACGAAAATGTCACAGAGTTTTAATTCCAAAGGATATATATTATATAATCTTTGCCAAAATGAGCTAATATTTAAATAATTTATAAACCCCCATATAGGAGGAAAACCCTTTCTTCATATGTCCTGATTTAAGTGACAAATTAAATTAGTGGCAGAGGCAAATTAAGTTACTTTTGTTCTTCTCAAGATCCAAACTATTTGTTCAAAGGGAATTCCATCTTCACAGACTATTTACCCCATCAATTGACATCAACAACACAAATGAGTTTCTAAGAATAACTGTGAATTCATCTCTGCTGTGTTCTCCTTATTTTAGAAGCAGTGTCCATATCATCTCTAGCACACACATCACATGAACACATACCACAATGCACTTGCTCCAGGGCCAGGTAAGAATCACACCATATTTAAACTTTGCCAAACTTATTATGAGGTGGAAGGGGGAAAGATCTGGACTATGAGGACATATTTTAAACTTAGGTAGTATAATTTCTTTACTTTAAAATTTTTAAGTACCTTGAGGTTATAAATGTCAATGTTTATATTTATGAAAATAAGACAACAACTATGTAAATACCTCAAAAGAGTAAAAAGTATCTTAAAATAATCTGAATCCTAAAAATGATCTGAAAAATGTAAGGCATAAATAAATAATTGGAGCTTATTTGGATATAACATTATTTTATAGAATTTTAATCAATAGCTAAAAATACTTTCATTTAGAGGGAAATGGGAGAAATTGGGGGATTTAATTAGGGAGGGGGAGAAAAGCCAAAACATAAGGAGACAAAGGGAGGGCGGAACATAACCCTGAGAGTGTTTATTATATTGCCAAGGGAGGGAAGAAACCAATAGTTCTACCAGCCGGGAAGCCTGTGAACCACAACAGTGGCCAACATGGCAAGCGATGCCTAAACATGCCACAGTGGCACTCAGGTCTCAGCAGTAATCAATAGCTTTCAACTTGGATTCAAGACCCACACAACAGGAAAGAAATCATGCCTGATACTGGAAACCTAGCCAACTCCCTGGGGTTAGTGAGGTCATTAATCTTCGAGGAGAACCTACTACTGCCCACTTTCTAAAATTCCAAGTACTTCCTTATCCCACAGATAAGTGTAGCTCCCAATCCTCACTAAAGAAGTTTCTCTTTACAACAGACAAAGACCATTATAGAAAACCACAACCAATCAAAGTGTAGAGAACAACTGATCAGAGTGTCAGCCCCTGTGGATACATCTGCAACAGAACTCCTGCACCTATGGCTGAAGGAATGTTACAGAGAAGAAACATGGAGATTGTAAGAGCCAGAGGACTAGGAAGTCTGTTGTGAGATGTTTTCTAGAAAGGACAGAGAAGCTTCATTCATGGCACAATAATATTCAATTATATGGCCACCTAAATAAGACCCAAACAAGGACAATACCAAGAGACATGCTAAGGGGAGAGGGGAAATCTCACAGGCCTCCACCCCTAGACAAAGAGCTACAGGAAACTAAGGGACACTGAGAGCAGCAAGGGTCTCACCCCAGGGAGGGAGGAGGCCCCCTATTGGTTATTCAGTATTAAGCGGCCATCCATGAAATAGTTTACATACAAGCAACACTTAATAAACTCAGAAGGTTGTGTTTATACGTGTGTGTGTGTGTGTGTGTGTGTGTGTGTGTGTGTGTGTGTGTGTGGTGTGTAAAACAATAGCAGTTAAAATAAAAAGAGGACAAGGATTTGAAAGGGAGCTAGAGAGGGGAGACGTGGGAGGAGTTAAAAAGAAAAATATAGAGAGGTAAATAACACAATTATATTTTAACTTAAAAAATTAAAAGCAAGTTTATAGTATATTCATTTATTTAAAAAGTATTTATTCAATACTTTGTGCTTTATATCATGAGAAATATAAAGAAGGGCAATTATCCCTGTCATGAGGAAACTCACAAATCAGAGATGTGAGGGGAACATAGGAAAGACTGAGAATGATTTTAGCCAGCATATAGTAAATACTTTCTCTGTGATAGATGCTACTCTTATAATACTTTGCATCTAACTTTTTAATCAGAAATCTTGTGAACAGTTTAACATTTTCCAAGAAGCCTGGAAATTTGCCCAATGTTAGAATCCCAGTAAAGCACAAAGGTTATGCAATATACTTGGTACAATATTGCATTCTATTTCAAGTTGGGACACACACACATACATATGTGTGTGTATGTGTGTATATATACATACATATACATGCACACAAACATGCACACACTGGTGATAACTATAAAGAGATCATCTTGGGGTAGTCCAAGGAAGTTTTCATATGAAATAAAAACTAAATCCAAACTTACTTGCTTTGAGGATTCAGACATGAAAATGGAGGACAGTAAGAATATGTTGCATGTATCCTTTTTTGAGGTGCATAGGTATATACTTTATTGAAATATAATATACATATAGAAATGCAAAAATGCCACAAGTACATTTGAAATAACTCATTGGCAGTAAGTATGCTCTCATAGATAAGATTTATTTCATAATCAAAACAGAGGGAAAAACCATCTTAAAGCAGTGCCTGACAATGTCATAGAATTTATTTTTACTTCATAGAAATACAATTTAAGTATTTTCCTACAAACAAAAATCATCCACTCCTGGTCTAGTTCAATGGGTAATAACTTGAAACAGAACAATTTATAGCTTTCCATAATTAAAAATGCCATCTAGCAAATAACATTTTCAGTTTGCCCTAGAGGCAGTGTGTTGGCTTCCACAGGCAGGAGGCAGCATCACGCATCCTACTGGATTTTAATGTTTGTTATAATTGTAACATTTTATATATAGGAAAACAATATTCATAACTATTTTTCAAGGAGCACACAAAATAAAGTCTGGGAAATGGCCTCTACTCATTAGATTTCCAGCAGAACACGAAGGCCGACTGCTTGCTGATTCCTTGTTTAGGCAATGACACTTACCAAGCGATAGGTCTGGGCCTTTAAAACGTTGAGATCAATAAAGTTTTCTTCATTATCCGTCTCCTCTTCCTTTGAAAAATAAGAATATTTTAAATTTATAAAAAACTATCATTTAAATATAGATTTCTAAATACATAATATCCTAAGATATGCTAAGCTTAATATGACTGACTCAGTAAAGCATATTTAAAAGCCTAATAAATATGCATAAAGTAGGGCACACAATTATTAACAGCTCATATGTTCTTTGAAGTTTTGATGGTGCCATTTAAAAGAACCTGTTTCTGCAGACACTGAAAAAAAGGAGGGAAAAAGAGGGAAGAGCAGGAGTAATTGCTACAGTTCATTGATAAACATAAAAATAGAAAAATAGACCCAAGTGACACATATGAAATAGTAGAATTTTATATAATTCTGAGCAAAAAGACTGAAATGAAAGAAAAAAGAAGCTGAAAGACACAAGCACTTTCATTTGTTCCTCCTGAAAATAAACGCTTATTCATTTGTTTGCTATCTACCTCTGTGTCTGTGTATACTACATGTACTCCAGGGCGCACAGGAAGAAGGGAAGGCTGGATGCTCGGTGTCTGGGAAGAGCAGCAAGGTTATTAACCACGGAGCCACTTCTCCAGCACTAAAGATGCACTTTTCCCACTGTGTGAGAAGCACACTGGGTGCTAAGCTTGTTAAGGTAATGAATTAAGTAATGTTTGGTGTACAACCCTCACATCCATTTAGAAGGACAATCCTGAGCGTTTCCAAGCTGGCCCTCATCTGAGAGCTGCTGGTAGTGGGGGTGTGGGTAGAACACGACCCTTTGAGATTCAATCTGCTCTATATACAGAAAGCAAGCAGGAGGGTCTTTTAGCATATAAAACACCACAGGATGCTTCTTCTCTTCAAATGTCATTGTGGTTACAAGTAACATAGTGCCTCAAAGTAATTTAACCAGAATATCTCAATCTTTTGGACACTGGACATCACAATAACGCCAACAAAACTTAGGCTTAAGTCATGGGATCTTGTAAACAAAACCACAAACAAAACAAGCGAAACGTGAGAGTCAGCTAGCATGCATTTCCCTAAGTGGGACTGTTCAAAGCTGCAGTGGGAGATTTCAAAGATAACCCTTACCTTCAGACTTGAGAAATGTGAGCCAGTGGTCTCAAAATGTGGTTCTGTGACATTAGTACCACCTGGGAATTTGTTGAATGAAAATTCTAAGGTCCTATCCCAGATCTATTCCACTAAGGTGATGACTTGAGAACTATGCCCTAAGCCTTGGAGAACTGGAAACAATTCAGCAATACACAAGACAGTATAGATACACTCTACACCCTCGGGTGATATTTATTTTTCTTAAAGTGGGGAATAATTGGGGCACAGAATTGAGTTGTTAATTATATATTAAGTCAAGTAAATATTTATACTTCTGAAAAGTGGCTTAGGTGTATTCTCTGTACTACTTCCCAGTCTGAGTAATTCATTAAAACGCCAACGACTCAGTGCTGTTAGAAGAAACAAGGTTATAACACCATTACCATGACCTCATCGGTACTGTTTGCACAGGTGATCAGCGGATGCCTGTACTCTACTGAACACTAACAGGACAAAGCTTTAATAACAGACACCAACACGAGCCAACATCCACTATATGGTAATGTTTCTCTCAAGCCAGAATTCACAGGTTCAGGAATTGTGGGGTGCAAATATAAGTGGTACCATTACTTCTAATTAGTCATTAGCAAAATCTTTGCTTCTGGTTCTTTCATATTCTGGTAGGCTACAGGTCTTCTTTCCAAACAGAAGAACACTTCCTCTAGAAGACATAATGATGGCTCTACTGAGCTGCGTGCTAAGAACATTATTTGGGTACTCTGGGTTCCTCACATTTCTGACCCAACAGGCAAGAAAAGAGTCATTGTGCTGGCTGGAATGACGGATCCCGACCCAGGGGAACTTACACTACCATTACAGTGGAAGAATGACAAAGGATTTCTGGAATATAGGCGATCCTCCAATGTATCTTTTAGTACTGCCATACTCCATGATTATGGTCAATGGAAAACTACAATGACCTAATCCAGACAACACTTCTGATGTCCCAGACCCTTTAGGAATGAAGGTTAGCTCACCCACTATTAACTGAGGTGCTCAAGGCAAAAGGAATACAGAACAGGTGGTGAATAAAGGTAATAAATAATAATTTATAGCTATGTAACTACTTATAAAAATAAGGATTGTATTGCCATGCATATCTCTCTCATATTTGTTTGCAAATATAATTTTCTTTACTTTTTAAATTCTTTTTCATAAAATATAATGTACTTTGACTGCTCCATACAGTTAAGCAGAATTATGATCCTGCTATTGCCTTTATTTAGAGATTAAATCCAATTTAAAGGGTACCAAGCTAACAAGGATGGAAGTATGGCGGCTAATTCTATGTGTCAATTTGATTGGGCATGGGATGCTGAGATAATTTATTAAATATTAGTCATAATGTGTCTTTGTGGATAGCTCTAGGTGAAATAAATGTTCGGATCAATGAGTTGAGTAGAGCGGACTGTGTTTTCCAAGGTGGGTAAGCTCCATCCCATTTGAAAAGTCTGAACAGGATGAGCACACTAACAGATTTTACTGTCTGTACCTTTCTTTAAACCAGTCCTTTTCATGCCTGGGGTGGAAAATTCAGGCAGAAGCCTGAGGCATTGCTCTGCTTGAGGTCTTCACATTCACGCTGGAACTATACTATCAGTTATCTATCTTGGGGTCTAGCTTGTCAAGAGCAGATCTTGGCACTTCTCAGCAAGCCCAGAGCTAAGCAACTCAGTTCCATACACAAGCTTTCTGTGAGCTGAGCCTGTAGTGCAGACCTGGGATTCTGGTTAATTGGGAGGCTGAGGTGAAGATGTCCAAAGTTGAAGGCCTCCCTAGGCCACATGTGTTCCAGGTCAGCTTAACCCTGAGTTAAGAAACTTATAGCCTAGGTCAGAAAGGCACTGCAGCTCAGCTCAGGGGAGAATATGCACATGATATGTGTGAAGCTTTGGTTTCAATCCAATTTCCAGCACTCCAGGGAAGAAAACAAAACAAAACTCTCTAAAGGGGTGTGTGTGTGTGTGTGTGTGTGTGTGTGTGTGTGTGTGTGTGTGTG
>OU015745.1:101571558-101612675 GCA_907169655.1 Acomys percivali | reverse complement strand
GTGTGTGTGTGTGTGTGTGTGTGTGTGTGTGTGTGTGTGTGTGTGTGCGCACACGCACGCACACACTGGTCCTCCTTCTTAGAGAATCTAGATTAACAAAGAGAAACAGAACTTAGTAAATGTTATGCAGAGAACACTCAAAGGGAATTTAAACATAAATGGGCTCAGAAGAAATGCTTTAAAATAAGTTAGGATTCCCAATGATTTATCTCAATAACTCAGAAAGCAAATTTTCTTCCCATTTCCTTGCTTAATTTGTACTTTAATTCCCTTCCTGCTTGTTACTAAAGATATGCTCATAGAAAGTGAGAGCACTCTGCATCATTATCAATTTTAAAAACTAATTACCAGTGTGACGTACTTTGATTTGGCACTTTCTAGCTGAAGGCCCCTCATTTCTTTAAGAACACAGGTTTGTCAGAAATTATTTTCACCATCCTTGACCCACCCAACAAACTCCACAACAGCATCGGTGGGTATCTTTCTAGGCTTTGTTGGTGCTGACCAGCTTTCCTTAGCAATGATGGCAGCAGAAGGAAGGAGGGGGCGGTCTCAGAGTAATAGGAGGAGGAAGAGGAAGAAAGGAAAGGAACTCGTCCAGAAGCTCGACAAAGCCCCAGCAAAGGGCTCTGCGGGCAGCTGCTCTGAGGAGGGCCTGCAGTTTGGTCTTCAGCCCCTGGGTTGGAAGAAGGGTATAAAGAGTTGCTGCTAGTTTATTTTCCTAATTTCATGAACACAATAATGCAACTTTGAACTTTAAAAGATTCATAGGAAAAAATTAGCTAAGATTTTGAAAAGTTACATAATATCCCGAGAGATTCTATAGTCAAATAGTAAAATCTTGACACATTCCAAACAACGCACGGTGGGCTGGGGCCGTGAAAGTGAGCAAGTGGAACAGCTTCTGTCTTAACTTACCCTCCTGATGACAGAGGCTTTTTCCTTTCCTTTGACTTACTAGGACTTTTGAGTGACAACACTGACGTTAAATGTTGGTAGACTAGGACCAGGTATTATTAAAAAGACAATGGAAATATGCAAGTAAATGGGGAAAATTAGAATATATGAAAACTTTATTTTTGATCCTGAATGGAACATCTACTGAACAATAAAGTCTAAACCTCTTTAAATGTCCAAATTCTCTTTTTGTTTTATCTGAAGCTACACCCTACATGATCCCAGAAGCTCTGGTTTTCTCAAAGTTCCTGGGTTATGCACAGCTCCTGCCTGCATCCATGCTTTGGACTATGCCGTAACAAAGCTATCTCCTGCCTGCTACACAACAGAATAGCTACATGAGAACTGATGCCTTGCCTTTCAAATCTTATCATATTAAAAATATGTGTTTCAAGCTGACTAGCTTTATAGTGGTCTAGGTTGAGAACCAGAGGCCATCCTGGGCTACAGAATGTTCTAGGTCAGTCTGGCCAGTGAGAGTCAGCATTGGGGGCTAAAAAAGTACCAAAGTCATGAAGAGTCACGTATTTTAATATGATTAAAAGTAACCTTTATACTTTTAATAAAATATACATTAAAATGCTTGAAAATACAAATATTAAACAGAATTATCCATAATTATTCTACCTATTTATAACAAATATTAATATACTTGTGTTTTTACATCTTTTACATAGTCATGATGACACTAATTTTGTAAAATAAAGCACAAATTTGTCATTCTCATATCACTAATGTCTATAAATAAGTCATATCATCTATATAATATTCTGTTTAGATAAGTCCAAATTTATTTAATGGTTGTTTATTAACTTGTAATATTAAAATAATTCAGCAACTAGCAACTTTATAGCTTATACTAGCTTATTTAAATTGAAATATGGAATGGATTATCTACTGATTAAAAAATGGGAAATCTTTGTGACAGTAAAACACGACATAAGTTCTTCCCCCACCATGTGCATGCATGCAGTTCAGATCATGTGAACACACTCTAAAGCACTCTGAGAAGGAATCACCTCCAGAAAAGCTCTGCGGGTTCTACTGACTTATTAGGCTGATCTGCTATAGAAAACTGGTCATTTGGCTTCATTCCACAGAGAGAAATTTAAACATGCAAAGTATGTAGATGGAGCCAAACAAGCTATGTAATACTGGTCACTTAAAAGCATCTTAACAAAATTCCAGCAAGGTGATATTCATTTTAATTTAGAAAAATAAAGGAATTCCTTAAAAACAAATAGTATTCATAGCAAGAAGAATGCACTAATTATATCTTAGGGCATCCTGAAAATTTTGTGTTTCGTTACAATACCATCTTGCTATGTAGCCCAAGTCTTGAAACACTGGCCTTGAATTTGAGACTCTAATCTCTGACTCCTAAGACCTGGAATCAAATGTGTACATCGCTGCATCCAGTCAAAGATGAACTAAGTGTTATTCTTCTGTTTTAAATTATTTGTTTGTTATGGTTTTTCAAGATCATGCATGGTTGTTAATAAAACATTATTCACGTAACTAGTGATTCATATATATATATATATATATATATGAATGATGAGGAAGAACTTATGTAGCATTTGCTTTTCCAGAGGTTCTAACCTCTTCTAAATTTACTAAAGGCCATGAACATTAACTTAAGCAAAGGCCTAAAGGACTGACAATGGCACTGCACTTAGAAATAAAGCACACATTCCAGAAAAATGAAGTGGGGGAGCTGGTCGAGGGAAAAGAAACCACAGGCAAGGCTGAAGGGCAGCTCAGCTACACACTTACCACAAAGTCTTCATCCACCTTATTCAATGTCAGTTCTGCATCATCTTCTGGAACAGTCTCTTCTTCTAATTCTTCTACTGGGTACGATGGTCTGAAATAACAAGATTTATTGAATGCTTAAAAATCCTTAGTGGACAAAAAGTCTCATGAGTAATGGTAAGGACACTTTCATGTCAGATTGTCTCATGAGTAATGGTAAAGACGCTTTCATGTGAGATTGTGTTCCCTTTGTTAATCTCCAGTCAATGCTTTGTTTCTTCCTAAAATTTTCAAATTTTAAAAAAAGCAAAGACATTTACCACAAAATGTAAAAAGGACATTTACAAAAATAGGTTGATATTGTATATACTATTATCTAGCATGTTCATTTATACACCCATAATAGACTATACAATATATAGTGGGTAATACAATATGCATTATATTCCATTGAACGGCAGTTCTACAGTTGAACTGTTAGCATAAAACAGAAACATTGGGGTTGCTTCAATTGTTTGCTAGATGATACTGCGAAGATCATTTTGTGTATGTATTATTAAACAGATCTTTTAAAATCAATTTGTCCATGTGGAATGGCTACATCAACAACTTTGTACATGTTATTGTTTTGCTGAACTGCCAAAATTGGCTTCCAAAATACTACCCTAATTTATACTCCCAAGAATAGTGAGGAATGGCATCTCTGTTTCAATATGTTCACCAATATGTGTAAAATAATCTGTGCCAATAAAACAAGTAAAAATATCATTGTATTTTTAACTGAATTTCTTTAGCATGAGAGTCAATGAACAACTTTATATATTTTGCTAATTATTGGGGATTTTTTGGTGGAACACACTCATTAACTTTTATAAATTAGAGAAATTAATCTTTGCCTAATCTAATATGTTTCATGAATAGTCAAGACAGTTATATTCAGCAACTTTTTTCCTCTCCAGACCTTAGATTTAACATGAAACATTTAATACATACGTCAAGTCACACCTCCTTACATCTCTTTTATCTCTTAGTGTATCTATAGCTTTATTTTTCAATTCACATTGCTGAGATCTGCAGTCTGTTTTTATATCGGTAACAAGCTTGATTCTTATTCTAAAGTCCAATTAGTGGTTCCAACACTATGTACTGGACAACCATTTCTCCCTTAAGATTTACTGATTTCTACATTAAAAAACACTCAGATGTATCTGAACTTACTTTAGCAACTAGTACTAAAAAATCTGCATTTCAAGCATGTTAACAAAATATAAAGATTAACATGTAATAAGAAGGAAGAAAAATATTATGAACCAAATCAAGTTTATATGATACATTTTCCAATTTTTCACTAGTTAGATAATTATCTCAAAAACAATATTCTTCTAAGAATAGTTTGACAGTGAGGAATAGAAACAATCACTTATAAATAAGAAAGTTCTGTAGAATTTATATATTACACAGGTGATAGAGTTTCCAATGGTTATTACTTTTCAAAATTTCTCCTTTCTTCTTTCATGTACATACAATTCCTGCAAATGATCCAAGTTATAAGCCATAGGCCCAGACAAAGGCTAAGGACGGCAGTCATCCTTTACAATGCGCTGAATGGAATGTTTGGACTGAAGCAAAGGAAATGCCATGTGTTTGCTCCAAAGTCAGTGATGCTAGTTGTTTAATATGCTTCAATCCAATGACAGCCTAAATTAAGGAAGTTTTAATATTTTTTTGGAGATTATATCATTTCCTCCTCCCTTTCTTCCCTCAAACCCTCCCATGTAATACCTACTCCTTCTTATCTTTCAAATATATTGCTTCCTTTTCTTTCATTGTTGTTACATATATGTGTGTATAACTATTCCTAAATACATGAATTTGGTTTGCTCAGTCTGCATAATATCCCCTGCATACGTTCATACATACATACGCACACACATTTTCAGAAGTTTTAGAAATACTACACAGAAGTAGATTTACATAAATGTAATTGCATATGTATTAATATATTAACACAAAATAACATATACCTCCCTTCGAGCTACAGAAGTTCACTCAAATCTGAAAACCAATGGTAAGTCATATTTTATTCTCATCATATCTCTCTATATTCTAACCTACTACTAAATAATATCTAATAATCAATAAATAAAATCTAAGCTATCAACTTTCAAAAGATGAAAATGTATGTATTTAGTCATATATTACATAAACCAATACTTTCTGATTTTATTTATCCATTAATATTTACTAGACATATATGACAAGGTACTATGCTAATTACCATAAAATACATATGATAAATGATTGACAAGACTTGTAGCAACAAAGCTATACCTGTAAATTATTTTAATACCATAAAAATAAACAATGTGTTTCAGGTCAAACAAAAGCTATGAATGCTGTCCAAGAGGACATCAAGTGGTTTCCTCAGCGTTATTCCTGCACTAAGCAAAGGGAAAAGGAAATCCCACACCCAGTACTATATTAATTTCTTTTTCCACTTAAATATGAGGCTTTTGGTTACCTCTACATGCACACACAACAGTTGTGAGGATAAATATATTCAGGCACAAAGAATTTTAGAAAGTTTTTCCAAATTGGCAAGGTTGTATCCAGTTACAGCTAAACCTTCAATAATTATAAGCAGGAAGCAGCACTGGGAAGGATGACATTACTTCAGAATAGATTTGGAGAGCATTCTTGTTTTGTCTAGACTTAGACTTCAGTACCATTGTCAGGTTAGAACAGTCAGCTCTTGTCAGTTTAATTAAACAGCTCTGCACTTCAGAAAACAAAGCACCAATGTTAGGTATATAATAGCAGTATTGCCTGTGAGGTAATAGTTACCTTTTCCAAGTGAAACCAATATACTTTAATGCTTCCTCGGCTAAGCAGTCAAGAACATAGCATACGTGTTCCCCATGACCAGACTTTAACTTTGAAGGAGGAAAGTCTGCAGTCCTCCCCTGAAAAGACACAGACAATATTTGTGGTTATATCCAGACATCAAGACTGTCTCAGCAAAGAACTATTGACCACGTGTATAATTTTTACACTTTTCAAGTGATTTGAGATATAGATAATTGTTTTGCTTGTTAGGCACTCACTTCTTAGGTCTTTTCAACCCATTTATATATTTACCCAAAGGAAAATATAGATATTTTATGTTTAAAGACCAAATTAAAAGGCAGTTACGCCCCGATCACATGGGCTGCCCGGTCCTCCCAGGTCCACCCCACCACCCTAGTGACCCTCCTCACGCCCGTGACCTCCTCATGCCCAGCTTTGTCAACAATTAGGATTTTCACGTCTATTAGAATGCTGACTGTGGAGAATAGTACATGCCAGTTGAACACTGCTATGCTGTCTTACCCATCACGCCTCAGGAAAATCTAGAGGCAAATTAAGGGGTGAGCTCTTGTGACTGTGTTCAGGCTAGAAACCAGCAAATCTTTCCTTTGTCATTTTTTAATATCTTAATTTATTGTCTCTGTTTAAAAAATATACTGTAGCTGACATAAAGGACATAAACACCTAACTTTCTGTAAAAATAAATAAATAAATAATAAAGGGAGTTAAATCATAGCAGGAAAATAAATCATTAGTGAAAAAAACCATAAAAACTATTGGCATGGTAAAATATACTTTTAAAACAAGGGTATAGTGGTTCATTTATTAAAAATTAGAAACCTGTATCCAAAATGTCTTAATACCCTTCTCTAGGAAAAGTCAGAAACTGAGAGTACAACTGAGAAGTCCAAACAAACCCAAGATCCTTTCAAAGCACAGAGTTTGGCTTTCTAACTCTTGAAGGGAAGGGCGAGCCGACTGCTTAAGAGTTTACTGTTGAGAGTTGCCAAAATTAAGTATTATTACTTGGGGCTAAAGAGAGTCTACAGTAACATTTTCAGAAGTGGAATTCATAACCATTCTAGGAATGGTTTAAAATAAATTTAAAAACCACCAGTATCAGCCAACTATTATTTGTCTGTCTGTCTACTATTCCAAAAAAGTCATATAAAGGGCTAGCATCTGTCACTGAACTGTTAATGCTGAAATCCATAGTTCAGGAACATGGAAAGTAGGTACGTCACTTACAAACGAGCGAAGCTCAGAGAGTATGTTAGATATAGTTGCATTGGGATCGTCGTATTCTTGAGGCTGCTCAAAGGGACGCCCTGTTTTGTTGATCAGCCACGCAGCAAGAGTGCAAAACATGTAGAACTGCTCACCAGGGTTGGTAGGCAGAGCAAAGTAGTGTCTGTCTCAGAGCAAGGGAAGATGAGAGGAGTCAGATAAAGCAAATCACACAGACAAGTCCAACGTTGCTAAATTTGCCCCTCAAAGAAGATTTCATCAATACTCTTGTACTAGCTAGTGATTCACAGCACTCACAAAGTTTTGAACCAGTATCACTGGGGCAATCACTACAGTACACAGGGAATAGAAGGGAGTATACGTTGGAGAATGAGTCCATGGAGCTTCGGTTAAGACCCACTGGAGTAGCTCATCATTAGTGAGTTCCCCTACACACAGCAAGTGTGGATTATGAGACTCTTGGGATTTGAGAGACCAGTAATTGATCATGTTTTTACTGTTGTAACCTATCAGCTATGTCAAGCAGTTGTTCCCATCTTAGCTTCATATTCAAATCAACCCCTAAAGTACTGCTACCTGGTGAAAGCAGGAGCATCCCTCATTCGTGAAGAAGCATAACTAATGGGACTGGAACACAACACAGGTCCCAACCTACATGGTCCAGGGTTGCGGAAAGAACTAAGAACCTCTGCCACATCCCTGCCCCCCCCCCCCAGCATCACAACTGCTGGAGTCTGCTAATTCTCTTATTGTACTAAATCTGCTCCCATGGGGATATGACTTATACAGTGCCATGGGAGGGTTACAGGGTATGAGAAGCATCAGTCAAGAAAGTGAATTAGAGATTGCCTTTTCTTCCTTTATGTAGCTATTCACTATTACACTGACACAATGTTTATATAGCAATTGTAACCAATGACATGAGAATCAGTGGTCTATACTTCTATTTCCTAAACTTCTTCCATCCAGAAAGTACAAATGCTCTAGAAGAAAACAGAAAGCTAGGCAAAATTAAAGGGTCATGATCTTTTTTCAGGTACAGGCTTGCAAAGACCTACCAATGATGGTTTTTTGTTTTTTTTTTCCCTTATCAACTGGCACTCAAGGACAGAGGAATGGACATTGACAGATATTGTGGCCCTGTGATGGTGGTTCTCAAGTATAAGGTATGTCAGAATCACCAAGAAGGGTTGATGAAACAGATGGTTTGTCTCTAGAACTTCTGAAAAGGCAGACCTGGAGCCTGGAGAATTTCTTCTTACATTGCTAGGTGATGCTGACTTGTTGGTCTGATGGTAACACTTTGAACTATTAGCTAGAATATGTCCTCACAAATCCATGATCCAAAGCATCTTGCTCAACCTTTGAGTTTCAGTACAGCAAAGTATTAATAGTAACAAGACATTCTCCCTTTGTTTGACAAATACACTTGGAAATATCACCATATTTTTATCAACCCTGAGAATGTAGGCCCTCTATTTTAATATGATCAACTCATTTTATCTAATAATCTCAATCCTAAAACTTGTAGCATGGATCAGGATCAAGATGAACTTTCTTCTCTGACTTTTCTGCTTTTACAGACTAACTCTGTATGGACATAACTCTGCTATGCTGCAGACATGGCTCAGCTATGGACAGTTTGTATGAAAGCCTAAGAATCTTTCAACACCTGTGTCTGGAAGAGGGCAAGAGCTCAAAACGGTCAAGAGAAATTACTTGAGCCTATCTGTAGACAGCAAAGGAGTGGACTCTAGATAATTCTTTTTAATCGCCTCTTACAGAATAAAAGAAATACAAGCATTAAAGAAGAGGAAAAACAACAAAACACATATCTCTAAGCTACCAGGATTACATGAGAGGGTGCTGTCTATCACTCTAGGCAGCTAACGGCACTGCCTTCAGGATTGTCCGAACTTTCTCTCCTACAGCAAGTACATAACTTTAGGTCCTATAGTGAGAGCCATTCTAACACATCACTTCATTTACCTTCTCCACTTTCCAGTTTCTAAGAATATTGTTTCTGCAAGCGCATTAAATCTTTTGAACCACAGCAATTAGCCCACAAGTTTACTTACTACAAAAAAGGTGCTCTTCAGCAAGGGCCTAAGTACTCAGTTGTTAGTTTACAAAGTCTGGGAAGGAAAACAAAAACTAGAAAGAAATAACTCTAAGTGGTAAGACCACTCATGTCTCTAGATCAGTTTCTTTACCCTTTCTGCTATGGGTATTTTATTACCTTTAAAACAAGATTTGTGTTTGGCAGACAGTGAGTGTATGTTTTAAAGAATGGGCAGGCTGTCTTCCCCCAGCTCTCCCTGCCATTACAAAACTTGTTTACTTTTTCCACAAAATGAGAAAGTCTGAAAACTCCACCTCCCTCGGTGCAGAAGTTCCCTTCCTGGGCAAGGAAGACAGAGGAAGGGGGATTTTCGCCTCACCGAGGAGGAGCATCCCCTGGACCCAACCAGCAACGAGCGCCCGGGGCAAGGCACGCACCTGGATGGAGGCTTCAGATTGCTCTTTCGGAGGAGCTCTTCCTCGTAGCGGAGCAGCTTCAGCTTCTCCACCAAGTCTTCCATCACCACGAACATGTGGTAGGCCGCGCCGGGCCCGCGCTCCACCACCGCCTCCCCTGCGCCTTCCCCGCGAGCCCGAGAAACCCCATCCTCCAAGCCCGATGGCGGGATCACCGCTGCCGCCGCAGCCATCGCAGCTCAGACACACAGTGCCCGGCGTGAGGCTCGGGCAGGGATCTCTGCGGCCTTCGCCGCCTGCACGGCGCAGCCGGCAAAGCCGCCACCGTTACCAGGGCAGCCCGTCACCACGGCAACCAGACCCCGCCTCCTTCGCGCCCAGCCTCTCTAAATTGTAGCCAACCAAGGCTAGCGTCCACATGACGTCACGCTGATATGCCCGCCCCTGGCCTTGTAGATAGCCCCGCCCCTGGCTTTGTAGATAGCTCCGCCCCATGGGCGTGGCGTCTTTCCCTGCTTCTGGTGACTGTTTCTCTAGACCCTTAAAGGCGTAGTAGGGTAGGCTGCTGTTTGGCTCTGCACACTCAGGGCTGCCAAGAGCCAAACAGTATCTGATGGCTTGCTCAGGGCTGCTGAATGAACGTCCGGTTACCTGGGTAACAGTTCAAAGGACTGAAACGAAGCGGGACACAGTATTGGAGGCTACGCTTATTTTCTCAAAGTGGGAAGTTTCCTTAGTTGTGGTGAAACTCACTGTCCTTAGTTTCATGTTACCTTAGAAATGCCGCCCACAAGACTGCTTTTGTCTGTTTCTTAACCGGTTATTAGATAGTACTAGACTTGCTAGAGTATTCTAAATAAGACTTGAAGTCTTACAATGATTCTATTTTACTCCAATGTTAGGAAAGTGGTTAATTGGACGAGGGCAGCTAGAAATGGGCACCTGATGGTTGAAGGGATTAAAAAAAAAAAAAAAGCAGGTTTGGGGAAGGATTTTTACCACCCTCACATTTTGTCTCTTAATCTGTTCCAATCCCATGTAGATGTAAGTTCTTGAGGACTAGTGACATCCAATCAAATATACTCTCTGGAAAGAAAGTTCTGCATTGCGGCACTTAATGTAGACAAGGACATTTCTGCTACTGTGTCTGCAGGTATTGATCCAAAAAAGTGCAAAGACAGAGACTTAACTGACCACAAATGTGACATATCCCTATAATTCTTAAGAAAAATACTGCACCGGACAATTTTCATAACCGCCTAAGAAGTGGAGCAAGGAGGAGATGCTCAGCTACTTCTTAGGTAACTCAGAAGCAAGAGGTGAAACGGGTTTTAGTTTTATCCTGTGACAGTCAAGGGAACATTAACATCTTGTACCACACGCTAAATAATGTAGAAGAACCATATTCTATTCATGAGATGAAAGACACACATCAAACTACTGATTTATGTAGGAAATAAACTAAAGGGGAGAAGTCCACAGATAACTGGATAATGGCATTTCTCCTAAACACCCCCGTGTGTGTGTGTGTGTGTGTGTGTGTGTGTGTGTGTCTAATGAATAAGTGTACAATTAGTGTGTGTGCATATTCATTTGTGAGTGGGAGTATGCACATGGCACGGTTCACATGTTAGGGTCAGACGACAACCTTTAGTATCAGCTCTCAGCTACCACTTTGTTTGAGACAGGGCCTCTTGTTGCTTATTACTGGCCTTGAAGCCTCTAGGGGATTCTCCTGTCCCCGCCTCTCATGTTACTATAGGACTAATTCGCCCACACTACAGCACCTATCTTTTATATAGGTTCTGGGGATCCGAACTTAGGTCTACACTCCTACAGTGTAGTGTTTACCCACTGAGGCATATCCATAGTCCAAGAATTGCTTTTTAGATAACATTGCTTACAAGTCATGAGCCACTGGCGATTAGCAAAGTTGAATGGGAAAGAAGCTGAGTTAGACCCTAGAGCCTCCTAACAAAGTAAGTCTTTGATTTTTCTCAGCTTTCCTACAACAGTGACTACCCCAGACACATCCACCTCCAATGAGTACATGTGGAAGTCGAGAGCATCACAAGGTAGAAGTGAAGCATTTTTAGGAATAAAATAAGAGCCACAGATATTCAGGTATATGTTTTGGGGATATTTCATTAACCAACAAGCAGTCCATGATTTTTCAGTGATTCTTGAATGTCTCTCTGATGTTCACTGAGAGCATGCTCCCTACATAAGATGTTCTGACATTCTTGGAAGGTTAGGCAGCACAGTAGGAAAATAGCCAAACACTGCTTTCTGGCTGACTTTTAATAATGTATGTATTTTGACTTGGGGAAAAATAATACTTAGTATAGAATCTAGCCATTTTCTTCCTTGACTGTCCTGAGTTTGTAGGCAGGTAAAGAATCAGTTTTCCATTGTAAATGTGAAGAAAGAAAAAAAGAAAAGAGAGAGAGAGGGAGAGAGAGAGAGAGAGAGGGAGAGGGAGGGGAGAGAGAGAGGGAGAAGAAAGAACAAACTAATGTATAAACTATCCCCAATAATTGTGTCACATAGAAAATGAAAAGAGAGAGAATGCAATTCTTCAACACATTATGGTTTTCCATGGGGAAAAATAGGAAAGAACACAGAAATATCATCCATATTTGAAAGGCCCAGATGTTTCCACATTTCCTTGTTTATCTGTAAGAGCTGCCAACAACCAGCAGCCTTTCCCTTGATGGGGGTAGTTCCCTTAATGAGAATATACACTCCTATCCTCGTCTAGTTATCTCAGCCACTGGAGGCTGCACACGAGTATTTTTGGGGTGAGGTGGGGGCAGGGGAGGTGTTTCTAGACAGGGTCTCTCTGTGTAGCCTTGGCTGTCCCAGATTCACTCTGTAGACCAGGCCAGCCTCTAACTCACAGTGATCCACCTGCCTCTGCCTCCCAAGTGCCGGGCTTAAAGGTGTGCGCCACCATTGCTTACTCCACACTGTATTTTTAATAGTTTTTCTTCTTTCCTTGCAAGCCTGACTCTTTGCCTAAGCAGTCAGAGAGAGCTTAAAGAGATCGGAATGTGGCCGTGCAGCCTGCATACTTCCTGCAAAGACTTATCCTCGCGGTCCTTTTGACCACTATCTGTGGTTAGGCTTCAGTTGGTTTTACTTCTTACCTAACATCTATGAAATGACTGGAAGTAGTTTGCAAGGTGTTTAAAAGCCTTTCTATGTCTGTATGCAAGCTAATCTCGGGAAACTAAACGGAATCCCAGCCAAAGCTGGTTTAAGCTAAATGGATTTCCCGGAAAGGTGCTTAGCAAAGCTGATAGTAAAAGGCAGAAGTTCAAAGACTGAGTGAGGCTTTCTTGATGAGCCTTCCAATACAGGGAGTAAGTCATCCAGGCTTGGGCGGGCTTAACAAACAAACTACTTCTTTGTTAAGTCAGGCTAGTGGGACGGTTTTGGGCCATGAAGAAAGAGCTCTCCCGACTGTAGTGATGGTCTTATCAGGGGCTTAGGTTGGTTATAGTGGGAATTTGATCCGTTTTCTCTCTTTGCATGTGCCCTGCCTTCTGCCATGAGTTGGCAAAACACGAGACTGTCACAAACAGCTGGTTAAACACTTGTACCATCCTCCTGGACATCCCAGACTGGGATGGATCTCATATCTTCATAAATTTCTTAATCTCAGCTCCTCTGTTATAACAACAGAGACTGGCTAAAATATCTTTGTTGTTGTTGTTGTTAGAAAGGGCTCAGCACCACCCATGGGGAATGCCATAAATAAATAAACAAATAAATAAATCAGAAAATCATTAATTAAATAAGATTTCTTTGAAACTGAAACTATAAGGATGAAAACATTTTTTTTCCTCTTGGGTTCTCTGACTAGGCCTAGGCTAGAGAACTAAATTCCATACTGGGAGCTTAACAGAAGAATAGACATAAATTTTATTTGCTAGCATCCTATGCACCTGGAATCCTGCTTAGGAAGAAGCAGTTAAGATCAAAAGCATACATACTCCTTGATTTTTTATTAATACAAATGTGAATGATACATTTATAGTAAAGTGGCAAAACAAAGGAAAACTAATTCAAGCTTCTAACGGTGATAAATTGCAAGAAAATGATAAGGGAATGTGTGTTTAAAACTAATGGAAGATAAAGTTTGTTTTAATAGGTTTGTCTATACACACTCATTTCAGCAGCAACTTCTAATGTCCAGTAATAAAAGCATCATTCTCCTCTTAGTATAGGGAAGGAACTCACTTCAGTCTGCTTTTAAGTAGGAGCTGAGGTCAGGGAGCTTGCCTGTGTCTGATGGTTTGTAAGTGCCACCCACTCAAACCAATCAATATGCCAACATCAGTATCTGGTCAGAAAGCTTTAAATTCCTTCAATCTGGTAATTGCTGTGAAAATTCTAGAAAGAAAAAAGGTCACATTCAAATGTGAATGTTAGAATGATTCCCCTAAACAGGATAAAAACAATAGCTAGTGCATTGTGTACTGCAGCTGGATGCCCAGGTGGTGTAGGCAAAGGAATCCAAAGAGTCTAGATGGAAGCTTTTGAGAGAGCTCAGAGTTTTCCACCTATCATTGAAAAAAAAAATTACTGTAGGCAAAGAAACAAACAAAAGAGTCAATTCCAAAAATGCACATGTCTGTAAATAAATACTATTGAGAAAAATGGTTAAACCTTACTGAAACCTAAATACATATTACAGTTTTCAGTGTCATTGCCAAAGAATACTGCTCTGGTGTTTTATACATGAAAGTATACTTTAGAGAAATACAAGAAAGGAATTACAATACAATATAGCAAGTTTCCCAATAAAAGTGGAACTTTTTATTACACGAATCATTAGGAAATCGCCTGGAAATAGACAAGGCTTTCCATGGAAATGCACTGCACTGAAGATGTGAGAAAAGATGAACTAGTCACAAAACAGTAAGAAGCTATGGGCCACCCACATGGAAACAATTACATTTCTGATTCTCATCCTTTAAATCCCACTGGTACTGAAGACACCATTGTAAAGTATGTGTGATATGTTGAGAGGAAAACAGAGTATTGTTAACTTAGACGAAGGATTTTGCAAAAGAAAAAATATGTATGTACATATATATGTGTGTATATATATATATATATATATATATTAAAAAGACACATAATAATTTTGTTACACAGGTATAAAACTAATACTAGGTAATAACCAGAGAAGAATGATGTTTGTGATCAATATAGAAAAAAGCTACCCATGACTTAGGCTCTAAAATACATAAAGTGAGCATTACAAACCCATGTTAGGAAGCTTTAGGTGTAATATAGATCATACCTGGACTTGGTACCATTAACATTTTAGACTGACAGTTTCTTGTTTTATGTATGTGGGTGGGAAATTTTCAGTTCTGCAGATTTTTAAAAAATATACCTGGCTACTACCCATTAGACTGCAGTAACACCCACACTTGTTTCGATGACCAAAAACATCTTTAGACGTTATCAAACGGCCCTGGATCATGTGTGTGTTTAGCAGGGGTAGAGATAGAGGTCAGGGCCCGAATGAGAGCCACTGTTCAAAATGCAGATTTGACATTGCAAATGGCTTTTAAAGGGCTGGTCACCGAAGGTTAAATGAATGCCCTATGTGAATGGACTATTAGAAATAGAAAACTCGCCTTCTCAAAGATGGGGCATTTTTTTTTTATTATGCATGAATTTGTTTTGCCACAAGCATTGTTTTTATAAATATCTGAACATCATACATCATTGTGAGTTCCCAGTGCTTGGGGATGAACTTCATGCATAGAAAATATGTCTGGGATGCCTTTACCATGAAGGAGATTTGATTTAGTGATGTTTTATATAGAGCTCTCAAATTTGAACAGCCCTGTTCTGGTTTTTTTTATTCAGATTGTATTCAGTTTACTGTATGTGCTGTCTTATCACAGTATGCAGTATGCAGTGACCACAAATCAGTATACAGATTTGTGACCATCAAGCACAAGGGGTATTTACAACTTATATACAGATTTTAAAATGTTCACAAATGCGCTGAACTTATATTAATGGTGTTTGTCAAACTGATCCAGATAATGATGCCTCTTACTCTGAACGACAAAGAAGGTAGAAGGATAAATTCTACTAAGTTTTCTAACACACAAACATGGAAGTAAAGTTTAAAAAAATTTTTTAAAATAAGTTACCCAGTTACAGCTATGGTTTGAATATGTACCCCCCTAATGATGTTTCAGACTTGATCCTTAGCGTAGCACTATTGGGTGGTAGAGCCACAAGGGAGGCTTTTAGATGACGTGGAGGCTGCCCTCCACTCTCATGTGTGCATTAATATCTGTTAAGGAAGAGGGTTTACTCGGCCTGTCTCTTCAACTATACTGTATGTGCTCTTCCCTTTTCCACTGTAGGCTGATCCACCTGAATGGCCCTTCCAGATGTGCCCCCCACCCTCCTCCCTACCCCCGCAATCTTGGGCTTTCCAGTCCTGTTGAACCGAAGCAATTATTTTAATTACCTAATCTGTGCTCTGTTACAGCAACACAGAATGGATTAAGACAGCACATACAGTAAACTTAAATCACAAGTCAGTTTGCTTTTCTAATAGACCCGAATCCCATATATTAGCTATTTAGATATTAAATATGCACAGGTAACTTTTTAAAAGCATAACCATTTCTACTATGTGTTTGATTTCTATCATTATTGTGAAAAGACAGAAAAGTTGTTTTTCAACCCTGGCCACTCAGTACCTTCAGAGATGGCCTCAGGGCTGTTCTATACTTTCTGAGAAAATCCACACCCTCATACCTGTCCTGAACACCTGATGTCCTGTACATGATGTCCTGAGCTGAGCTCTTGCACACTCAGGGACAGAATAACTAGTAGCCAATCATTTTAAAGGTCAACTAACCAACCATGTTTGTACTAAGTTCTGCTTCTATAAGAGTATAAAAGACCCAAGCTTTGCTTATTTGGTGTCTCCAGCTCAGTAGAGCTTGGTAGACCCCATCACGATGGATCAATAAAGCATCCCTTGCTTATTGCATTGGACTGGACTCTCATGTCTCAGTGGTCTCAGGGAAGTAGAACCTAGCCCCCCAGGTCTTACAATTGTACTTAGTGTCACAACTTTCAATAAGCAAATTATGCTCAATCTTGAAAATAAATTGTTATCTTAAACTTTGACCATAGAGTGTCCCATCCAGTGTGCCCAGAGTCCTGGGATGAATGTAGAAGAGACCGTGCCCCAGAGCACTGATGCTCAATTTCCTTGGGTTAAGAAATTATTGTATAGCCTGTTCCCTTGGGCCCTCCTTGTTACAGGCCCTCCTTGTATCTGTGGATTGTACCATGATTATCCTGTATGTTATGGCTAATATCCACTTATAAGTGAGTACATACTATGTTTGTCTTTCTGGGTCTGGGTTACCTCACTCAGGATGATTTTTCATTCTAGTTCCAATCATTTGTGGGCAAATTTCATAGTGTCCTTGTTTTTAATAGCTGAGTAGTATTCCATTGTGTAAATGTACCAGGTTCTTTAAATTTTTTTATTATGTTTCTTTTCTAAAATATATATTTATATTATTACACATGAATAAAATAAACTACATACAGCAGGAAGAACCATGAGACAATAAAGTATTATAGAAATGTTACATTCATAGTGATTTGGCTATTTGTATTTGGCAAACTTGAAGTAAACATCTTTCCTATCTTATTGAGTCTAAATTTCTGAATGAAAATCCATATCTGTCATAGCTCATATCTATTAACTTAAACCATCTATTTTGATCTAAAAACATCTTAACCCCTAACCAACTAAACTTATTTTTTAAAGATGTATTTATTTATTATTAGTTGGCAGCTGGGAGGGGAGAAAGGCTTTTATTTTATTATTTTTTTAAGATGTATTTATTATTAATACAGAAGGGGCACCATATCTCATTACAGATGGTTGTGAACCACCATGTGGTTGCTGGGAATTGAACTCAGGACCTTTGGAAGAGCAGACAGTATCCTTAACCTCTAAGCCATTTCTCCAGCCCCTCCAACTAAACTTAATTGTAAGACTAAACTATCTTTTCTTTGACCCCATCAGAGTTTTGAGAAAGAATAAAACTTAAATTCCTGAGTGAACTGGAAGTGCAGGTTAGCAGCTTCCAAAATGAAAAAAAAAAAAATGACAGAGACAGTTTGCTATCTGAACAGTCACCCAACACTCTCTGTAATATTGGAGCATCATCTTCAGCCTTCAAGCCCAATATATCTGACAGACATATTTGTGAGGCAGGAACTATTGAGGATTTGCTTACCCTGTCTTGGCAGAGTTCAGTCGTCAACTCTGCCTGCACCTAAGCTTGCCCATTTTTTGGCAGAATTCTGTCTGTGTACCACAGTTTCTTTATCCATTCTTCAGTTGAGGGACATCTAGATTGTTTCCAGATTCCGGCTATTATGAATAAAGCTGTTATGAACATGGGTGTCCTTGTTGTATGGTGGAACATCTTTCAAATGTATAACCAGGAGTATATATCTGGGTCTTGAGGAAGAACTATTCCCAAATTTCTGAGAGAAAGTGTCAGATTGATTTCCAAAGTGGTTGTACAAGTTTGCACTCCCATCAGCAATGAAGGAGTATTCCCTTTTCTCCACATCCTTGCCGATATGTGCTGTTACTTGAGTTTTTGATCTTAGCCATTCTGATGTGCGTAATATGGAATCTCGGAGTTATTTTGATGACTAAGGACGTTGAACATTTCTTTAAGTGTTTCTCAGCCATTAGAGATTCCTCTGTTGAGAATTCTCTGTTTAGCTCCATATCCCATTTTTAAAAAATAGGTAATTTTGGTTTTTTTGATGTCTAACTTCTTTATATATTTTGGATATTAGCCCTCTGTCAGATGTAGGGTTGGTGAAGATCTTTTCCCGTTCTGTTGACTGCTGTTTCGTCCTATTGACAGTGTCCTTTGCCTTACAGAAGCCTTTTGTTTCACGTGGTCCCTCCCATTTATTAATTGTTGATCTTAGTGGCTGAGCTGTTGGTGCTCTGTTCAGGATGTTGTCGCCTGTGGCAATATGTTCAAGGCTCTTCTCTACTTTCTCTCCTCTTAGATTTAATGCATCTGGTTTTATGTTGAGATCTTTGATTTACTTGGACTTGAGTTTTGTGCAGGGGTGACCAGAGTAGGAGGGAGGATGAGGAGGAGAGCAGGGGAGGGGCTTAGGAGTGGAGAGAATGAAGGGAGAGGGGCCAGGTAAGAGAATGGAAATCAGAGATTGCACTCATCTCTGCATCTTACCAGACACATAGGATAGGGGAGAACCTAGGAAGTCTATGGGGGTCACCCTAGCTGAGACTCCTAGCAGTGGGGGATATGGAGCCTACCAGTGGAGGAATAAGGACACAATCCTACCCACAAAACTTCAACCCCAAATTTGTCCTGCCTATAAGATGTGCAGGGACAAAGATGGAACAATGATTGAGGGAAAGGCCAACCAAAGACTAGCCCTACCAGAGACCATAGGAGAAAACCAGTCCCTGACACTAATGTTACTCTGTTATGCTCACAGACAGGAGCCTAGGATAACTCCCCTGAGAGGCTTCACCCAGCAGCTGATGGAAACAGAGGCAGAGATCCATAGCCCAACATTAGATAGAGCTCACAGAGTCACATAGAAGAGTTGGGGAAACAATTGAGGGAGCCAGAGACCACCAGGAGACCTACAGCGTCAACTGACATGGGCCCATGGGGGCTCACAGGTCTGGTCACATCTGCACATATGTAGCAGATGTGCAGCTGGTCTTCATGTGGTTCCCCAACAATTGGAATCGGGAGCCTTCTCTGACTCTGTTGCCTGCCTTCGGATGCCATTCCCTTAAGTAGGCTATCTTGTCTGGCCTCAGTGGGAGAGGATGCTCCTAGTCCTTCAAAGACTTAATGTGCCAGGCCAACTTGGTACCCATCGGGGACCTCCCTGTCCTCTGAGAAGGACAGGGGGAAGAGAGGGTAGGGGGTGTGTGTTGGGGGGCCGGTAGGAGGGGGGTTGCGATCAGGATGTTAAAATGAATAAATTAATTAATTAAAGGAAGAAAAACAGAAGAAAAATAAAATATAAGAAGTTAAAGCAAAAATATTGGAATTGGACAAAACAAATAGACAAAAAAAAAAATTGAAGAATTCAAGAAAAGGGACAAGAATCAGAGACCCACTCATCTGCACACTGAAAAAGGTGGATGATTTTGCAATGTGTATTTTAGTGCTTGGCAACAAGGTGTAGAGGAGAATATAGGAAGGTAAAAATTGCTTCCAAAGATAATTTTCCTAGCTAGGACAGGCATAGTCTTAAACTGGGATAAGCGGCAGGTAGAACTGGGAGAAGGGTGACCATCAACAGATCTTAGGAAAAGAACTTTCTCTAAATGGGTGAAATAAAATAGTATTTTATGGATGTTATATTTTATACAACATTTACTTTACATTCATACCTTCATTAATAATTGATAGTCAAAGATAAATGTTACCCTGTACTTAACTAAATACCCATAGACATTTTAAACACAAAAATATTTGCAGGCTTCCTTTTTAAGACCCATTCCTTTAATTTTGCCAGCAATGGAATTCTAGAAAAAGTTGAAATGACTCTTTCGGAGAAGCAAACTACCACGATTATCAGTTAGCATTAGCATTAGAATCAGCGTTAGCATTAGCTGTCCATTAGCATCATCTGTCCCCTTTGGAGGACATCAGAAACAATTCATCACATGTTCCAGGAAAAGCACTTTTAATCTGGTGTATGTTCTAGGACATAGGCAGCACTACAAATCTTCCCCACGTGGGAGAAGTATGCTGGGTTTAAAAAAAATATTTTATTAATTTATTCATATTACATCTCAATTGTTATCCCTTCTCTTGTATCTTCCCATTCCTTCCTCCCTCCCATTTTTCCCTTACTCTCCTTGCCTATGACTGTGACTAAGGGGGACCTCCTCCCCCTTTATATGTTCATAGAGTATCAAGTCTCTTCTTGGTAGCCTGCTATCCTTCCTCTGAGTGCCACCAGGCCTCCCCATGCAGGGGACGTGGAACTAGAAATGATCATAATGAATGAGTTAACCCAGAAGCAGAAAGACTCAAATGGTATACACTCACTTATATCTGGACACTAGCCCAAGGGGCATGTCCCATGAAAATCTTCACTTACCAGGAAAGTGGGACAGAGGGGAGGACATCCTATTGGGACTCTAGGTGAGAGAAGCGTGGGAGAATGGGGAAATAGAAGGATCCAGAGGGTCCTAGAAACCTATAAGAAGAACATTATGACGGGCAGATCTGGGCCCAAGGGTCCTGCTCAAACTATGGTACCAGCCAAGGACAATATGTGCAGTAAGCTTCGAACCTCTACCCAGATCTAGCCGACGGACAAGACATTCTTCACAGTTGAGTGGAGAGTGGGGTCTGACTTTAGTATGCTAGTTTTTAATGGCTTTGTCTCACTAGATGCTTTGAGCTTCCCCAAGCACCTATGAGTGCGGTGACTCATTGGTGAGAAAGTTGCAGTTATGAACATATCATGCAATGCTCTTAACAGCTGGGGAATGGCAATGTGGGCCTGCTGAAAGGAGGTAGCATCAACTTTCAAGACAGCCATCATCATTAAGATTAATATTAGTGTTTTGTTATGTTTATATAGGTATGTCTGCATGTGGGGATTTGCACACGTAAGTACAGATGACTACAGTGTCCAAAAGAAGGCATCTGATCCCATAAGTGCTGGAAACTGAACTTGGGTCCTTGGCAGGAGCAGTACATATTCTTAACTACTGAGCCATCTCTCTAGATCCAGTTGTTTACAAAAATATTCCTATTATTCAAAATAGAAAGACAGGAGGATCTCCTGAGAATTCGAAGACAGCCTGATCAACATGTTGTGATCCAGACCAGCCACCCAGAGCTGTACAGTGACATCTATCTCAAATCAGGAAGGAAGGAAAGAGGAAGGAAGGAAAGGAAGGGAGAAAGGGAGGGAGGGAGGGAGTGAGGAAGGAAGGAAGGAAGGAAGGAAATACCCACCAAAGTAGATATTCTTAGACATACAAAGAAAAAGAGATGTAAACCGTCAGATAGGAGAAACAGCACATCAAGTAACTTATAAATATTCAACTATTCGGTCTAATTTTCTGATGAGGCCCCTATTCCATCATATATGATAGCAACACTTTGATTTGATATATATTGGGTACTAACAAGAAGGATTGATCTGATTTGTTGGAGTCTTGAAGGTTAAATAGAACCCCATTTATTTTTCAAGAGCCAGGTTTAAAAGATCCAATTACTTTACAGCCTGGGACAGCGGTTTGTCTTTGGGAAAAATTAATTTAAACTGGACAATAAATAATAAATGCCATAGTAGAAACCTCTCCTAATGAGGCTCCCTGGAGCCTAATAAAAATGTCTGCTAGACGTTACCTCGGGTGGAATTGCACACCTTCATGGTCCAACTCTGCATCGTGGTGCTCAGTATGCCAGCCTTTCTGATTGCCTGTTTTACAAATCATCATTGGCATCTTGTCCTGGGTTCTGGAGTCTGTCACTCAAACCACTACACTGCAATAAAATGTTGAATTTAAATGCTTTATTTTTGTTCCTCAATCTTTAGTAGATTTTGCTTTACTCTACACTTAAATAGATCACTTCATGAATTGAAAAATGTTCTCTCATTTCTGATGTGGGTGTAAAAGCCCAAACTCATACATACAGTGTCACTCAGTGGCTTTTTGACATTGACAGAATGCTTTTCTAATGTTGTTGTCTTTTACACCAAACATTTTGAATACAGAAAACATGTTAGGCATTGGTTATGGACCACGATAAGTCTCATGATAGCCCAATAGTCATGCTTTATTGTGGAGACCTATATAATTAGAAATTGCAATTGTAGAAATATGTGGAGAGGCAAGCCAAATTTGGGGAGAAGGGGATCTCCTGTCATATTTTGTTTCAGCTCCCCACTGCTCTCTCTGCTCTTCTTCCATTCTATTCCTGTGTCTTAGGATATGATCGCCATTATGAGTCTCAGTCTTCCTTCTTATTTTCAAAGGGTGAGGATAATGAGAGGAAATCCGTAGAAGTCAAACTTTAGAGCTAAGTTCCTGGCTTTACCCTGTGTGTCCAGTGCAGAGTTGGGCATGGGAAGAGAGAGGGTGCTGATGCCTTCCAGCTGATGACATAAGGGTGCAGGGCCATTTGTTGACTTTTGTTTCTGTGCATCTGTAAACTTCAATAAAGGCTCTACCCTGTTCAGTCAGGTATTTCTGTAACTTACAAGCCACAGGAATCTCTGATCTAGTCACTGAGAATTCAAATTGATGTGCGCTTAAGTATATTCCAAAGAACTTTCTCCATAATAGTCTCAGATCAGGAGCATAAACTAACATCTCTTCTTGCAACTTCATAAACAACTTGTCATTTTCACTCAGTGTTTCTTCGGCACTCTCTATATGCCAGGCACACAGTTAAAAAATTATAATACTTCAGAGGCATACTCATAACTTCTGCCTGATTTCCTTCCTCTATGGCATCCCAGGGCAGAGGTACTTTTGCAAGAAGACTGTACAGTTAGTTGTAGGAAGATCACGTGGCTGTCTAACCCTCTAGGAAGACAGGAGAACTTTGCCACCTGTGGAACAATGGTAGAAGGCTTTTCCTTCATCCCATAGTAGGGAAAAATAGCCAAGCATCTACTAGCTTACTCCTTTTTTTTTTTTAATGAATGTGGAACGTTTACATTTCTTTTGTCCTTTTTCAGAAGTCAAAATTTCCTAGTTGACTTCAGTGAATTTCTTGGCTGACTCTGGTAAAAGTGTTTTCTGTTATTGTTGTTTGTTTTGTTTTGTATTGTATTGTTTTTAATGGGGATGGGGGTGGGAGGCTGCTTTGTGATTTTAAAATAAAATTAAATATCTGATAGTACACTTCTTCAGTTCTCTGGGTTTTTTTTTTTATATTTAACGTTTATTCACCCAGATGAAGCCTATTTTATAAATATTAAACACAGACTGTAAATATATGTTTAAAGATATTGAATTTACCACCCAGAGACATAACTTATACTATCTATCTCTCATTTGAAGTCACTGAAAATTTCCCTGCTTTCTATTTTTAGACTGGCAGTCCATTTTAAGACAGCCACTTGCTATTTCCTTTAAGGCAGTGCTGAGCATGGAAACCTCACACTTCACTTTTGGAAGGCAAAGGCTGATTGTCAGAACTTTTACTCTGGTATCCATTCCTTGAGGAAGAATAACAGTTCCTAAATAAAGTAGGGGGAGGAACACTTTCCTGAATCATATTAGAAATCCCTCAGAGGAGCTGACTGGTTCAAAGAAAACACCAGCTCCCTTTGTCAAATAAAAGGCAAAAAGTTCTTTATTCTTACTTGAAATACAATGATGACTTTCTTATACTTTTCCCTCCAGATCTGATCCTCTTTCAGTCTTTTGTCTACATTGTCCCCAAAGTAACCTTCCTGCAAATGCAAATATGGACTTACTCCTATCATTTCATGGTCCCTCTATTCAGGACAGCGGCCACATTTCTTAGCTTGCTATGTAAGCCTCCTGGGACAAACTCAGGCTTTGTGAGGCCCAAAGCTCATGCAAGCTAAGGGTAGGAATCATAAGAAGACATACAAAAATTTGAATTCCAATTCAGCTTTTGGGCCTCCCTTTGGCATGAAGTCCACCAGTCTCCTGGTATATCTTCTCTATTAAGGGAATTACTTAATTATCTCAAATGAGCTGAGGTTACGGCATCAATAAGTAATGAGCAGGATGAAGGAGCAATGTAGGAAAGAGTAACTGACAAGCTGAACTTGCTGACAGCTCAGTTACTGCTGACTGAAATCAAGACTTGAGGTTGCTGAGTTTCGCGAGGGAATTTCTTCCTAACAGGAGAGCAACGTTCTGACTCTTTCTTAAAGTTACCTTGATAGAGGAGACATTGGGACCAACAGTTTCAGACTACACTGATATCAAATAGGTTTGACCCTCTCTTTGCTAAAATAAAATTAAGTTAATTACGTCTCCATAACAGAAGGGCACAACATGGAACTCCGGTAGCTATCCACCTACTTCCTTGACTAACCCTCCACTCTGGATGAAATATTTATTTTGCTTAACAGTTTTTCCTGTTTTAATGAGTCACATTCTTGGTAATAGTTTAACGGTGGATGATCAGATTTGTTTTCTCTTACAGTGTTGTCTGGCTATTAGTCAACATGACTCAAATCATGCTGATGGGGCCTCTGGTTAACTTGTTCAAACCAAAGGGTGTAGTTTTTTCCCCCACTTGAGACGGGAGAAGATTTAACGATAGAGTTGCCACACATATTCTGTCATCATCTTTCTTTATCCATATAAACATCCTTTCTTCATTCTCTGACTCCTGCTCCCCTTCTTTTTGTTTTCCCTGCAGCCTCTTTTTAAAAATGAGCAGTGAATTCCTTGTTTCTGAGGTAATTTTTCTCTAAAGTATTTATGCTAGCTTGGATCTTCCAAGAAGCAGAGGCCAAAAAATGGGATTAGACACATAAGAATTTTATTAGGCTGTGTGCCTGAGAGAGAAAATGGGAAGGAAATTGGCAAAGACTAGGACAGTAGAGCGACCCTGGTAGGAGACAAATGCCAAGAGAAGAATAAAAAGGAGGAAGGTCGGAGGGAGTCTTCACTATGGTGCCAGGCAGTCTAATGACCCCATTTAGAGCTGGAAGCCTCACTTACCTCACGTGTGCCCACCAAATTAACTTACCTAAGTTTGGAATGTGCTGTCTCCAGAAGCAAAAGGGATTTTCCAAATGTCTTATTTCTTTCTTCCTGTAGTAGATACCAGATACAGAAATTTGTCTTTTACACAAGCTGGGGAGATGGAGAGCTGGAAAAGTGCTTGTCTCACTAGCAGGGGAAGTGGAGTTCCAATCCCTTGTACACACATCAAAGCAAGGCGGGGGAGGGGGTGTTCGGTAGGTTTTCTGTAGTCCCCTCAATGAGAGGCAGAGAGAGGGTTACCCTTGGAGAAAGCTGGATAGCTAGGATAGCTAGAATAGCAGAACACATCAGCTTCAAGTTGGGAGAGAGAAAGGAGAGGGAGAGGGAAAGGAAAAGGGGGAGGGAGGAAGGGAGGGAGGGAGGGAGAGAGAGAGACAGGGAGGAAGGAGACCTTGCCTCAGTAAACAAAATGGAGATCAGTGGAGGCAAACACATTCACACACATGAGCCCCCACACATGCTAACACACACACACACACACACACACACACTCATGCAAAAATGAAATAAAATGATCTTTTGCTTGGGTGGGGATTGTCCCAGTATGTTTCTCATCACTGGATCCTGAACACAATGCTGTCTTGACTGGTATACATTTTCATAGTGCAATCTCTCTCCCTCCACTGTGCATGCATCTTAGCACCACTTCCAGCCTAACAGGGGCCTCTTGCTCCCATTCCATCAGCTTTACGTGATGGATGTGATAGATCAACTTGATGTTCTCTAAGATGTCCTGGGGGGTTTAGAATCCTTTGTGCTCTGTCTGTATGGCCTGGCTACTTAAAACACTCAGAGGAAATGCCTTAAATGAATCTTGTCCATCTATGTGAACATGAACTCTGGTTTGTTTGTTTGTTTGTTTTTGTTTTTCTTTCTTTCTGTTTTACTTACTTGATTGAGATTGGTCAGGATGCACTCCCTAGACACTCAGCTGCCTATTGTGTGTCCAACGCCACATTAATTCATTCTATCAACTATACCACCCCAAAGCACAACAGCTACAATCCGCAATACTTCTCAGTTGATAGTCTATGGTGACTTTTCAATCTGCTTTGTGCGAAGAGACTGGAGTAGCACATTAAATGATTACATGAACCCCATAGGAACCATCACTTGCACCTTCCAACTATTTAGTGCAGATGTACTTTCTACTAACTTATTTCTGCCACATCCCTGCATGAGACCATGTATTGGTTTTAGTTTGGCATTTGGGAACTGTTTCTGAGGTTTCCATTCAGCTGTACTCACTGTGAGAGCTCTCCCTAGTCTCAGAACATGGTGACGGGATCACTCCTCCTGTTAACTGTCTAAATTGGAATGCATGCTTGTAGGGATAGGACCACCACGGTTGCTCAGTCTTTTCTCCTAGGTCCCATCTCTTTGTGTAGTCAGTGCATTGCAGGTGTGAAAAAGTGTCCTGGTCTGAGGACTGAACAGGTGATTATGGCTCTGTTAGGCAATCACTCTCAGCACCCTCCCATCCATTCTTGTCTTCTGGCTGTAGTTTTAAGCAGTGTGCTTGTTATCTGCCAGTCTGTTTTGTAGACAGCTATGCTGAGTTAACCATTTCTACAGCTCCCTGTAGGTCAAAGCTCTGCCAGTCATTGTGATAATTGCAACCACCTGGAACGCACAGGCTAAATGCTGATAATACATAGAGCTTGTATTACTTGAAAACCTTGTCATCTTCATGGATGCCCATTAGTTTTATGTGGCTGCTTCTGGGATGATAGTCTCTGGCCTGTTGTGGGAGCATCACAGATTTTAGTCTCCCTGACCTATAAGATTCTTGACAGTCTTTGTAAAGACTGTGCTCTCAGGGACCTTTTGAGAAACATAATGTGATAGGTCTTCTAGCCTTTCATCATATATTTGCTCTACATAACAGCTTTGCTTTGCCTCTTCATCTGCTTTCTGCTAGGGAATCCTAGGTATTTGTATGTGGAAGAGTGCTGGTCAGGCTGCTAGGAGCTACACCAGCTGTAAGGTTAGCTATCCTAAGGTCCTTGCTTGGGTATTAAATCTCAAGTCTTAAGAAATTAACCTCCAAGTCAGTGAGTCCTTACAATGATATATTCTAGCTGCGTTGATGGAGCACTTTCAGCCTTCAGTCCTAGGCGTTAGCGCCCTGACTCCTGCTTGTTTAATGCCAGCTTGTATGTGTGCGCACATTTCTTCAGATGAAAAGGGCCTCTGTTGCTTCACAATTCTCTGCCGTTTGCATCCTAGATTTACACTTATGATAGCTAACACTCTTTAGCTGATACTTCCACTTACTTTTGTTTCTCTCTTGCATGTTCTGCTTCATCTGTTGCCGAGGTGTTTAAGAGGCATTCTACCATCTGGTCTGCCTACTGATTTACATACGATTGTATACAATTTAGGACCATAAAATTAAAAGTTGATATGACTCAGCGAGTGCCATAAGAGTTAACTTTCCTTTTTCCCTCTCATCTGTATTAAATACAGGTTGATGAAAAGCAAGAATTACCCCAAAACGAATCACTGGAAGATGCTGCAGGATTCTTTTTCTCCCCTTTGAGGTGGTTGATTAACATTTCAACTCTAGCCTGACATATAATTCCAAAATAATAAAACCCAAATTTACCTTCTGAAATGGCCTTTTTGAATTGGGAATTGGGGAGCTTAGTTCTTATCCAAAGGCAATTAAATGGCCTTCAACAGGTAGCTCAAGATAGCTTCCTTGGTGTACTCTAGAGCAATGCATTAACACTGAATGAGAAAGAGACGGAACAATAGTGCTGTGTCTTGAAGGACACTAATTGTAGTTAGCCTTGTATTAGTCATATATTCCTTTAGAAATCTTACCAAAATATAAATGGGCATTAGATAATGAGACAGATTAAAGTATTTAATTCCCGTCTGCATGGGAGTTAAATGCAACACAGCAGAAGAAACAAAGGGAGACGAATGAGAACAAACCAAAATACACCTTATGACTGTGCACCACATCAGCCCTCAATTTGTTTAATCTTCATGTCATTTATACTTGAAGAGCTGGCTAATTTGCAATATTGTTTGGAGAACTCAGAGGTATCAGAGTGAAGCCAGTTTTTCGAAAGTAAAATTAGTTGGGAAGATAAGAAAATCCACCATTTAAAATAAATTGGCTCGGGGACTTGCTAAAACTCAGGACGGGGCTATATCACAAATGAAATCCTTATTGGAAACTTAGCTTTAACTTATCAGTAAAGATAAAAATCTTCATCTTAGTGGGAAAGCAATAGATATGAGTTACTTATAATTTTGATTTTTTTCTGGCAACAATTGGCATTGTTTAGTAATTGAAGAAGTGCACAGAATTTTAAAGAGAAAGATGCATTGAAATTAGAAAAAAATTTCATAGTGATCTGTGCCTTTTATTTTTGGCTTAATAAACTAGTAGGTTTGCCTTGGATGGTACAGAGTCTGATGATTAAGCTTGGGCCTCTCTTTCTTGAGAACTGCTGGGATCACATGATATCTGTGTCATGTTTGTTGTCTTTTCGTAGTCAGGCTTGCATGCTCCATCTCACTTCCGGCAGGCCTGCTCAAAGGAAGAATACCACGTGGGGACGAGCATAGAGTTCCATAGCTTTAGCGTAAAACGCTACCGAATCAACACCTTAAAATAATAGTGTGAATAGTCAAATGAGCCCAGGAAGATCCTGTTGAATAGAAAGAAACATCTAGGTTAGAAACAGGTTCTAAGCTATGAAGAGAGGGGACGTGGGGCAGCAACATCTGACTTTGATGAGAAAAAAGAGAAAATTGAGAATTTGAGAAATCCTTTATTTATTTGACTCAAGGTAGCACAGTCATTCCATGCATGTATAATTAGAAGTACATGAATTTACCGATACCTTCTAGTCAACAATGGTATCTGGAACAGGGTTGGTGTACATCTCAGTTACTATCATGTGACTGTGAACAAAACTACCTGACACACGGTGCAGGGAGAGATGATTTAGTTTTGACCGCGGCTTTAGCGAGATTTCATCAAGGCAGGGAAAGGACACAGGTGAGACAGCTCTGGCAGTGCTCGGAGCCCGTGGCAGCCCATCACGTTTTGGTAATTCAGGGAACAGTGTCTGGAATCAGAGTCTGCAGTTGCTGCCCTCAACTCAAAAGAGTCCTGCTTCTAGTAATCTACTTCCACCGGGGAGTCTACTTTCCAGGGTCCCGCATTGCCCACAACAGCGCTACCAACATGGAAGCTAGCGTTTAAACATGAACGTGTGGAGCACATCTCAGATTTTTAACTGTAGAACTATAATTAACAAAGAAGCCTTTCAGGTACTTAAACTAGCTTTTGGCGCTCCTCTTTGTCATCTTTATCCACCGTGGGAAGCAGGCAGGCTAAGCTAAGCGATCCTGGCTCACCCACCAGCTATTGGCTAGTTGCTATGCAGATGCTGCCTCCCATCAACCCTTAAGGGTGTGTGTCATGACTTACCGTGTTTAGACGGAGTCTATATAGATGTATGTTTAAAGTTTCTACAGCGGAGTTCGACATGTAGCTAGGAGTTATATCGCTCCCAGCAAAGTTACAGCCTCTATCTAGCATTTTGCTGCTATGGATAAGAAATCAGAGCTACTATCCCATTCAGGAATACTGCTTGCCGCCTTAGCTACCCAGTCTTGTGATGCCCTGAGATGTAAATTTTCTTCCCTTAGCGACCATTCGCTCCATCAGTCCTTCCCACCTTACAGTAAAACAATTTTTCCTTATGAAGAAGAAGAACTCAAAACAGAACTAAATGGCTCTGCCTTCTTACACTAGATGGCTTTTTGTTTTTAACGTCTTATTCTTCGAGCAATGGGATCTGTCTTGTCTTTATTGCTATTTTCTGCAAGTCTAATTTTAACTTCCCGAGGCAGCCCTTTATTGGTTTTAGTTATAGCTAGTTCCCTGAAACTGCCTGCACTGTTTGTTTAGTCTGCTCTATGCTTCTCTTCCTTAGCTCTCGAGGTGTAGTTGTGTCTCCCAGCAGTCCCAAACTGTCTGTCACCATAGTAGACGATCTGGCATTGCAATGCTCTAACCGTTTTTGAAATAAACCTTAATACCTGGCACATTTTACAACGCTCTTGACATTCTTTCCTTGCCTGTAATAGATTTTTTTTTCTTTTGCTTTTTCCCAGAGTTTCTATTCTCTCCCAAAGGCACTAATTTGTAGCCAATGTGAATTTAATTCAAGGAGAAAATATGCTTTTTTTTTTTTAAAAAAAAAAAGAAGCTTCTCTTTTTTACAAAAAAAAAAAATCCCTTTTCACTCTTTTCAGAAGGATTCATCAAGCAAGGCAAGAACTTAGTGTCCATCTCTTCCCTGCAACACTCCTTTGCATAAAATATGGCTACATCAAAGTCAATGCAAAGCTTTATGTAAATAGAATTTTTCCATTAGTTTGTACAATAGAAAAAAAATAATTGGAACCAACTAGCATGTCCAATAGTACATAGTAAATATTCCACCGAGTGTATGGTGCTTACTTAGACAACACTGGAAAAGATGCTTTGGGATACTTAATGAGGAAGAAAAACACTCGTGCAATCACAGAGGAGGGTTCAAGATTATGTAAAGAGCACAGTGCCAGTTTCCTAAAAATATAATATCAAAGTGAATTGTCATGTGAACAGGTGTTCTACTATTAGACTATTGTAGTATTTGTGCTCTGTCTTTTATTTTCTAAATACCTTATAGCCATATGGTACTTTAAGTATAAAAAAGTATTTTATCATTTTTAGCAGAGATACATTTTTCTTCATCTTTAGTTATCTGCTTGGTTAGATTTCTCTTTTATTTTTATACCTTATTCTAAAACCTGTTTGTCTCAACTATCAAAACTAATGAAAAGGACAGAGCAGACAACTACTTGGTAAGCAATTCTTGTGGCTCCCTTCTGACTGGCATTTGAGTCTGGTTGCACGTCAAGCACAGCGCTCAGGAATTAAAGTGCCCAGCTCTTTAGGTTTCCAATTTAGGCAGGCTCTCACACTAACCTTACAAGATATTTAGTGTTCTTAAGTACACACACTAGGTTCACACTGTCCAGGGCCGCACGGTTGGTATGTCATAGGTTGTCTGTGCTCCAGCACCTCTAATGAGAAGCTCATAATCTTCCCACTGTGAGCCAAACTCCGAATCATGTAGCAGCCTCCAACAACATTATTGTATTAGGTACAAGAGTCTCCATTTTCTAGCCCTTCAACAAGTTATTTTAAAATTGATTTTTACTTTTTATTTTGAGATTAGTATAGATCCACATGCACTTGTAAGAAATACTAAGGCTTCAATATCTCTTTACCCACAGAACCCCACAGGTAACATGATATCAAGCTGGTATAAGATCATCACTAAGGTACTGACATTGATATGGTCAAGATACAGACTGCATCCCGTCACCACAGGAATACTTCCGCTTGACCTTTTCTAGCTGTATCCTTTTCCTCTTAATCCCTGGTGACAACTGAGTTGTTCTAGTTGTACAATGTCATGAATGAGGAATGCTGCCTGAATAAAATCACCCAGCATGTAACCTTTGGGGATTAGGTCTTAAAACCAAAGCATACTCCCTGGACACTCATGTATACTGTTTGTGTGTAGAGGTTGTTGGTTCCTTTTTATTGCTGAGTTGTATTCTGTGGCTTGGAAGTACTACAGTTTAACAACCCTCGCTAAAGGATTATCTATGTTGTTTCCAGGTTGGAGCTATGACTAATGAAGCCTCTAAACTACCATCCAAGATAATATTTTAGGCCTAACTGTTGAGTTGCATGATAGTTGCCATGTTCTGTTTTAACGAAACCAGCAAAAACATTTTTAGACACCTCTGACAGCAGGGTACAAGTGACTCAGCTGAGCTACACCCTTGCCCTATTGGTGTTGCCACTGGTTTCTATTTATTTTTATTTTATGTTGATTGGTGTTTTGCCTGCATGCTTGTCTTGTGAGGATGTCAGATGCCCTGGAACTGGAGTTACAGATGTTGTGAGATGCCATGTGGTTGCTAGGAATTGAACCTGGGTCCTCTGGAAGAACAGTCAGTTTTCATAACTGCTGAGCCATCTCTCCAGCCCCACTTCATTGGTTTTTGCAGTAGTCATCCTGATTGGTGTATGGTGAGAGCTCATATGACCAATAATGTTGAGCATCTTTTCATGCAAAATTGTCTTATATCCTTCTCTATAAAATATCTCCTTGTGTCTTTTGCCCATTGCACTACTGTGTTCATTGCTTTTATTGTTGAAATGTAATATTCCAGATACAAGTCCTTCACCAGATAAGGCACCTACAGAGAAACGCTTTTTCCTGTCTCTCAATGTATATGTTCACTGACTGAAAGTTTTCCATTCTAACAAAGCCAAATTCCTAATATTTTTCTTTTCTGTATCATAATTTCAGTGTCCAGTCTAAGAAATGTTTATCTGTAACACCAAAGATTTTTAATTAGATTGCTTAACTAAAGGCATTACAATTTTACATTTTATAAAATTATGCCTCATTATGATGGGATAACATTTTGAAATAAATGTTGTTAGGAGAATTCATCATTGTGAAAATATCAGAAAATGTATTACATTAGCCTACACAGTACAGCCTCTGGGATACACCTGAATGGCCCAGGTTAGCTTTCCCTCTTATGATACAAGTCTGTACAACCTCCTACTGTAGTGAGCACTACAGGCGATGGTAAATATTTTTTTATCTAGGGATAGAAAAAGCAGAGAAAGTATATAGTAGAGAGATTTTTAAAACTAGTACATATGCACAGGGAACTTATGAAGACTGGAGTTTCCACAACTGGAAATCATTATGAGTGAGTCAGTGGGTGAATGATGGGTGCACATGAAATCCTAGGGCATTACTGTGCACATCTGTGTAGACTTTAGAAGCACTGTACACTCAGGCTATACCAATATGTAAACAAATGTTCCCTCAGTAATAAACTAGCTTTGCCTTACTATAATTTTCGCTTTATAAATATTTATATTTCAGCTTTCTGACTCATAATAGTGGTTTAAAACACAAACCATTTTACAGTTATGCAAAAATTATTTTTTATTATTTCCTTATCCACAAACCCTTTTTGTTTCTAGTTCAAAATTTAATTGCTATTTTTCAGAACACTTTTTAAAGCTAACACTGGCTTTCACTGGGTCAGGACCATTGATCATTGATGCCATTTTTGCTACCTCCATGTCTTGTCCTGGTGGAAAATCTTTTGTAGCAATAACAAGAAAATGCCAATAACATCTCCTATGATAAAAAAACAAAACAAAACAAAACAAAACTCCTTCTGGAATGTCTCCCAACAGATTTGCCTGAGACTCTTCTTATGTGAGCATTTTCTATAGACATAAGCAGTAGACCCTGAAGATTAAAAGTATAAGAGAGTAAATACAAAAACAACAACAACAACAACAAACCAAAACAAAATAAAAAACCAAAAACCTGATAGCGTAATTGTTTATTATTATCATTACCAAATACCGTGTAGTAGATGCAACTGCATGAGCTCTGTTTCTAAGTCCTCACACCTTGGATATTTCCGGCTCCAATGCTGAAATCAGTCATTTCTCACAAGAACTCTGGTTATTTGTTAAAGTGGTTTTGAAACAGAGACGTGGCTCCTAGATAACTTTGTTCCTAGGTTCTCGCAGTCAATGCAACAAAGAGATCTGTGTTATACCTACCCATGCACTAACCTTTGCACACATGTGTCTACAAGTACTTTCATATGCAAGCATATATATATTAACCTAATGATATCTCCAACTCTGGTCTGGTCTATTACTACACAGATGGTTCTAGCCTTCTATCTTTGTTTGCTTGCATATTCTCAATGATGGAACCTGGTTCCTGTTGTAAGAAAGGACTTTATCAACAAGAATGGTTCCTGGCATTTATTTATTTAGCATTAGCATCAGGAAGTCTCTCATTTCCTGAGTTACTACACTCTCTTCAATGAGGTTGTTCTATATACATTTTAGGCTCTCTACACAGTCTGCATTAAATACAGAGACTACTAGATATTGTAAATGTTTTTATTAGTATATACATTTTTGTGCTATAAATATCTGTGAGTATTGCAAATGTCATGATATGTACCTACAATCACAATTCACAGAATTGGTGTCTAGAAAAAAAAAAAACTGTTCCATATTTCACCCATTTAACCTTCTGCCTTTGCCTGGCAACCACTAATCTCCTTATGCTCTCTATCATTTGTGTCTTATAACTTGCATCATCATTATGTAGATTTTTAGGCTGGCTTCTTCTACATTTTACTGTGCATATAAGATACATCCATGTCTTCCTGTGGTGTGATAGTTTAATTCTTCTTTTAATCCCTCATTAGCAGTCAACTCTCCACACAGATCAGGTGGTTTACCTAACAGCCTACTGAGGGATTGCTTGGCTTCCTTCAGCATCTTTGCAACTGAGAATAAAGCTGCAATAGACACCAACATGTAGATCGTTGTGTAAACGTAAATATGAAAATCATTTGGGTAAGCACCGGCAAGCGTGATTGCTCAGTTACATGGCCAAACTATATTTAGCTCTGTAAGAAGATGTCATAACGACTGCACTTTTCTGCATTCCCATCACCAACAAACAAGTGTTTGTTTTCTTCTACATCTTCAGCAGTAGTTACTATTGTTAATTTTTTTGCCATTATAATTGATGTGTAGCTCTTGTATTTTAATTGTTAAAAGTCAACTGAAAGACAGCCATTTTTTTGTTATTTTGTTTTGTTCTGTTTTTTTTTTTTTTTTTTTTGGCAATTCAGAAGAAGAATGGAAAATAAAAAGTTCTCTTCAGCTACTTATAGACAGTTGTTTGGCCTAACAGAATGAGAACTGCTCTTAAGTCAGACCCATGCAAACCCATGTTCTCAGTGTTCCCTTATGACAAATATTTGTAATGTCAAAATGAAGTTCATTGATAATGTACCTGAGTTTAAATAGCAATATGGTGTTTTATTTCATTAAGGAAAATTTTAATATTATAATTAATTTAACATGCCAATGTAAGCATATTCAGTTCTACTTACATTAAAGACAATAGCGTGGACAGATATGCATCTTGAAAAAGAAGATGAGGCTAGCCAACATCACTCCATGAAGCTATAGTACCTCAACCTACTGTTACCACTGTGTGACTTAAAGAAATGCTCACTTCCCATATTCCCAAAAGCTTGAGTTTCCATATCCGAATGATAGTCACTATGGTTGAGACTGAGAGATTCCTTTTAAATTAAAGATTAAAATTTCTTGTTGTGTGTTCATATGACCTTTCTTATGAGGTCATTGATGTTGTTAATGAGGATTATACCTTCTCATCATAAATTATTTCCCAAAAGCACAGATCAGTGCATCACATTGAGAATTAGGGTTTTGACATGAGTTTTTGAGAGAGACACAACTTTCAGCCTTCACAATCAGGATAAGGGAATACTAGAATATTTGGGTTTATTTTGTGCATGAGGAAAAGAGTGCTTTGTTGTATGCTAAGGTAGGCCACTACCCCAGCTGATGTAAAACTAAATGTTGCTGATATGGGAACAATGAGAATATAAGGTTCTTACAAAAGAGATCAGTTTGCATATGATGTCAAAGTTCCTTATATTCTATAGCATATGGTTCCATGGTATGATAGTGACAAACTGCCTTGTTTCCTTTTTTTTGAATCAAGTTCTATCCCTGTTGGGACATACATTTAGTCTTGTCTACCAACTCAGAGAAGATCATGTTCTTCAGTGAGCCATCAGGACTATAGAGTGAATTAAAATAAGACACTTTAGAGAAAATTGTGTGCTAAATGATTAGATATAGTGTTGAAGTCATTGCTGAAAAATAAGCAACTCCAAAAAAAGTTTTATTGTTATTTTCACAACATAAAGTTTTATTCTTGTACTAGAAAAGCAATGTAAGATGGCTAAGGATATAAAATTTTAATATACTTTTTGTAGTGAAATGAAGTAAGCTTTCCATATGTGCCTCTAATTTGATAATATTTGGCATCTAGTCACTTAAAAGGAGTCCCAAATCCATGACACATTTGCAATCTGCCTGCAGTTTGTGCAGTAATTGCACATCTGCACTTTTTACTAATATGTAGTTGTAAGTGCTACACTACATCGAGAAGGCAGAACCCAGAAAGTAAGTCAATTATCCAATAGTTTAAAAATATTGTCTTTATCCACCTTAATCTTCTCTCTGTGCAATAATCCCTTAACTTACATTGACTTTTTGTCTGAGTTTATGTAAATTTTCAGTATTTTATTTAATAAAGTATTGATTTATTTTAGTAGTGGATTTAACACCCTGGGACACACAAAAACAGAATCCAAAACATTAATGGGAATATTTCATGAGTGGGACTTCATTGTATGTCTTAGAATATCTGGATGCTTAGTTTCCTGCTCACTAAATGCCTGACTTTCCATGCCTTTACCACCGGTCATCAGAAAATAGGCAATGCTCCTAGGTTACCAACATGTTCCTTAATTTACAAAACCCAATTTGCTGATGATCCCACTATTCAAACCCATGTTCCTGCTCTTTCCTGAAGAGTATTGTGCAATTTTACTGTTGAGTCTGTAGTCACTGTATATGTCAATTCTCTGATAACTTTCTGGTGGCAGCAGGATAGATCATAAAAAAATATAAAGGGTGGTATGATAAAGGTCCTTGAAGAGTATGCCAATTATTAGCAAAGAACATAGCAGCTAAGTAAAAAATTAATCTAGCTCTTGTATTGGTCTTTTTTGGGGAGGGGAGAGGAGGCTTTGCTATTGTTGCTGTTGTTATCACCTTATTTATGATGAGAAAACTAAGAAAAAAGAAACTGCTATGTAAGCACGCACTATATGCCAAAAGCTATCTTGTTGATTCCACGTCTAATCTTCGTTAAAGGTCTCAGAAATGTTTACTTATGTAATAACCACTTACTAGAAGAAACTGTTGGAAAACAAAATCTGCCACAAATCAACAAGGAGAAAAACTAGAGATTGGAGGAGAGCTTGTGGGACTGCCTGTGGCGTTGAAGAGGTCAGTAGGGAGGACTGTTGATATGTTTTTGTTTGTTTGTTTTTATAAAACTGCGAGGCATTGCGAGGTGCTAGGTATAGGCATTCTGTCTCCTCACCTTGCTTAAGGTCTCCTGTCCAACCTGTAGCACAGTATTCAACTGTTTAGTCTTGCTCCTTGCTTCTAGGGACAAGTATACTACCCGAGGCTCAGGATTTGTGATTCAACTGGAGCTGTCACTTGGCCTCCATTTACTAAAGAGATTTACACATGTGCAACAATTAAATGTTTCAATTTGAAAGATGGAAGAAGGTCCCCTTAGCTCAGATTAAAGATTCAATGCAAGTGAAATAAAGTGTTTTCTGAGAGCTTGTGTACAGAAAATGTCTAAGGGTTTGTTTTATGTGCCACCCTTGCACGATCTGTGTTTAAATCAGCCGATCTTGTGCTGTGACTCTGGAGCCTCAAAGGTAGCATGCGGGAACACACTCCTAGAAGCTCATGAAGGTCCACCGTGAAATTTTAAGAGCTCTGCCATCTGTTAGTTCAATGATTGATGATTTAAAAATCAGCCAGGACATGAATATCTATACCACGGAAATCAGCAAATCCTTCAAACAAAACCCATAGTCCTCCACCCAGGTTCAATTGTTAAATATTTATCAGTAGACTAGGGTTTAAAGATTGGCTTATTCCACTGTGGCCATTGACATTTATTTACTTATATGCTTAAGGGATCTTGGATTTATTAGCATTTCTTTCAGTTGGCTATATGACAATTATGATATTAAGGTGAGAGAAGAAACCACATTACTTTTTTTTCAGGGAGCTGTGAAGGGTAGATGGCAGTGTCCATCAGCCTGTGGCTCATTGTTTTAAGGCTTTTATTATTTCTGCAGATCCTCTTTTCTGTCCTACTATTGTCTTCTACTGACATTGATTTGATTTTAATTTTTTTTGTATGTATATTTATAAAATATGTACTGCTCTGCACAAATCAGTTCACTTACAGAAATGGTTTAGTTCACTCTGCTTCATAGCTTTTATACCAAAACACAGCTTTAATTCTTCTTAATTTGATTATTATTTTGACAAATTGTCCCCTGGGAATATTGGGCCAGTCATCTTTCCCATTGGCCATTCTTAAGAATTCCCATTTGCCACGTTCTTACCAACCTTTAATAATTAATTTTGTTTTCCATTTGCAGGCTAATAGGTGTAAAGTTATATCTTTTCCTAATTTACATTTCTCTGATTATTAATGAGCTCGGGGATCATTTTTTATTCTTGCTAGCCTTTGGGGTTTTTTTTCCCATAAATTGCCTGTCAGTACATACTTGGTACAGTTTTATTTTCCCCACAGAGTTTCTGTCTCTTTATTATACATTTTAGATACTAATCTCTTATCAATATCTCCTACTGCAAGTATCATAGAGAAAATAAATTAAAGGTCTTTGTTATCCAGCCATGTATCAGAAGACAATAATTTTGTAAATTCGGTGAGCTCATTCCTCTCCTCGCCATGTTTCTCATCTGCCCTTTTTATCAGTCAAGATTGATTAGACTATGTAGCAGTAGCAAACATCCCTCAGACTTTTATGGCTTCGTACTGGCTGCACACTTGAGTGAGAAATGAGCGTGTCAACTATGGATCAACACAGGGTTTCTGCCTGTCATGGCCACTCAGGGACTGATGGATAAGCTATTAATGTAAGCACTGTAGAGACAAAGGGAAGAGGGTCTTGAAGGGGCCACTATAAAAATTAAATGCTTGGCCTGGAAGTGATAGGTTTGCCCACAACTCTCTGGCCAAGAGCTGTCATGAAGCTTTAGCCAATTTCTAAAAGGACCAGGAAGCAAACTCCTACCACTCCTTTGGAAAGTGGTCACACACACAAAGCACTACTATCATTAACCTTCATGGCACAAGCTAATGCAGGACAGTGAGGAACAGTTGCCATTTCTTGAGAAATGGCATCAAGAAGACAAATCTAGTCAGTTGATCAAACTCAACGTTCCTGCATCCCTGAATGATAATCATTATCTGCAGAGTTATAAGCAAACATGGCTAATTACCAACTGCTCACATACCCAGAATACCTTGAAGCATCAAGGGGGAAAAAGTGACTTTAGTACAAAGCTGCTCAGGTGGAAAAGAGTGGAACACAGGGCAGTGCAATTTGTAATCCTATTATCGACAAGGGATGCAAGCAATCTTGAATGTTGAAGTAGCAGCTCTGCTGTCCTCTGGTCCACTACTGCGAAGTTTCTTCTCTATTCCTTGTCATCCTAGGCCACATCTGAGGAGAGTATGTTCCCTTATACAGTTGAAAGCTTTCTCAAGCTGTGTTTTAGGGACCAAGTGCCACTTTCAGTTTCAAATAGCCACCATTTCTTGAACTAGTCTTGCGGTTCTCTGGATCATCACTACTACAGGAATTGAGCTCCCATCTGTTTGAATCCAAGCACCATCCCATTCCAATAGACAAGTACACAATTAGTTTTTAAATTGGGATGCCTTCAGCTAAGTGCTCAGCTTGAATTTTGGGTTCCTAGGGCATTCTTTCTTTTCGCTGACAATGATCTCTGTTCTGAAATAATTGACCATTCTATCTCTTTTATGCCTTGATTTGGTTCTGCTGTGACACTAAATTATAAGAAGCCCCTCCTCTGTCCTCACTGTTTACCAACCAGAGATAAACAGTGACTCCTTGACCTTACAACTCCCAGATTCCTTGAGTTCTCCCTTCTCCTTATCACTTTGACAAATCAATGAATGTGTTATTGATTTCTTGTGCATTAGCAAATATATCCAATGGTAAGTGACATTTTATTTTTCAACCTCTTCCCCCACAGAGGTCATCTTATCAAACGTCTACATCATCTAATAACATCCACTATGTCATAAGTGACAATTTTAGGGAAGGTTTCACTACTCTACAATGTGGATTATCACTTTTCCATGCTCCAAGATTTATTGTCTTGTCAGCTAGCTACTGGGCTACTGACACACAATTTGAAATTTTGGTTATCTCACCTCTATTTTTGAATATATATTTAGAGCATGATCCAGCCACTCTTTCCCCAGGATGGATGCTGAATGCAGCAGATAAGTAATAAACACTATAGGTCATGGTCAATATAGTATTTTTCTCCCAATCTAAGTTAGAGAGAGTTTATTCACTTGTTTAAAGGATGGGTAACTTGATCATATCTAGCTTTTATCCAAGTATAATTGCATAATCAGAGGTTTTCAAGAAGTTACAATGAGACTGCAACAGGTCGACCTTTACAAATTTTTGATTTTGAAAATTTCATGAGTACAGGCTATGAGGAATAAGGGAAATTGATGATGTGCTTTCACTCTAGGGATTATGATAAGCAGTAAATTCTTCCTTAAAGCAGTTGGCCACTGGAACTAGTGTAGTGACTAGAGTTTATTAAGCCGTCAGATCTAACACAGCTCTCTTGGGCCCAGAAGGCAGATGGAGATGGTAAAGAAGTCTGGGTTAGACAGAGAGGGCCTAATTCATCCCTAACTACATAGTAATGAGCATGCCATCAAGAAGACTCAAGTTCTCTGATGATCCAGGTGGCTAACACTAATTGTCAGGGATCACAGTACCAGGTCCACAGAACTGAATGTGAAGAGGAGTGGCAAGGTGAAAGAGAAGTGTCCTCCTGGGACAAAATGTAAAATTCTTCAGATAGTGGAGACATATGCTCTCTCTCAATCTCTCTCTCAATCTCTCTCTCTCTCTCTCTCTCTCTCTCTCTCTCTCTCTCTCTCTCTCTCCCTCATCTCTCATCTTTCTTTTCTTTCCTCTTGTTCTTCTTCATCTTGTTGTTGTTGTTGTTGTTCTTCTTCTTCTCCTCCTCCTCCTCCTCCTCCTCCTCCTCCTCTTCTTCTTCTTCTTCTTCTTCTTCTTCTTCTTCTTCTTCTTCTTCTTCTTCTTCTTCTTCTTCTTCTTC
>OU015745.1:101553148-101570139 GCA_907169655.1 Acomys percivali | reverse complement strand
GTGTGTGTGTGTGTGTGTGTGTGTGTGTGTGTGTGTGTGTGTGTGTGACTGCCATGGGTAAGCAGCTATGCTCCATCTCACACTTCTCACCATGATGTTTATCGCAAACCTCAAAGTAAGCAGAACAAGAGCCAGGAGCCTCTAAAACCACCAGGCCAAGTCAGGACCACATTCTGTTGTCTTGCCTGGTACTTAGTCACAGTGACAAAGCCGACTAACACAGTAGCTTGTGTAGACTCTGAAGAATGTATGCGTTGTAAGCCAATGCTGATGATACCAAACCCACAGAAGCATACTAGCAAAGTTTATTTGTTTGGGAAAAAAAAAGTTTACACTATCTAGGCTGCAAGAAAAGAAGACAGGAAAATCTATTATGATGATTGGAAACATGTTCTGGTATGTTTAATCATAAAAATGAATTTCAGAATGTCTTTTACGTTTCCTGTTGGTTGCTGTTTAATCTGCTTTTATTCTACATGTATGGGTGTTTTGCCTGTGTGTGTGTGTCTGTGCTACATGCATGCAATACATGGGGAAGGCCAAAAAAGGATCCCTAGGAATGGGAGTTAGAGATGGTTGTGAGCTGCCATGTGGGTGCTGGAAAGCAAACCTAGCTCTTCTGAGAGAGTAAGTAGCCAGTGCTCTTAGCTGCTGAGCCATCTCTCCAGCCCCTGCTGTTAGTGATTCTCAGTACAGATACCAAGGACAAAGACAACCTCAAATCTTTAGCGAATAACTGTAAAAACTTACTTGGCTCTTGTAATGTCTTGCGGGGTTTGTTTTGTTCTTATAGTCCCTTTTTGATAAGTAGCACATAATGATGCTGAGGAAAAGCCTGTTAGGGTTTGCCATTCTGCTTTAGATGCCCCTGGTCTTTATCTCTCTTCTGCTGAAAGTCTTCCTGTGACCTTCGCCTGGTACTTTTTTCACTCTCCCGAATGCACAGTTCCCAGCAAAGTTGTGGTTTAGAATAGGTTGGATCTCATGCAACTCCTGGGGCCAAGAAAGACCAGAATCCCAAAAGTAGAATACAGCAGCCATGAGAGCAGCATGTACACCAGCCTCACCATGGGTGGTGTTGGCTTTTAGCTCCAAGGCAGCCCAGGGTCTGGTTTAGTTTGGACTTTTTAGCACTACCATATTTTCACTTAAAGAATACATATGTCTTATCTCTTAAGTTTAATGACCAGCAAGACTGTGTTACTGGGCTCATTTAAGGGTCATCAGAAAGGCTTGTGCCAACTTTTCAGAGGAAGTTCTTGCTTTAGTGTAATCACTTTCTATAGGACGAATTGGAATCTAGAGCAGCTATGCCAACCATTCTGCCTTGATGCCCTGTCTCTCCAATTATCCCATTTGCTCATATTTATGCCATGGTGAGTATGGCAATTAGACTCCTGAAAATTGTGTTTGTCCGTCTTGTTCAGATTTGGGAAGAGTTGAAGTTAATGCAATTAATTGCTTGATGACATTAGCTGAGCTGACAATTTCCTGGAGAATGTCATCGTGGGGTCCATAATGGTTCCCAGAGTCACTAAGAATCTTGCTCTTTCCCAGAGGATTGGGAATAAATAAGGAGAGTGAAGTTTCTGAATAAAGGATGGCCTACTATAAGGAGACTTGCACTGTCCTTGTTAGTGCAACAACTCAGGGAATTCATAGAGTCCTCTGAGAATCTTCTCTGCACTGTTCCTTAACAAGCCTGTCAGTACTACTCAGCTGGCTTGTGCTATGATCTCCCACATTGTCAGCCTAAATCCTAAACCTTGGGGTGTCTGGTGACATAGATACATAATTCTCTAGGAGACAAAGCCTTTGTATCCTTCAGAACACCCTTCACTTAGCAAAAGGCAGCAGCATCTTCTTGTACGAGGTCAAAGATGTTGTTCAAGAGGAAGGGTTGAGGGGGCTGGAGAGATGGCTCGGAGGTTAAGAGCACTATCTGTTCTTCCAAAGGTCCTGAGTTCAATTCCCAGCAACCACATGGTGGCTCACAACCATCTGTAATGAGATCTGGTGTTTTCTTCTGGCCTGCAGGCACACATGGGGGCAGAGTACTGTATAAATAATAAATAAAAAAAAATCTTTTTAAAAAAGTTAAAAAAAAAAAGAGGAAGAGTTGAACTGTCTTAATAGGCCTTGCATCAGAATGTCCCCAGAGCCATAACCTTCAAGGTCATCCATTCCTGTCCCTTCTCCCCAAAGAGGGCCTTATGGTTTCATGTTGGTTATCGACTTTTTGACTGCTCTGTGTTTATATTTAACCCCACCCCCCCAGCAGTTAGATCATTGATAACCACTTTGCTGTAACCAATCAATTCTACTTTTCTTGTCTGTGTAGCTATTTTTAATCTTGTCCCACTGATGCAAAAGTGTCTCTACATCAAGATATGTTTATTGTCTTTGTCTCAATATTATTAACAATTTAATCTCTGTCTAGGGCCTGAAAGTAGCATTGTCTCATATAGTACTTAGGATGGGTAACTCAACTGGAAGCATGTACTCAAAGCATTTATTGCCTGCTCCCTAGGAATACCCTGGAGAAGCTGGGTGTTAGCTTGTGCATTCAAGGACAAAGTCATAAGACAGAGATAGAAATGGCTTCTGTTGTATTGTTGCTGATACCTGTGATACTTACGAGGGAATCAGAGCTCCATATACCCCATTTTGTATCATGTTGCTTTAAGTTATTGATTTCAGATTGTCCAGGGAGGGCTGTCCTCACTCAAAAACCACTAACAGATCACAAAGGCACTGAGTAAAGCTTGTTAATAGACTACACTCAGTTCTTCTTCTTTCCAAAAAATATATTAATTTATTATAATTTATTTAGATTACATCCTGATTGTTATCCCATCACTTGTATCTTCTCATACCCACCATCCCTCCCTCTTCTGTCTTAGTCTCCTCCCCTAGACAGAAACAGACCTCCTCCCTGCTCTGCCTGCATGTACAGCTGCAGGCCAGAAGAGGGCATCAGATCACATTATAGATGGCTGTGAGCACCATGTGGTTGCCGGCAATTGAACTCAGGACCTCTGGAAGAACAGACAGTGCTCTTAACCTCTGATCCATCTATCCAGCCCCCATTTGTTTTTTCTTAAAGAGAGATGTGAACAACAGTCAGTTGAATGTTTACACTGCCAATCTAGCTCTGGCCTTTGCTTTTACCATTGTGGCCTCTTTGTCTAGAACTGCTTCCCATCCAATTAAGTGATATTTATTTGACTTCATACAGCAAAGTTCTTCTTTTTGTTATTTTTTAAATTTCATGTCTCTGTGAGGGAGTTGGACCTCCTGGGTGGAACTGGAGTTATAGTCAGTTGTGAGCAGCCATGTGAATGCTGGGAATTGAACCCAGGTGCTCTGGGAGAGCAGCCAGTGCTCTTAACCACTGAGCCATTTCTCCAGCCCCCAGCAAAGTTCTTCCTAAGGATGAGAAAAGGAGATTAAAAACTGGTCTGGCCCAGGGACTGCAAAGTACCAGTTCTGAGAATATCCTTTCTGGAGACCAGGAATGCGAATGTGAGAGGAGGGTTTTATTTCCTGGTTCCTTGTTAGCATTTCCTCTTTTCCTGGAGGCCATTTCTGAGTAACTGACTCAAACCGAGAGAAAGCCCCTGGATACCTCAATGGCTGGGCCAACTGGATTAACCAGTAGATCCTCTCCTGCCATAGTCACCGTTTTATTGCTGTGGTAAGACACCTTGACTAACCTGGGGGCCACTGACGCAGCAGTTTTGTGGGGCCATAAGCATCAGGTCCAGCACCCCAATCCCGAGTGAAATAAAGAGCACTCAACAGCAGAGAAAGGCTCTGTTGTTCCTAAAGATACCCCAGATTTGTCCTATTATTCATTCCCTCTTTCACTGGAATGTCTCTAGATATAAGTTACTGTCTTTTCTCCTTTTGACTGTGTCACACCATTGTCTTCGATCTTCTGTGCCATGTTTCAGCTAGTGTTTCTTACCCATTATCTTCTTCCTCCCATAGGCTCGAGTCTCTCTTTTCCTCAGGGTCTTAAGATCTTTTGGGACCTGAATCGAACACATGCAGGATTTCCATTCTGTTATCCACATCTTCTCTTCTATATGTGTGCATCAAACTTTCTGGGTACATGTTGGAACTTCCTTCAAAACGTACTTCCAGAATACACAGAACAAAAACAAAATTAATCATCCTTTTCAAGTTCTTACTCCGAATTTGACACGCTGGATTCTTCCTTTATGCACTTTGCATATGATTGCAGGTTAAGTGTGTTGGCTCTAGTTGTATCTATACGATAGATTACCAGCTTGCTTTGCAGAATCTCTTTTACTTTGTATTCCGAATGATAATTCTGATACCTGGTTTTGGCTCATAGTGCACTTTCATTAATATTCTTTCTTACTTGCATCTTAATGTGCATTCAATTTCACTGGACATTTGCTTGTAGAATTTTTAGAGCTTAAGCATGCTGTCAGTTCTTCTGAGAGAACTGAGGTTTTATCAGTATCAAGAGGTATAACTTATTCGGGATAATTTCAAATTAAAGTGTGTACTTGGGCTTCTCTTCGACAACACACATGACCTGAATTTCTTCAGCTAACCATGGGGTTAGTTTATAATTATGTGCTCTCAGGGAAGAATTGATTTCCTTTTTGCTGTATCTACAGCTAAGGGAGTGACCCGTTCAGCTTTGAGATTGAACTGAAGCAACAGGGAATGATGAACAACAGGTACACATGGAGTTTATCTGGGATCAGGTGAGCTGTGCACTCTGATAGAGCTGCACAGGCCCTCAGAGAAATGTTATGGCTTCTTGTATGCAGCCAAAGGAGGAGGCAAGTGAACTGATCTTGGTAGGAGAGGTCGGTGGAGGGGAGCAGTCTCAGCTACAATCATCTGGGAGGAAGAAGCTGCTGTTGATACTTCCTGTCAATGCTGTCAACGTCCGTACCAGGGGAAACCCTTGATATTCCTATCAGAAGAGGTGTCCCAGCCATGGCCTGCTCAGAAGCACACTCATGTACTTGTTCCCTACAATTAAGTCGGAGAATGTATGTTTTCTTGATTGTATCTTTTTTTCTCTTGACACTCTTACCCTTTACATCCTAAAGGTATCAGTATTTTAGAAAAGGCTTTCCCGTTGGATTCTCCAACTGTACTGACCATGGGGGCTTAGTTCTTTTACCCATATTAGTGGGTTCAAAAGAAACACAAGAATTTCCAGAGGTCAGCAGAGATTGTTAACTCTATGTAATACAAGTGTATTATCCTGCATACTTTATTTCAAATGATTAGGAAAAATTTTAAATTCTCTAATTTTGTACCAGCACGTTAATAGCTCATGAAACATTTTTATTTTCTAATACTTAATTAAAACAAATTTTTTTAGGGTATTTAATCTACCAAATTAGTAGAAACATTAGTAGAAAAATTAGTAGGTAACTATTATAGTGCCAAATTTTTCCAACTGTTTTAAGGTTGCATATCTTGAGAAACAAGTACTTTAATAGAATTAATTAAAACTCCATTTTACCTCAAATTGAAAAAGCCCTCTGTAAGTGAAAAATGGAAACATGAACAAACCAACAGAGAAAACTAAGAAACAACAACAACAATGTTGTCAAAAGGCATAAGAGTAGTTTCTTTTGTTGTTGTTGTTGTTGTTTTCTTTTTTCTTTTTTTTCTAAGTCAACTTGCTGTTTGCTTTTGCTTTTGCTGTTGTTGTTGTTGTTTTGTTTTGTTTTGTTTTGTTTTGTTTTGTTTTTATCCCTTTCTGGTTTAGTCATACATTCTGCTAGAGCTTGCATGTTTCTTTTATGATTCTGCCCGCTGCTACCTAGAGTATTAATGTTAGGCTTCATGGAAGGCTGTTAAAGCAGGATTTGGTCCACTGCAAAGTGGGAACATGCATCATAAGGCTCACATTACCTAATTCCAGTGAAAGGTGCTGAAGGACTAAAAATTTTCCACTCACTCCCGTGGGAAGATCTTTCTTTGCCAAGTATCCCTCCCCACCACTCTTACTAAACTCAGTTGCCTTGACTGTGACTGCTGCCTCTGAGGGGTTCCGCTATACCCAACTTCAACTCTAGCACTCATATGTCAGTCAAACACCCAGCAAATGCTTGTGTGACCTACTTTCGTCTTTTCTTTTCTAAAAATCCTTTCATATTTCATTCATTCAATACATGCTATTTAGTTACTGCCAATGAGCCAGGGTGCTAGAGTAACAGTGGTAAATAAATAAGACCCTTGTCCTGAAGGAGGTCTTTCATAAAAGGTAAAGAGAATTAAGGATCTTCTATGTGACTGTAAAATTGTTACATACCTGGTAGCCAAGGAAATATGCTCCCAACCTGAGGTGAACTTTATCTCTAGAGAGGAGATTCATCTGCAGATGGCAGTGTGGCAGCAGATAAGGTCCAGGGTAAGGTGCAAAGGCCTTTTTCATAGCCTTACAGAATTAGTAGATGAAAAATCAACTTGGGATATAGGCCATTCAAGACCCAACCCCTGAGACTATTAACAATACTCTGCTAGCTTGAAGACAGGAACCCATCTGAGTTGTTCTCTAATAGGCTTTACTCAGCAGCACGTTGAAATAGAAGCTGAGACTCGCAGCCAAACATTGGGCAAAGCATAGTGGAAAAGTGGGAGGAAGGATTAAAGGACCTAGAGGTGACAAGAGCTCCACAAGAAGACCAACAGAGCCAACTACCCAGAGCCCGAGGGGCCTGTGGAGTCTGAAACACCAACCAAGGACTATGTATGGACTGGACCTAAGTCCTCTACATAGATGTAGCCAATGGGCAGCTCAGGCTTCATATAGGTCCTTTAGTAAGGGAAGCAGAGGCTGTCTCTGACATGGACTCCGTTGCCTGCTTTTGATCACTTTCCCTTGATGGGACTGCCATGCCAGGCCACAGGGAAAGAGGACAAACTCAATTCTGATATGACTTGATGAGATGGGGGTGGGTGGGTAGGAGGAAATCTCATTTTTTGAGGAATAGGGGAGGGGGAGGAGGAAGGGAGGGTGGGACTGGGAGGAGAGGAGGGAGGGGGCTATGACAGGAATGTAAAGTGAATAAATAAATAAATTAATTAATAAAAATAGGTAATCATGTCACCTATAAAAAAACTTTAATCAAGGAAATGTTTAAAGTCAAGTGTTTAAACCAAGTGTTTAAATAAAATGGATGATAAAGAAAAAGAATTAAGCAACTTGACAAAGAGAAAGCTGAAACATCCCTGCTAGAAGTCATCTAAAGCTGGTTGGCACCCCTGGCACAGGTATAACAGGTACAAGCTCAGAGGCACTTCTAAGAGTCTGAGAGCAACCCATGCCTAATTAGAATACTAATACTAATATAAATGCTAATAAGAATATCCTTGGGTGGAGCTTTAAGTTGTTAATGAGACATATAATGCATAGAGTTCTACGTAACAAAACATGAACAAAAATAGATCATTGTATGCAAACGAGGCCAAGTTTAGACTTTTGGGACATAGACAATGAATCTCTCTCACAAAGGACATTTGAACTTGATATGTTAAACTTTCTCTGTCCTGGGGCCTGCCTGCTCTCTTGGAGGAGTATCTTTTCCAAATCTGTTCTCCAGTTTGCTTACCACTGTCTAATTTGCTATTAAATTCTTTACACCAAGACTCAAGAACATGGAACTTTCTGCAAGCACTCACCAAATGCCAAGATAAGCCATTATCAAGGAATGTGGGTAAGACTGCATTTCTGAGCATCAAAATTCCCTCTTCAAGACACAGAAACAGAAAGCATTCATGTCTGAACTCTACAAATCAGGAAATGAGGGTGTGGCGGTATCTTACAGAATCTTTTCTTTCGACTTTCAAGGTAGGGAAGGAGAGCATGGTAAATTTACATCTTGAATAAAAAATGGGTACATGTATTTTTAAAAATTACTTATGAGAGAATTAGATATTATAACTTGATGACCAGTGTGGTAATCATACACCTGCCCAGTTGCTGAGCATTCCTCAAATGGGTGGTAGGACCATCACCTGAGCTCTTCTTGGACTTCCTAGAATCCAAGAACTGAATCAACTAGATAAGGTGAGATTATGATCATATGCTTTGCAATTCTCCAGTTTCAAGACTCTGAGCTATTTTGAAAAAGCATTAATAACAAATGCTTCCTTAATAATTTGAAAAGTTTACTCTACCATTATAGAGGTAATGTATACTCTACCATTATAGAGGTCTCATTAAAACAAATATTCTTCCCAAAATGAAGAGAGGCAAATGGCTTCCATGTGACTGAGAGAATCTTCACATTGCCTGGAACCCAAAGAAATAGACTCCCAGCTCTAGGTAGCTAGGCCTCCTGAGAGGAACAGGGGAAGAAGAATAATGAAGGGCACCTGGCTCGTCTGCCGCTGGCTGTGTGACAGGGGCATAGGGTAGAGGGCATATGCTTGGAGAATATTAGCTTCTATTTGCTTATGTAAAATGAATTAATTCTTTTGTATATATTAATTAAATGCAAGGAATTATTATAGCTGCAGTTACCCCTTCACCCGTGATTTTATAAATAAAAGACATAGAAACTTATGTGATTTGTAAGCCTTAAGGCACTATGGCTAGGCAGACATCAACCCTCTAAGCTATCTTGTCTGCTTCCCATCCAAAATCCCCATAAATACATGCACATGTTCCATTTGGGCTGCTTCCGCTCCATCTGGCCAGTCCTCACAGCAAGCTGCTCTTGGCCACGTGCTCCTGGTTATGCTACCCCATGGCAACCTGCTCCTTTCTTCCTCCTTCCTCTCTTCTCCTCATGGTCCTTCTGGGAATATTTGCACCACCTACCTCTCTTCTGCCTGGGGAGGTAAGGTTTACACAAAATCATTTTGGATACAGGATACTATCTTAGGACAGTAAGGATCTTGGAGGGACAAGCAATTAATGTTTCAATACATAGTAGCTCCAGAGTCATCCTAAATGGTAGCACTAACTCAGTAGATTAGCCTAGAAAACTGTAGTTTTATAGCTCTACAATACAGTAGCTATGTATTCCTGTTTTATTATAGAGTCTGCATGAACTCTGGTGCTCCATATTTGAGGACCTCCCCTTGGTGGGGAGGCCCAGTGGCACTAAGGAAAGAATAAGCAGGCTACCAAGATGAGACTTGATAGCCTATGACCATATAGTGGGGGAGGAAGTCCCCCTTGGTCATAGACCTAGGAGAGGGGAATAAGGTGAAAGCGGGAGGGAGGGAGGAATGGGAGGATACAAGTGATGGGATAACAACAATTGAGTTGTAATCAGAATAAATTAATAAAATTAAAATTAAATTTAATAAAAATAGAGCCTGAGTTATGACCTCAAAATGGGGTCTTGAGTTTTCCCATACAGTGGCTAGAGTTCCCGTGCAACATAGCCCTGAGCTCTGCTGACAGTTGTCTTTACTCCTGTTCTGCTTACTTCCATGTACCCCAGGGAACAGCTGGGGAACAGGAAATAAAAGAGAGCAAACCCTGCTGATAAAGATGGGATGCGCTTGCTGCAGCCTACAGCCCCTTTGATGTTAACTGAAAATTTCATCCCAAAGAGAAGATTTGCATTTTGCAAATGTAGAAGGCCAGCCAATTTGTTTCTAGATATTAGGAGAGTCTGCTGTTTCATATTGAGAAAGTGAGCCTCTTGCTGAGGACTGGTCAGACTATGCGCGAAGAGCTCTCAGGAATACAGGAGAAACTTGTGTTTGAGTGGAAGACTTGTCTCCTCTGTGTGGGGCCTTTGTTAAGAAAACAGTATGTGAGGATTCCAATAATATGTACCAGTTCTACAGGGCAAAGCTAGGGATACATTAAATAGTTGTAAGAAGGGTCCAGGGTCTATTGAGTGCCCCTAGAACTAGAAAATTCAGAAGTCTTTTGTAACCCACACTTCAGCAGAATGACAGACAGAATGGTTTCATTTTAAAGAGAAGCATTATGATTTTTCTGTATCTCACATTAGTCACCATGCTATGTAGGTGGTTGCTTACTTGTGTGGATGATCCTGTGAGGTTGGTATTTCCCAGGACTATAGAGAAGTCACAGTTGTGGTATAGAAACCTACCCAGTCCAAGTAAAGACACTGAAAAAACACCCACTTCCAGGAGCCTCAAGTTGAAGTATTTGCTCTTATGTTTCCACTAAATGCAACAAATTACTTAGGGCTTCATACACAAAGTACACACAAGGCTGTGGAGGGTGGAAAGGTCAGAAGTCTTGAAGCCTTGGGAACTAGGGAGCAGTGGCGGAGAGAGTCACGGGGTCTTCCTTTAGACCCACACATCCTTGAGTTACAGCTGAAGAGCCAGCAACCTGGACATGCCATTGGATTGAAAAAGGGCAGAGCCAACACCATCTTACCTTATCATAGTGATCAGAAAAGAGAAAATATGGCAAGACAGAGTCTCTGTGCCAGTCTAACACTCTGGAAAAAGTCCTGCTGTCACGGTAGGCTGACTGGAGAGCCTGGGCTTTCATACCTCGCCCCAGGTAGTAGCATGGGCCCTATGCTCTCTAGAGCATTGCCCTTAGTCACTGATGGAGACAATGCTAGAGACCTGGACTCCTGCCTGCTGTTCCCCTGCTGGAGAGCTGTCAGAAAATGGCCGCTAAAACACAATGTGAAAACGAGTGCCACAGTCTCTTAAATTAACCGTCTTTGCTCTGCAAAACTCTCTGTTAAAAGACTATAAACATAAACTATAGAGTGAGACAAAATATTTGCAAACTCCATATCTGCCAAAGGATGAAATCTGGAATATATAAAGAATCTTCAATTCTCAGCAGTCCTAAGACAATCCAATTAGGAAGTGGGCAAAAGACATGCGCAGACATTTCACCCAAAAGCGTATACAGATGGTGGAAATGCACATGAAAAGATGTTCAGCATTATTAGACATTAGGGAAATGCAAATTAGAACCACAACAAGATACCACTACCCACTTAGCAGAATGGCTAAAATAAAAAATAATGACAGTATCAAATCTTGGTGAGGACTTTTAGAACTTGGACGGCTCTAATTGTTGGTGGATTTTGCATATTATTGGTGAGATTGTAAATAGTACAGAATTCTGGGAAAACAGTTTGGCCTGTTCTTTAAAACACTAAATATCAAAGTAATTGCACACCTGGGCATTTTTCCCAGAGAGAAATAAAAAATAATTATTTTCACTCAGAAACCTGTACACAGATATTTATGGCAGAAGGCCTCATTCCCAAACACTGAAGCTAATCCAACGTCCTTCAGTGGGTGAATGATTAAAGAGAAGTGTCACAGAACACCACCTCACCATAAGAAGAGCCACTGATGTATACACAACAGCCTGGATGAGTCTCCTGACGGTTATACTGAGATTTTTTAAAGGCCTTTCTCAAAAACACTATGTACAAGGATAGTATTTAAAATATCTTTAACAGCAGTGATAAAATTATAATCACAAGGAACAGACGAATGATTGCCAAGGTGTAAGAGAATGGAGAGGAAGAAGGATGTGAAATTACCCAGGACCAACTTGAGTAATTCTATGGTGGTGCAAACGCCTGTGTCTTGACTGTATTATTACCAGTAACCTATTTGTTCTAGAATAAATCATGCCCCACACCTAAGTCCCTGAATCTCAGAATGTGTCCATATGTGGAGACAGTATTTTTAAAGAGATATTAAAACTTTAAAAAAGAAGCCATTGGGGTAGGGTAGGGTGGGCCATAATCCAATGTGACAGGTTTCATTGGAAGAAGAGTGATTTAGACTGACAGGTACAAAGGACGAGGCTATGTTACATAAACAGTTGCCTGTAGGCTCGAGAAGAATGTCTCAGAAGAAGTAATCTAAGGTCTTGTGTTTGAACTTCCAGTGCTTGGAATTGTGAGAAATTTTGTTCCTGCTGTTTAAACTCAATCATCCTGTGGTTCTTTGTTATAGCAGAGGGAATGAATTCACTGTTCGTGATACTTTTAGAGTTTGGGGAGATGTTGCTTGCCTGGGAAACCGAGGATAGAGTGAACGGGACATCTCCTATAAGATTTCTACCACTCCATGTGAATTTTGAACTGTCTCAAGACAACTGTTTTGAAACGGTTACATTTTGGTTTGCTTTGAAAAGAGAGAAAAGGCCTGATTGACAAGCAGCTGTACAGCTGCTAATGTTCAGAGACCAGGAGGAAAATGAGGTGAGAAGGCAAGCTTCCCTTTCTCCCAATGCAGTATTGCAAACACTACGGAAACACTTAACAACAGCACTGGAAACACGGGTTTCCAGCATGACCAACTCTGCACAGAGTGAGTGAGTACTGAAGAGCCATAGGTGTTGGTTGGCATGGGGGGACTGTATGCTAGGATGCTTGAATCTGTTCCTACAGCTTTCTGTCCACCTTTCAGGCGCATCACTGCCTCCAACGCCATGGTGGCTCATCTATGTGTCTAAATCTTGGTGATTTCAATGTGCTTGTTTGCTAAGTATTTCTACTGGTGAGGGCCAGGCTCTGTGTCAACACAGGAGGTTGTCTTTGCTTTCAGAGGATCTCAGCATCCTCTGTACTACTTTGATGTTGCCTGCAACTCTCCGGCAGCTCATCACTTGGCAATCCATCACTGTCAGTTCTCCGGTGGTCTCACAATCACTGGGGGAGTACCCTCTGCATTTATCTCTGATGACCGAAGGCTGCAGGGACAGGCACCAAGCTCTCCTCTAGGCCTGAGATTCCTTTCTTCCTTTTCTTATGTCCCCAGCGTATTTTTACAGTGATAGTCTGTCTGTTACTATCAGAGCTGAGCTGCAACTCTGACTTTTTTCCTCCTGAGACAGGGGTTCTTTGTGTAGCCCTGGCTGTCCTGGAACTCACTTTGTGGACCATGCTGGCCTTGAACTCACAGAGATCTCCCTGCCTCTACCTCTCTGAGTGCTGGGGTTAAAGCCATGTACCACCACAAGCAACTTTTTTTGTTTGTTAGTTTTTTGAGACAGGGTTTCTCTGTGTAGCCTTGTTTGTCCTGGACTCACTTTGTAGACCAGGCTGGTGTCGAACTCACAGAGATCTGCCTACCTCTGCCTCCCAACTGCTGGGATTCAAGGTGTGTACCACCTCCAACCTGAGCGTCAGGCACAGAGTGACCTGCCCAGAGTAGTTTCAAGAATCTGTGGAGGCCTGGAGCTGTAGACATTTTTTTGTTTGCTTGTTTTGTTTTTTCGAGACAGGGTTTCTCTGTGTAGCTTTGGCTGTCCTAGACTTGCTTTGTAGATCAGGCTGGCCTTGAACTCACAGCAATTTGCCTGCCTCTGCCACCTGAGTGCTGGGATTAAAGGAGTGAGAGTCTATTCTGCTCCAGAGTGGATACAAATTTACTTTTTTGTTGTTGTTGTTTTTTGGGACAGGGTTTCTTTGTGCAGCCTTGGCTGTCCTGGACTCACTTTGTAGATCAGGCTGGCCTTGAACTCACAGCGATCCGGCTATCTCTGCCTCCCAAGTGCTAGGATTAAAGGCATGGGCCACCACGCCCGGCCCACAACAAATTTACTTTTAAACCACATTGGGAACTTCAATTTTGGCAGGTAACATTCAGGCTGACATCAAACTTTCTGCCAACCTGGGGACCACCCCTCAGCAAATTCAAGATGTAGATATGGAATTCTATGTCAGCTTCTGTGTGTGACACCTGGCACCTCTGAAATGTCTGAAACTGGAGGTTTTTTGTTTTTTGTTTTTTTTCCCCTTGAGGCTTCAGGATGCTGAAGGAGAGAACCAATGGTAGAAGTGCGGTGTGGAAGCAAGCAGGATGGGTGTCTGGAAAGGCACAGGATGAATTTTAGTCCGCTCAACCTTCTGGATGACAAAATATGTTCATAGTGAAGGGTCCAGTGGTTGCAAGTGAGCTGAACTCATGTTTCCTGGGTGACCAGGAAGAGGAAGAACTGAGGGCGCTGCAGAGGCCGAGGCATGGTCACTAAGGATGCTGTGGAAGAGCCACAGGTGCTGAGAGATGTCAGGCCTTGCTTCAGGCAGAAGGCTGGGAGGAAGCCAGTACCTCATCTCCTCCTGATGAAGTTCCCACACCCCTCTGCCAGCCTCCAGGTGTGAGGACTAGGACCTTGATCTACAACTTGATGGGTCATCACACCACCTGGATAACTGCCAGGTGAGAAAGGGTTTCAGGGTAAGAGGACTCAGGTGAGAGGCTTCAAAATGAATGTTCACGGTGATTATAGGGTTCAAAGGCAAGTCTGCTGAGAAAACGTGTGCTCAAAGCTGGCCTAAGACTTTTGACCTTGTCCCGTGTCAGAGGATCGTCAAGTCTGATGCTGGGTAAATGATTCGAAGTATGACTTTCAGAGTCAGGAGACTGATGCAGATGCTAACCCAAAGTCCTAGTTCTGGTGGGTCTGACTGTGGTATTCCACAGGGCTTTCTGATTTAACTTATTGTAGGTCAGCAGTTTTTGTTTGCTGCCTTCCGTGGAGTAATGACCCATTTTTACAGACCCAGAATTTAGTGTAAAGGGTGACATCTGTTGTCATTTTCATCTGTAAGGAAAGCCTTAACAGTCTTTGAGGCAATTGGCACCACACCGTGTTCTGAAATTTTTTTTAAAAAAAAATCACACTGAACAATTTTGAGTGACATTATTTCATAGTAATCAGGGGCATATTGCTTTTAAAGCAGATATTTTGGTACTGCATAGCCCCTAAATGCAACCCACCATGTCAAGTCTTTGCTTGAGAAAACAGCAATTTCTTTTTTTTCCCTTGCTTATTTTTTTTTTAACATTTACAAATGGTTTTAAAGCAGGATTTATATGCAGACTATATAAAGAACACTTACAGCTGTAATAAGACAAAGAAATACAGATCCTGGCAATAAAATGATCAGTGACCAAAGCAATAAAATGACAGAAAATATTATCTTACTTATTTCATAATTGAATTAGAATTATATCACTTTTCCCCTCCTTTTCCTCCCTCCAGCCCACCCCCCCCCCCCCCCGCCAGATACCTTCCTTCTAACCCCTCTTATATCCTTACTGCTCTCAAGTTGATGGCCTCTTTTTCTTTATTATTATTACAAAATATATATGTATGAATGAAAGTATATATGTATATTTACACACAAATATGTATATATACATACATATACACACACACAGATTATTTTTGAGTCGATTTTTGCTTCTCTCCCTTGGCAGCTTGCATAGAATTTTCTGGAATAATGGAAGCTAGACCACAGGAAGGAGTCTTTCTGGTCAGATCCAGCTGCAATCACTCAAGTCTTTTGTCCTAAGTATGTAGGGTCTTCATCAGTAGGGCCTAATTCTCAGCCCCTGAAGGGCAACCACAGCTACATCTACAATATATAACTGTAATGTACATCTATAATATATACCCTAACCAATCATTTAAAAAGACGTTTCTCATGCCTGTACTGAGGTTTTTGTTTCTCTGTCGTTAGTGTAGGGAACATTGTCAGCCCAAGTGACTTAACCTTGTGTGTGTGTGTGTGTGTGTGTGTGTGTGTGTGTGTGTGTGTGATTATATACATATACATGTATGACATATATAACATATAACATACATTCACATATATCTTAACTGGAACCAACTAACCAACTGTACCGTTCCCAGGCATATGTCCCAAAGATTTGACATTCTTCTCCACAGACACTTGCTCAGAGATGCTCATTTCTACCGTATGCACAAATCCAGGAAATAGAAACAACCTAAAGTTTCTTCAGTAGATGAATGGATAATGAAAAGGTGGTATAAATAAATACACAGTAGAATACTTTTCAGCTGTGAGGAAAGATGCAATTGTAAAGTTTTCAGATGGACCTAAAGATTATATTAACTGGGAAATCCTGATCCACAAAGATAAATGTCACATGCTCTCTTTTCTCTTCAGATCCAAATCCTCAGATGTGAGTATACAACATGGAGTCACCACAAAAACTGATGAAATATAAAGGGGCCATACATAGGTCAGGAGGATTTGGAGGAGGGGAATAGCAGCTACAGGTGATATGGAGGTGAAGTGGACTAACAAGGAGGATCTCCAGTTGGGGAAGAGGGCATAGGTCAACACAAAAGGAGAAGGAGGGGTCAGCAAACGAATAACACCGAGGTTGTTTGACAAGGCCTCGATCAATCATTATATGTTTACCTAAAATTACATACAAAACACACAGTGTATTGTAAACACACACACACACACATCTTAAATAAAATAGTAATTAAAAAATATATAAATTCTCCTGACTCTGGCCATTTTGTAGGAAGAGAGTCTCATAAGGAAGTTTCAGAGGTAATTCTGACATTGTGAATATTTTGCTGACTTGAGAAATTAACCTCTTCATAAAATCCAATCCCACTTTGCTATTTTGACACTTCTTTTGTGTGAAAGTATTCATTAACATTTCCCATAATTGCTCTGCTTCCAGAGCAAGTATGTAATTTCCCCCAGAATGAAGACTTCATAATGCATATCCAATAAAGTCCACCCTGTCTGCCACTGCTTGACACCTTAGACTTAAAATCTGAGTTAGAAAGAGAGTTTTTTCCTGCTGTTGATCCTGCTGGATCCTATTGATACCCATTGTTTATCTGCACCGTTTAAAGCTGCCCAGCAGCCAAGGCCACTTGCCATTCTCTTACTGAACACCTGGACCTTTCCTCAATATTTATTGCTAGTGATGAGCGACAATTCAGTATGAAGAATTTTAGTCAAACTGATGAGAGTACTATCACAACTTTGCCTTCCCCACAATGATCATGAAAACAGCAATTAAATTTTGATAATGATGTTGGAGACTGCAGAATGCCATGTTAAGTCTGAGAACTTACATTGCAATAGAGTATGAAATCAGTTGAAGAGTAGACTTACAGAAAGAAAAACGTTTTGTTTTCTTAGTAAATTGCATGGGGATTTGGGGGCTGTGTGTGTGTGTGTGTGTGTGTGTGTGTGTGTGTGTGTGTGTGTGTGTGT
>OU015745.1:101542072-101553138 GCA_907169655.1 Acomys percivali | reverse complement strand
TGTGTGTGTGTGTGTGTGTGTGTGTGTGTGTGTGTGTGTGTGTGTGTTTTAATGTAAGTAGGCCAGAGTTTAACCTTATATGTTATTATCTAAGTATCAATTTCAGAAATGGAGCCTTTCACTGTCCTAGAACCCACTACTTTTGCCTAGCTATATGGCCAAGAAGCTCCAAGAATCTGTATGTTCCTGCCTCCCTAGCCTTGGTATTACAAGCATTTGCGCTGCTGTACCCACACGAGCTTTTCTACATAGATTCTGGAGAGCCAGCTCAAGTCCCTATGCTTGTGTGGCACATGCTTTATGCACTGAGCTAGCTCTCCAGACCGAGATCAATTTTTAAAAGGTGTTTTTGTAGTCTATTAACCCTCTCATGAGTTGTTTAGCACAGCTATGATGAAGAAAGTCATCCCAGAATCTTCATCTCTGCTTACTGACAGAGCCAGAGCTGGCCTCTGCCATCCCCTGGGTGCCCTCCAGCTGACCTCTGCATTCTTCTCACTTTTTTTTTTTTTTGAAGGACTTTCTTCTCACACAAATCAAACCTTGCAAATCAATGTTTGGGTTCATGTTTCTTTGCACAATCCAGGCAGCCAATCATAAATAACGTCGAAGACTATTTATCCTCTTGCCACCACCGAAATGAGTTCTGAGTCCAAATTCAAAGATGAAATCTGATAATCTGATATCATCTTCTAGGTTTTAGCTAGTGTTCCTAAAATTATTGGGTTTTTTTTTGTTTTTATTTGTTTGTTTGTTTTTTAGTATTATTGCCTTCCTGTGGTCAAGGCCATCAATAACCAATGGTTTCCTATAAGGTAGCTGTTTGTTAATGAACTTCTGTACCTCATATCTACTGTGTTGTTCCTGGTGGCTACAGACCCCTAAGAAGATAGGGAAAAAAAGAGGTAGAAACAATTTCTCTTAAAAGCAAGTATAGGTTGATTCAGTGGTGCAAGCCTATAACTACAACTAATTCATAGGCTGAGGCAGGAGGATTACAGGTTCCTGAGTCTGGGCTCCTGAGTAAATCAAGATCAGCCTTGGAAACCTAGTGAAACCCTGTATCAAAGTAAGAAAAGAGAGCTGGAGATGGGGACGGTAAAGCCCAAGACCTGGGGTAGTTCCTACTACTGTCAAACAAACGTATAGAAAAACAAAATTCCAAAATATGCTTTTCCCTAAAGAGTTAAAAGTAGTTATTAGTTTCACATCCTACTTTTTGTTTTATTTTATTTTATTTTTTTGAGACAAGGTCTCTCTGTGTAGCCTTGGCTGCCCTGGACTCGCTTTGTAGACCAGGCTGGCCTCGAACTCAACTCACAGCGATCCACCTGCCTCTGCCTACTTTTTTTTTTTCAAGTAAAATAACTTGCTATCATTTCTATGCTCTGGTAAAGTGCAATCAAACTACAAGAAATTACAATCAAACAGCAAACTCTCAATGACAATTACACATTCTTATCAAGTTTTTAATAACACGGTCAGTTCTAGTGGCAACTTCATGGAATAGTTACTGACAGGAGGCCTCTTATGTTTGCTTTGAAAAATAATGGGCTTGCTGGCTACTCCATATAGACTGGGTATATTTCTTTTAGGAACATTATAGAATAAACAAATTGGTGTGTTAGAGTGACAAACACATTAGTTGATATATTTGAGACCCAGAAGCCCTGTCTCTTTCCTCACATTGACAACTTCACACCCTGCCTCTCACTCTATTGTGAGCGAGCACAACAGGGTTTGCATGCCTTCATATTTCTCTGTCAAATGCAGAGTGACCCTTCGGTGCTCTTATCTCAGAAGTAATGTGACCAACTAAACTGATAGCCAGCATAATGAATAGAAGAAGTCCTTTTGGGCTATTATGTTTAAATTTATCCCTTCTAACTCACGAATAGCAGTTTTTCTCATTCCTATGCTATACAGCATGCTGATATCAGTGTAATGCTTCACCTCAGAAGCTTCATTTATTTTTCTCAATATCCTTCTTGTACATGATACAAACAACCATGAGTGCCCATGTCCCACCAATTAATCCTTGAAGGGCAAATCTCAATAAACACACATGTGCGTACGTAATTACAGCTGGTAAATATTGATGTTATTTCTATTATAAACCTTAGATCTATAAGGATATTTTTATGTTTTCTCTGTTCGATGAGGCTGCTTAAAATAAGCCATCCGCACATCTAAAATAAGAAGCCATAAGAATAAAAGCCTGACTTCTTATTAGAAAACTCGGGATGAAAAGGAGCCTGCCAGGAAGTTTTACAGACTGAAATGTCACTGGGTAAAGATAGCTACTCCAACTCACAACGGGCTCTGCCTTTACATATGTATTCTTGTTCTTAACCCTTGCCTTTAAGGTAACCACAGCTTTCTATTATTAGACACCAAATATATGCAGAGCATTCAGGACATAAAGAGATCAAATGCTTGGTATTCAAATATGAAATCTGATAGCCTTGTACAAGATCAGAAATGGGTATAGTAAGTATAGTACATTTTGTGAGTGTTGGGATAATAAGTAAAATGGGCCAGGAAATCAAAAGAATATGTTTGTATCCTATTTCCTTTTTCTTTTAATTTAAGTAATTTATTCAGATTACATCCCGATTGTTATCCCCTCACTTGTATCTTCCCGTTCCCCCTCCCTCCCTCTTTCATCCTATTCCCCTCCCCTAGGTCTGTGACAGAAGGGGTCCTCCTCCCCCACCATCTGTGTATCCTATTTTCAATGAGGGTACCCCAAGAAACATGCCCAGGATACATGTTTCATGCAAGTGCATTCTTTTTGGGAATGAATCCAGGGAAAAGAGGGAGAGATCCTGAAAAGAGGCAGGACGGAGGGAGACCTAATCCAGTGGTGTGTTGCTGAGTTGGCTACCCTTCGCCATGGCCAATAAGGACTTGTTCCCGGTGGGGAATCATGAAGAATACCCTTGATGATTGTTGACTAGAGACCCCTACAGGCTCACAGTAACAGCAGGGGATGTCAATGTTATCTTTTTCAGGAGTCTTAAGGAATGCATGGGACAAGAAGCAGGACTGTTAAGCTATGCTGTTGAGATATGATGTTAAGTATTCATGTGGAGCTAGTTAACTCAGTGATGGTCAGAACAAACACTTGGATCAAGGGAATGTGACAGGGCCATGAAGGTATCTGAAAGAACGCTGAACAAATACTAACAGTTATTCATGAATATCATACCTGCTCAGTCCTATTTCTTTCTCTAAAAAAAACAAAAAGGAAGATCTCTTGCCCTGCTTGTTCACCACAGTGGTCCCCAAAAAAGCATTGCGAAGCTTTGAGAAGCAACCCACTGTAGACTTGGAGGCTTCTAAGAATATCATAGGCAGAAGACAGGGAAGACATTAGAGATAGCATGGAAAAGGTTGTGGGAACCCTGCATCGATGTGGCAGTTTCAAACAGCAATGAGCCAAAACATTGGACATACATCAGTGATAACAGCATCACTATTAGCATTTGGGAAACAAATCTGTAATGGTAACACATCAGTTTTTTTATTAATTGGAATATTAGGAGAATGTTTCTTGCTAAAACTAATATCAATATCTATATATCTATATCTATATATATTTGAGTGGCTAATTAAAGAAGAATATAATGTCTGGTATACCTCAAACCCATTTAAAATCTACATTTCAGTCATGTCTCCCTTCTCAGCTTTAGACTTCAAATTCACTTTCTTCTGCAGTGTTTTGACAATTGAAAGCCTCCAGTTACATTATTAATTTCAGCCTTTTTTGATCTCTTAGACATCAACCAGCAGCTCCCTTCCTTCTTCAAATCACACAAGTTATGCTTTAATTTCTTCATAATTTTTTGTATATTTAATGAAGGTTAAACACCAATGCTACTACAATTCTCCTCTGGAGTATAGGAATAGGTATGTATGCATTATCAATATAATCACAGTTAACAATATTCCATATGGCATCTCTTGAAGGAATTAAGGAGCTACTTATTCACTCAAGCTGATGTGTGAAATGATAATGGACTTTTGGTGACTGGCGACTGAACTTCTTTTTTTTTTTAAGATTTATTTATTTATTTATTTATTTATTTATTTATTTATTATGTATACAGTGTTTTGCCTGCATGTACACCTGCACACCAGAAGAGGGCACCAGATCTCATTATAGATGGTTGTGAGCCACCATGTGGTTGCTGGGAATTGAACTCAGGACCTTTGGAAGAGCATCCAGTGCTCTTAACCCCTGAGCCATCTCTCCAGCAACAATTGAACTTCTGCAAGCTATGGCCCTACAGGCTTCCCTTTGTGGTTCCCTAGTGGCCCATCCAACTTCTTTTCAGGTACCTTTTACTAGGGTGGTTGTAGCAAATACCTCACAAGGAAAAGGTACAAACGCTGAAGCTGCTTACCTAGTCTTCAACATTGGCCTGGATGTATATGGTCCCTGTGACATCCCTCCTGGCTTATCTCTAAGTAATTGGTATGTTTTAAAACCTTAGTTTTGTATTTAGCGTCAGTGTGAACAACCCCTGAATACCAAATATCTCTGGATTCATACAGTATTTCATTCTAAAACTTCAAACACCTTCAAAGAATGTCTAGGTCTTCTATTTTGAGATTCCATGAAAGCATGTTCCCCCTGTGCCGCCTACACTTTAACACTTTATCATCTTAGTTATTTTCCTAGACTAACTCAAGAGCGGCTGTGATGTATCAGAGACTACATGGTTCTCGAGGATTCAGAGGTGGAAGCTAGGATTGTCTGCCCCCTTCAAGGAAGTCTCAGTTTGATCTTGTGTCATAATAGATCTTACTAAAGAATGATAAAGGTTGGAGTGGGTGGCTGTGGGGATTCAGGGACTTCTAAGTCAGTATTCAGTTGGCTATGGAAGCTTTAATATGGATGATTCCAGGATAGAGTTGTCAAGGGAGAGCTGGATAAGAAAAGGGGAGGAGTTTCCCCAGTGCATCTGTCTTCTCCCCTGTGTGACAGGTGCATAAAGTGAAGGCGTGATGACCAAAGACAAAGTCAGGTGAAAAAGAGAATTGCATGTCACCCTAAGGATTGGTGTGGATAAAAGACTCCTGCTGCTTGCTCTCATACCTTTCTTTGTGGTCGTTTGTAGCTTGTGTGACTTTCTCCCTATGTAGTCAATAAGCAAGTATATTGAATATCCACTACATGGTAGTATGTGGTAAGCACCATAACACAATGTTAGGTGCCCAGGAAATAGAATGAATGATCATGGCTACTCTTCTCTTACATACTGTGGGGATGCATGCATGTGACACTAGAGCGCACACACACACACACACACACACACACACACACAGAGAGAGACAGAGAGAGAGACAGAGAGAGACAGAGACAGAGAGAATTATAACCATCGTTGATATTATAGCATAGGTAGCATAGAGCAGTGGTTCTCAACCTGTGGGTTATGACCCCTTTTGGTGTTACATATCAAATATCCTCTATATTAGGTATTTATATCATGACTCATAACAGTAGCAAAATTACATTTATGGAATAATTTTATAGCGGAGGTCACCACAAGCATGAGAAACTATATCAAAGGGTCTCAGCATTAGAAAGGTTGGGAACCACTGACATAGAGAAAGCACACTGCTAAGACCTTGTGGTCAATTGAATAGGTTTGACCTCCCCCCCCCCCCCCCCCCGCCCCTGCCCCCGATGGACTCATGTGTTTGCATGCTTGGCCCATAGGGAATGGCACTATTAGAAGGTGTGGCCTTGCTGGAGGAAGTGTCACTGTGGGGATAGGCTCAAGCTCCTACACTCAAGCTCCACCCAATGTGGAATTCTAGTCTGCTGGCTGTCTTTGGATCAAGATGTAGAACTCCTGGCTCCTCCAGCACCATGTCTGCTTGAAGGCTGCCATGAATGCAGTGACCGTCTGAAACTGTAAGTCAGCCCTAATTGAAGGTTTGCTTTTTATAAGAGTTGCCTTGGTCGTGGTGTTTCTTCATTGCAATAAAACCCTAAGACAGTCCTCTACTTGGAATTGAGAGAAAATGTTTTATAGAGAAAGCTTTGCTTTGAGAGTATTTGCTAAGCTGGTATATTCTAGAAACTAGGACAGCAATAAAGATCACAGGTGCAGATGACTTGAGGTAAGGCTGTGGTTCTTTTGTTTTTGAGGGGGGATGATGCAATACTTTATTCAAAGTGCAAGGAAACTTACTAACAGTTAAAAGGACGGGGGAAACTAAGCAGCCTCCCCTTCAAGCCCAAGAACATGCACAAGAAGGGTTCTTTTTGGATAACTGTGCTGAGAAAGGTGCTTTTACATAGAACTATGAGCTACCAAATTGCAGGCTTTTTTTTTTTTTTTTCTGTAATGTTACTGTTGAAATCTGAACTTTGGAATCAAAATGACTCAGATTCCAAGAAGGAAGCTTTTGGTGCATTCACCACTGAACCTTGACACAATGGCAGGGCCCCATAGATTGCCTAGGCGTGTGACTAGAAGGTATGGACTACTAGCCAAGGTAAGGTTTTCTTCTATACTGTTTATATCTGGACACTAGAGTTGGGCATGATTAAATCAAATGTATATTGTTTTTACTTGACACTTTTATGTTAGGGAAAATGTGATTGGCTTTTAAATCAATTGAATACATACATACATACATACATACATACATACATACATACATACATATATATATATATTCACACACACACACACACACACACACATATATATCATACTCAAGCACATACACACACACACACACATATCTCACATGCAAAAAGCAAATCCTAAAAAATTGGCATGGTGACTACTGCTAATGTATTTTAAATAGAAAAAACAAAAACAAAAATGAGAAGTCCTAGTTTTCTGACAAGATACAGAAGACAGGGCTAAAGAATGCTTGTTTTAAAAAGTATTTGAGAACTTCTGATTCCATAGGTATATTCTGTACTTATGTATATAGTGCTGTGAGTTTTCCTAAGGATCTAGCCAGGTGATCAGACTCCTTTACCTGATGACTCATCTCACTAGCTCCATTTCCTTTTAAGATTTACTCTTTTTTTTTTTAAACTGTGTGTCTCTGGGGGTGTGTGTGTGCACGCGCACGTGAGTGCAGGTGCCCTCAAAGGTCTGAGGTCTGAGAAGGGCTTGGATCTGCTACAGCTGGAGCTGGAGGCCGCTGTGAGCCACCTGACGTGGATGCTTGGAAACAAACTTGGGTTCTTGGCAAGTGCAGTATATAGTCTTAACTGCTAAGCCATCTATCTAGACACATTTTTGATAATTCTAAGCATACTTTTGGATATATTTTGGTTCATTCTAGAGTTATTATACTTGTACATTCTTTTCCCCCCAAGATATCTCGTATTCAACTAAACAAACTGCCCTATGTTTTTTCTCATTTACAGTCTGAGACACACTGCATCTTTTCCTGGACCCCAGGGTTTCCAGTCTCCTTGTTTTTCACATCCCTATTTTCTTCTTTCGGATGCTTTGAAAGACTGCATTGCTCCTCCTTAAAACGACTTTACTCTGAGCAATTCTTGCAATTTTTTTCCTCTAAGAGTTCTGTCTCTGCATCCATCAACTCAAGCAGCCTCAAGGCAAGTACTTCTTGCATTTCTTGCAATGGAGCAATACACTTTCTTGCCCTTTCTCTAAGTTTCCTACTCTACCCATTCTCCTATCATTTTTCTTGACCTAACGTAAGTGAACTTTACTGCTGGGTACACCTTCCCCTAGGCTACAGTGAATTTAGTAGTTTCTGTGTTGTCTGCTTCTTATAAAAGGCAAAGCTAGTTTAATCTACGAGTATTCTTATTCAGAACAACACTGAGTTGAAGAAATGAGACACCTAACAAGCAGAGATTTGATTTCTGCCTGGCTGTTTCTTATACTCACTGTCTCACACAAGATTATACACTGCCGAAGTGCATTGAGCTGATTTTCCTAGTTGGGAAATGAATATTAATATGATGGTATAGCAACCTGAACATTATGGTAACTTGAGATTTAAAGAGAACATCACCTTGGTTCACTTTCTTTTCCTGTTTGAGTATGGTTAATCATTTATTTCATAGCTGATCTGCAAGTGTCAATCCTAGAGTAACTAGAAACTTGTAAATATTTCAGTCCTCGATTCATCCTCCCTCCCACTGTTTTGCTGATAGAATGTTGACAGATATAGACACTTTATAAACCATCTGACATAACTTTTTCCCTTGCCGATTTTACTTTGATTTGTCTGGGTTCCTGGTGGTGAGTCCTGGGTTCTGACAACCAATGACATTGATTCTGTCAAGGCCAGTGAGAAGGGCTTCCCAATTATCCTTCCATCTTGTCTTTACATTCCAATTCTTCCCTAAGTTCTGTTCCCTGTCCTCAGTTTAAGTCACAGTAGCATCCTCTTCTTGTCACACAGAATTTTCAAAAGTGGCTATACCTTCAAGACAATATATGGTCCTAATTTTTTTGTTTGTTTTGTTTTTCAGAGGCCTCATTAAAATATTGTACACTAGAGTCAATAAAGGCAGAGCATGTGATGGATTCACTTCATAAATAGTTCCCTTGGGTGCCGGTTTTCTTTCCGGTGCTTGTTCCCACTATAAAAACAACATGCAGCGACAGTCACAGAGGCAGCAAATCCCAGTGTCTTCTGGGGAAAAAACCCAAAGGTTATGTTTTCTTTTTCTCCCAATGAAATATCATTCTTCTCTTTTTATTTGATGTTCAGATGCTTACTTAGTATTTGTGTTGGTCCTGAGCATGCTGGCTGGATTGACTTTTCCTGGAAGACGGGCTTATTTGGTGTAAAAGAATTTGACATTGTTTTCATTTCAAGGAATATTTCTGTTTTATTCTTTCATCAGCTGCTCCATTTGATGGCTTTTTACTTCAAGGTGCATGTTTGTGTGCTAAGGATTAACGTTTGCGATCCTACTCATCTGAATTCATCAGGCTAGCCCCAAACTTACTACAAAAATTGCTGTCAATGGGATGCCTTCTGTGCCTTCCACGTTCTGTGTTCCTACTGGCTACCATTACAATTAGTTCTTTGGCTCTTCAATGCTCTCTTGCCTTACTATTTTGTTAGTCTTGTGTTTCGCCCTTTCATAATTGTGTATGTTTTCTGCTCACTTACTCTCCAGTCATGCTATCCCTAATGTCTACTCCTTTTAACAGACTATGTTTATCTTTGCTCAGAATAGCCAAATTTGCGTGCTATAATATACACGTGATAGGGTCCTGCTTAGTTGTTTTTGGCATTGCATTTGAAACTTCATAACTCATGATAATAGCAATAGCTGTTATCACCGTACCCCCTGGGACTCTCTGAGGGATAAACCTGTTATAACCCCATATTTTTTAGCTTGAACCATTTGCCATGGATGGGCATTAAGCAGTCGGTGGGTTTTTTGTTTTGTTTTGTTTGTTGTGGTTGTTGTTGTTAGATAATGACTGCTTTTTCTTTTTGTTGCGGGCTAACAATCACTGTCATGTAGTTAGATCATTTCATTGGGTTATTGTGTGTCTTGGGGGGTTGGGACTTTGATTTCCCCCAGTTTGAGGGATAATTGTGTAAGCTATACTTCAATTGTTGAGTCAGCTCCACGGTCCATGGTCCTTCTTGTTTAAGGCTACCCCATACTTTAGGTAGAAAAGAAAAAAAAATTACTACTCTCCAAACTTAGGTACTGTATTAGGTTCCTAGGGCCTCACAAATGTGATAGCTTAGAATAATGGAGACACTGTTTTACAGTTCTGAAGTCCTCATGTCTACAATTTAGGCTCAGTGGGCACACAGTCCTTCTGAAAGCTCCAGAGGAGAATTCTTGCTTGCCACCTTTCTGTTTCTGGTGTGTACTGGTATGTTTTGGTTATGGCAGTGTATTTCTAGTGCCACCTTCCATCGTCTCACAAGCCTTCTTGCTGTGTGTCTGTGTGTTTTTTTCTGACTCTCCATGGGGTTTAGGACACAGCCCAACCCAGGATCAGCTTCCCTCAGACCTAACTTTCTTCCCTTCCACAGAGTTCTTATTTTCAGATATGGCCTAACATATGGCAGGATCTAAGTTAACCTACTATCATGTATTAGAAAGGACTTTCAAGACTTGTCAACAAACTGTAAGCCTACCACGTCTGGGTGTCAGCTAAATTCCTCTCCTAGAGCCCTGATCTACAAATTTAAAATGGGGTTAGGATAATTATTTTTTTGCAAACTATTAGTTTTTCCACACATATTGAGATAATTGGTTTTCATTTGTAAGCTGTTAAATTACAACACTGTGTTCATTCTCTGTCTCTGTCTCTGTCTCTCTCTCTCTGTGTCTCTTTCTGTCCCTGTCTCTGTCTCTCTCTGTGTCTCTGTCTCTGTCTCTCAAAAAAAAATGAACATGAGGCAAGGATTAAAGTGTTGGTCTTTCATGTGGAAGGTGACACCCTGAAGCAGTAAGGAGACAGGCATGGGTCAGGATGGGTGGCTCCATGAGAGATGGGCTTCCATGTTGTCTACTACTTCATGAGCAATGGAGAGGAGACTTGGAAACCTTTGTGGCAGACGGTTACATTTGCTCAGCATGATGGACATTTCTATAGCTGACCAGAAAGCTGTGTCTCGGAATAGACCACGAGCACAAGAGATGACGGACAGAGAAGGCATCCACCCACCAGATCTATTGTTTCCTTTCCATCAAGATTTACCATGCCGCTGCTGGGAAGGTAGTCCAGTGAGTAAAACTACTTGCTGTGCAAGCAAGAGATATATTGTTCTGGAATCCCCAGAACCCATGTAAAAGAAAGCCAGAGACACTTCTACCATGGACAATTCCAGTGGACTAAATGGGAGACAGCAAGCAAAGAGGAAAGAATGGCCAGAGGCTTGCAGACCAGCTAGCCTGTGATACAAAGCAGAAAAACAACAGGAATCCCTATCTGGAAGGTGAGGACTGGCACACCCAAAATTCCCCTTTGACCTCCTCCGTAAGCATGCCTGAGTTCACATCAAGGAATATGTTCACTCACACACACACACACACACACACACACACACACACACACACACACACA
>OU015745.1:101516632-101542062 GCA_907169655.1 Acomys percivali | reverse complement strand
ACACACACACACACACACACACACACACACACACACACACACACACAAACACACAAACACACACAAACACACGCACGCACGCACACGCACACCCATATGCACATATACACACAGACTTAGCATGTAAGCCATCCTGTATATCCAGACTTTATCATCTAGTCCTTTTGATGACAGGCCAGGATGCCACTGTACCAGGCCCTGCATTAAAGTGTTTCATTTCACTCCAGAAATATGAGGAAGAGCTAGGCTCTCCAGGTGTGAGGCCAGCTAGCTTATCTCTGAAGTCATGTTCAGAGGACTGGCACTCAGTACAAATGACTAATACGCTTCTCATAGTTACAGTTGGTTAATAAAACAGTTAAAGACAAAGCCATCGAAAGAGGCTCATGAGATTTGCATCCAAGGTGGTAAATCACATTTATAAATCTTTCCAATACTAAATCTTCTTTGACCTTCCTAGGAAAACACAACTTAGTTGCTTTGGACAGTCATGAAATGGGGGGTCAGATGTCAGGGTGAGGAATAAGTGACTTGCAACCCATTTGTTGCCTTCTCGAACTGTCACCATCCTTGTGTCCTGGGCGTGTCAGCTGATGCCCAGTGATTTATTCCACTTCTGGGCCCAGTGGCAATGCTATTGACAGATTCATTGCTAGGGCATTTAGGGCCTCTCTAAAGGTTGTCTTTGGCTCAAAGGCTTCCTGGGTAGTTTACTAGGCACAAGTTCATTTTATTCTGTATCTTCTCCCCAATTCTTGAACAACACTGGTGGATGCTTGTGTCTACTTCAGCTTAAGCTCCCTGAGCCCTCCCAGCAATTTCCCTAGTGGAATTTTCCCCATAGGAGACTGTTGCAGATCTTATTCTCTCCTGGAGTGGGCTTCTGGGAGGAACACACTCCTGGCATATTGTGTGTTCTAACAGTACTAGACTTGCTTTTCATCTGCCTTACTGAGGTTGTGTTTCTGAAGAAAAGGATCCAGTTTTCTACTGCTGAGTTCCTAGTCTCCCGAATCCAGCCCAGGGTGCAGTTTCACACTTGTTTGGTTCTTGGGGGTCAGAGGGTGGCACATCTGAGTGCTGGTTACTCCTATGTGGCCATCTGGACAATGCCTCAATATCATGTAAAGAATTGCATTTTGCCAGTTTACATATACTATATTTTAATTTTGTTTTATTTATTTATTTAAGTTTTTATTCTCCATTCTTAAATAGTTTTAAATTTGAGGATAAATAAATGTACAAGAACACAATAAAATTCTATTTACTTTCTGTCTGGCTCCCCCACATCTAATATTCATGTTTCATTCCTAGAAATTTAAGAAGTTAACAATGGAACAATACTATTGTTTATGCTATCAGTTTTATTAGACTTTCATCAGTTTTCCCCATTATATTTTTTTGTTGTCCCAGGACCCAATCAGAATACCTCAATATGCTTTGAGATATGTCTCTCAGATTTCCCTAAATTTCCAGGTCTTAGTCTTGCTTTTTGTTTTTTTACCTCAACCATGTGAGGCTACAGTGGTCAAATAAGTTATAGGTAATTTGAGCTTTTGTAGAGTTTTCTCATGGTTAGAATGAAGTTGTGTGTTTGTGGCAAAACAGATGCAGTACACTTACCATCATGTATAATGTAGTAATGTAGCGTATGGTTGCATCATGGCATTGTCATGGGTTCCCACCATCATGTATAGTGTAGTACATGACTGCATCATGGCATTTTCATAGGTTCTTATCATCATGTAGTGCATGATTGCATTATGACATTGACATGGATGTTAACCTGCTTGCTTGTGCAAAGTAGTTTGTCAAGCTTTCCCACTTTAAATTACAGTTTCCTCCCTTTCATACGTCAGTCATTATGAGGGAACAACTCCAGTCTATATTCAAGAAGAGACTTGGTAAGCTTCACTTGTCAAAAGGAATTTGTATGCAGATGTATTATCTGGAATCATTTAGTAAGAAAGGCAACTCATTCTGCCATTTGTTTGTGTCATTATAATCCAACGTTATAACTTATTTAGTTGATTAGAATTTCCAGCCTTGGCCATTAGGGACTGTGAGGTTGAGGCCTGTGCCCTTTGTCTCATTGTTTGCGCTTCTCATGGTCTTAGCACTGCCTCATGTGTCCTTCATCGCTTGCCAACGGTGGCTTCTCATACTAACTGCATCCAGCTCAGCCAGAGGAAGCATATTTTTCTAGAGAAAGACCTGGTTTTGATATTCATAAGAAAAAGAAACCTTACACTGAGAAAAAGCAACTATACCATTTATAACTTGCCTTCGGTGGCAAAATACCTTAAAAATGCGAAATCCATCAAAAGACTCTGTTAACACACTTGTGTTATTTTCATCAATCATATTCTGTTGACATTAATGATATATTGTTCTTCTCTTACTAGAAAAATCAGCTGGCTTAATTGTTGATTTTTTAAAAAAAAAAATTCTTGGCAAGTCAGAGTAATTCATTTGGATTTTCAAGGGAAATTTTTACAGTATAATGATCTGAATTCTGATCCTCAAAAGTTGTTAATCACTGAAAATGAACCACATCTTACATGCATATTGGCAGTGAGGGTGGATTTGCTTGTTTGTTATGATTGTGGATTTGATTTCTCATCTCAGCAAATGCAGAACTGGGTGCCCTTGTGGTGCATCTCGAGAGTGATATGACAGCTTGAGGGGCCATTTAGAATGAGGGTTTAGGGAAGATGTAAGTACCTGATATTACATTTCACTCTATGTCATTTTCTCAAGTGTATAAATTCCTTGAGAACTGAAACTTTTCAAATGCAACATTTAAGAGGCGTACTCAGCCATCAGTGCCAGACAAATAAAGTTACACTAAGCATGTGCTAACATACCTAGTAAAAAAAAATACTATTATTGCATATGTCTGTACTTGTCATCAAAGTGCACTAGAGGTTTGGTAGAAGGTTATAACTTACAGACTTTTCAAGCTGCCTTAAAGCAATACAGAGTCAAGAATGCTGCCAGAATTCAATGGATTTTCTTTACTTTCCCAAGTAGACGCAGGGCAATTTCTTTGTATGGTATTTGTAGTCTTGAGAAATTATTCCACTCAGCAAATCCATGGTGGTTGCTCCCCCTCCTCCATCTGTGTAATTCACAAGTGGGAGAGCACAACACCTGGAAGGCTCGCCTTTCTCTCTTCCTAATAAGCCTCTAATCACGTAGAGATGCCTCTTGGGATGGTCTTTGTCTCAACTGTCTCTTGGGTAATTCATGTGCTGTTCTAGTGTGAAAAATAATAATTAAAGAAACATGTAAGTCTGTCAGCTAAACCTGGGACCCATGGCCAATGCTCAATGATGTTATTCAGTGTCTGGGGGAAATGTTGAAAAGAATGAGACAATTTTTCATTGCTGCTGTTTCCTGGACTGACCCTATAGACTGCTGGCTGATGTTAGCAGAAACAGTGACCTCTATCATGCCCTTCCCACATCTCCTCCATCCTTGGTACCACTTTCAAAAGCTCAAGCACTTTCTTATCCCTTTGCTTGATTCTAATTTGGGGCTGGGAATGGGCATCAGCAGGAGAGTAGTTTTCAAGATTGGTCTTTTGCACAGTTTGGGAGCTAGGATCTCAGCCAGAGAAACAACACATGGTACATATAATTTGATTGCACTAAGTGGGACGTGACAAAAATGTGATTACTTCTATTTTAATCTAAACATATATATATGTGTGTGTGTGTGTGTGTGTGTGTGTGTGTGTGTGTGTGTGTGTGTGTCCCCAAACTTCTTAATTCTATAGAACAGTGAAAAAATGGATGTTACCCAGTGGCCACACTTGTATAGTGTGAGCGTAATGTTAATACCACCTATTGGTCCTTGTTCTTTCTGCCTTGCCCTACTCTGCTGTCACTCAAAAAGAGCCACATTTTTCCAGGCTCTCTTTCTCTATGCCATCTATATAGGTTCAGCTAATGAGAGGCACAAGCAGAAAATTGGAAATCCAGAGGGAGAGTGACAAAACCAGACCTTTCTCCTCACTTTTACTTGCTGGTGTGTCCTGGAAGATCCTGACTTTTGTCTGAACCTCTATGCTTTTACAGCCCAAAGAAGGCCCTCATGGCTTCTGCCAACTTCTTCGATTTCCCTTCTAGGCCTGTAACAGTGTCTCGTTGCTGATAATGACCAGACAATTTTACTCACTCCTTTATGAAGAACAAAAATATAAACAAACAAAACAAACTCGTGGCTGCTGCTCTCTCCAGGCCTTGACCCTGTGACTACTCGATATGTCATCACTTAAGTGTCAGCCTGCGCAGTAGTCCCTGCTATGTTCTGGCTGGTGTGCACAGACTGTGTGTGTGTTTGCTCTTCATGGCTGGTACTGCACCTGCTGTTGCCCTGGGCTCCCTAGGACGCTATGCCATCTGACCAGAGGTGACCTCTAGCCAAAAACTGATATATTTAGAGAAGCAAACATACTCTTACCGCAGGAAAAAGCAAGGCTGTGGTGCAATTCAGCCTTCAGTGGTTCCTGGACTACTAGTCAGAGTAGTCAGGCAAACCTAGCCTGCTGGGCTTCTCAACTGTCTCTGAATTACTTCCTCATTTCTTTATAACCAGCTTTTGAAAGTTCATTCTTCTCAGTGATCCCGCTGTCTTAATCTCCATCTCTGCCTCTGCTACTAGAAAACCTGAGCCTACCGAGAAAACCTGAGTCTACCGAGTGTTTACAGAGGTAATAGTGGGGGAAAAAAATCTGTTGATCTGATGAGATGCATAAGTGGAGGCTGGGAGCTTCCGTTCCCAACAGTTAATGTGACAGTGAAGGCAGCAGCAGGCAAACATCCAGAGGAACAAACAGTTGGTGGAAAGTTCTCGGTTTTAGAGTTGAAGAGAAAAAGAGCCTTACTAAGATGCTTCACGTTGGTAGATGGTACCAAAAAGTGCCAAGGGAATTAATGAAGTGTACCTCTGGGGGTTTCTGTGAGACTGTCCCAAGTGATTTCTCAAGGGGCTTCTGACAGTGAATGGGTCGGTCCATTGATGGACATTGACAGAATAGGAAGCTGTGAAAGGTAGAAGGAAGGCAAAGCCTACTACTCAGAGGAAGTATGCCATTGGGATGGAAATCTTGCCCTGGCTTATATTCATGTAGCACCCCTATCTCTTTTCTCCATCTCCTGCCTGTCATGGTCAGGCTCAGCTGTCACACATCCTTAATATCACGACTCTCTAAGACATAGAACCAATGAGATAAAATGTCCTGAGACTAAGAGCCAGAGTAAACAGTTCCCCCTCTCATTAGTTCTCTAAGTGTTTTCTCACAGAAAAGGGATAAATAATATACTTGCCCAAATGAAGAAGATGTAGAGAGGCTAGGTTTTGTGGTGGAATTACAATGCTGAGCCTTCTGACCAGTTGAGTATGGAGTTTCCAGTAGTGCAAATGCCTGGGTGGCAATTAGGAATGAAGTCTGATGCAAGGCTAGAAATCCAGACTCTAAGATAATTATATGAAGCCGTGCATTCTCAGATTGAATCATAGTTATCCTTTTTTGGAAAAAGACTAGCATGTGCAGTCTTGTGGAAATGCAAATAGGACTGTGCAATTTAGTGGGAGTAAAACCAGGAATAAGAGAAGCAGCTAAACAGGGCTGCACCATTGGTAAATTCACCACCAAAGAGTGGGTGTGACCCAGGGGCATTTGCTGAGGTAGTGTATGTGAGGACCATTTACCAAGAGGAGGGATGGGAAGCACTCTGTCATCGCTTCCCTGCATCTCTGCAGACAATAACCTTCTGCATGATTCTGGGTCGTGTGTGATGCGTTAGGGAGAGTGATGAGAAAATTACCATGATTCTCCCTCTTCCCACTTTTGAATACTCTGGTCGAGGCTTGCTCTCACACAAAGTTCATTAGTATGTAGTCAGTTGATTGGAGTCTTCCTCAGAAACTGGCTACTACAGTGTGGCTGCAGGAAGAAGTAGGCAGGTTGGATTAGAGTCATGCACAAGAGTTGGCCATCAAGTGCACATACATGTGGGATCAAATGTGTTCAAATCACCTTAGTATAGCCTGCCCTCATGTGTAGGGCAAAGGACTAGCCACAAAGTGATTAAAAAATCTGAATTGATGTAAGTCAAATCTGACTGCACATAGAAATTAGGCTCTGAGACCTTGAACACACTGATCCTAATTTACTGGTGCAGAAATGAGGCTGAGTGTTTGGAAGTCACTTCTCTTCATAGCTCTTTGCGTGGATATGATTGGTTTTCTTCAAACTCCAACTAAACCCTCCTTAACTTGCATAACTCAATTATTTCTGAGAAAGTGTAGTTGTTTCACAGAGGAGGCTTCATTTTTTCTCTTTCAAATGTCATTGTTCCCAGCCTAAGTCTAGACATACCTCAATGCAAAGGACACCTTGCTTCTGCTGGACTTCTCTGGATGGGCACAGGTTGGGCTTTTTCTCTGGGTTTTATCATGAACAAGTCAGCAGTCCAATGTATACCAACAATTATGCTTTTATTCAGTACAGAGAAAGATATTAAGGGGAGGAGGAAATGGAGGAGGCCAGGAACAGCCATCAGCCAAATCTGTCTTCCTGTGACACTATACTCGTGGTCCTATATTGTCCCTTGATAAAAAAATAGTCTCCAATCCCATGTCCTGAGCCTTGCTGTTTTGTTATTTGACACATTCATGTACTAGAAGTTTGGTCCATCACAATTTCTCCCCAGTGGAGGGCTGTTGAAAGATGTTGGGACCTTAAGAGGTGATCTGCAATGGATGAATGGCTCATGGCATCCTCGAAGGTGTAGGTCAGATCTGCTCTCCTGCAGTCTGTTACATCTGTCAGGAGTCGATTCATTCCTGGTAGAGCAGGTTGTCAGTGAACAAGCCTAATTTCTCTTGCTTCTGTTCTTGCTATATGCCTTGGGTTTTGGGGGATCTGTTTTGTTTCGGTTTTTCTACTGCTGTGATAAAACATCATGACCAAAAGCTACTTTTAGAAGAAGGGAATTATTTTGGCTTATAGTTCCAGAGGCAGATTCCAGAAGCAGGGGAGACACAGTGCCAGGTGGCCAGAATAAGAACCTAAATGATTACATTTTAGCTCCAAGCAAACACAAAGCAGAGAAAGCTGACTGGAAGTGGGACAGAGACAGTGAGCTCTGGAAGCCTGCCCCCAGGGACATATTTCCCATCAAGGTTCCATCTCCTAAAGATTCCACAACCTCCCCAAACAATTCTACTAATAGGGTAACAGGTGTCCAAATATGTGAGCCCATGAGGCAGTGTTTCTCATTCCAAGAAGCACAGCATGTGATCTCCTCAGCATGTGCTACTGCAGGTCCTTTCATTGCTAGTGCCACATGCGTCACTGCTATTTCGTGACCTGTTGTGTCCTTGCTGGAAGTCTCTCATCAGGAGCTAAATAGCTAGGGCTGCTCAAGTTTGAAATTATAGGCATGAATGCTGTGGCCTAAATGATGATGAAGAAGAAGATGATGATGATGATGATGAGATGATGATGATGATGATATGATGATGATGACAATGACGGCGACAGTGACGACAACGATGATAGTTGGTTCTATTTTCTTCTTCATAAAGTGACATTTCTCAGAGTCTTATTACAAAATATACAAGGTGGAGTGAGCCTCTTGTACCTGCAGCTCCTTTCTCCTGTACCTGCTAACTAGCAGAAGGTTAGCTAGGAGGCATCAAAAGGACAGCAGAAGGTGTAGAATGCGAACTGATATTATATGCTTATTGTAAGGTAAGCCAAAATTCTACAAGCTTGTCCTAAGAGTTAATCCAGCTACGGTCACCTGTCACGCCTCTACGTCTGCATTATCACTGCCTATGGAGCAACAGCTTACACTTAATGGTGTTGTCTGCCATCCAGTAAAATTTGAAGCTCAAAGTCGGCACCAGTTATGACCCTATGCTCCAGACCTGGCAGCAGCACTCAGCTATCTTCACTGTCTAATGAGACTGATGATCGAAGTTGGCATGGTTTTCCCTCAACTCATCTGAATACAAAAGTTGCTGCATCTACCAAGCAAGATGCCAGGCTCTGTGCCAAAGCTGCTTCTTCTGTCTCTCTCTCTTTTTTTTCCTCTCTAGAAAAGCAAGTGCTTTTATTTTCCCAGATGAATTGGAAATGGTGCTTCTGTGCTCACATTAAGCCTTTTATCAGAGGCTCTTGTCCTTTGGAATTAGACAAAATTCAAGGTAGCTCATCAAATGTGTGCCAGGGGTGTGTTCCCTGCCCTCAGAAGAGTCTCCAGCTCAGAATTGAGTACTGGCTGTTTCATAAAAGTGGTGTGTGTGTGTGTGTGTGTGTGTGTACTGATTGGGTGTGCTGTGTGCCTTTGGAGACAAGGGCATTGGCAACTGGAAAATGCTCAAAGATGAAAACAGAGATGATTCCCTGCTACACAGAATGCTTAAGCATGTGCCAAGGACCAATGTTAATTTCTCCCTGAGCTGTTAACCTCTTCTTTGACACTAGATCCTTGGTTGGTCCTCTCTGCTGTAGGTCTGGAGGAGGGTGCTCAGCCTAGACTGTCCTCTCTGAGCGGCCCTGGGCAGGTCCTTCCACTCCTGGTACACTTGGTTTAACATGCGTGTGAGATGATGTTGGTGTCTGGAACTCTGAGAGGTTTTGTATCTGCTTGGAGAATTCTTGAATGTTTAAATAGATGAGCTGTTGGACAAAATTCAGATGGTTTATCTTATAGTAGGAACTTCCCCTTTTGAGCTTCTCTCTAGATAACAGAGCAATATCAGATACTGCAGGCGATATGTCTTAGAGGAAGAATTAAGGCACACGGGGATTATCAGTCCCTGTGTTTTGGGCTAAGTCTTCTTTGTTAGAAAACACTTGGAATTTGAGGCTTAATTGAGATTTGGTCCAGTTTTAAGTGTTATTTACATAACTTGGGAGAGCCAGTCTGATGGTTTAAGAATGCTAAGCGCAGATCCGCATAGGTTCAAGAAGCAACAGTCTTGTACTTTGACAACATTTATGAGAAATAACTTAGCTGCCAGCTGGATTTCTTGGTATTTTGAAAGGGCAGGTAATATGCATAAATAGATTTGGTGGCTTTCTTAAGGTTGTTTGTTTTTAAACTAGAATGCTATACCTGTGTTTTCCTTTCTCCTGATTTCAAATACCTATCTGTTCCTCAAAGCTACCTGTGCGCAGAAGCCTGATCTGGTTTGTGTGGTTTGCATGAGGTTGATGTTTATTTGAATAATCTGAGGCAGCAAAAAAGGAATACGTTTAATCATCTAACCTTTACAATAAGGAACATTTGAAATGTCAGCATTTTATTTCCGGAACAGGTGAGCTATTACATTTATTAGGCTTTTATTTATTTATTTACACACCACAGCTTTGGGGGAAAGGCATTTGAAACAACTTTGAACTACTTATAATAAAGGATGGAAAAAAATAAGCAGGGGAAAAGATGCACAAGTAAACAGAGTAAGGAAGTCCACATCGTTTCTGTGATGTCCCTAAGGGTATGGAAGCAGGAACAAGGTAGAAATAACCTGTAGAATTTTTTTTAAACCTGTAGAATTTTTATGGTTCAATAAAAGAAGAGAACAAACATTATATTAAAAATGTTGGTTAAGGGCTGGAGAGATGGCTCAGCCGTTAAAGGCTAGGCTCACAACCAAAAACATAAGAAACATTGGTTAAATTCATTCAGCAGATACCCAGACGCATGGTAAGCAGCTCTTTCCTATGCTAGGTGCTGGGAGAAAAACAATGCATGGAGGAATGCCATTCTCAGGATCTTTACAGTAGAGACACGGTAAGTGCTGCACCTCCTGACACACAGCTAACTGTGCTTTGTTTTCATGTAACTTGTGAAACAATTCTCAACATTTCTTATGATGCTTCCCTAGGAAATGGGAGCAGCAGCCACCGGGTGGACTGGAAACAACCCACAGAGCAAGTGTGCCTAGAGAGAGAGGGATAGAGATAGAGATAGGTAGAGAGATAGAGAGATAGATAGAAAGATAGATAGAGACAGAGAGACAGAGAGAAAGAAACAGAGAGACAGAGACAGAGAGACAGAGACAGACACAGAGACAGACAGAGAGGGGCCGGTGAAGGCTAGCACAGTCAACTGGGTCAGGTCAGACATGTCCCAATACTTCTGTCCAGGTTTATTAAAGTTAAAATGTGAGTGTATACATACTTTTTATTTCCTGGAGGGGGAAAAAACCATCTTTTCTTCTGGATTTACTGTGCTTACTAAATTATACTGCCTTTCAACTAAAATTTAATAACCTTTTGTCAATCCCACCCCCCCCCCCGCCCGGAATCTTTTTAAATAAAATGTGTCTAGGAAACTTTTGTCTACTAAGCCTTCAATAAATCTGGCTGGAGAGACACGAAGTTAGTGCAAACTGAAGGTCAAAGCATGGTCTAGCGACTGAATAGCCTCCTGTGACTAAGGCAGGGTTATCAAAACACACAGGTCACGGTCCCCCTAAACAATTATTCGGGTTGAACAACATGCTCAGTCACCGGGCTTGTGAGGTGAGTAGAAATTGAATATAGTCCTGTTTCCTGTGACCACACGATGGGCCTAGATGGTGCTGGGATCCACCTAGAAGAATGGCAGCCTTTGATTCTTCAATAGGAAGATATCAGCCAGTTGTGGGGCATACACATCCAGTGGTCTAATGTAAGGACTAAACTCAACAGTACCACCGAAGTCTACATGCATTTAGTGAGATATTTCTTTAATTCTTAGGCCTGTTCTTGGTTGCCTGTTAGTAGGATTTTACGTGCTAGCTATTTCTGGATAGATTTTAGAGATTACGTCAGTAAGAGCGATAGTGAATGCAGTGGGGGAGGGAATATCTTGATGTCCCAGACATTGGGCTGGCACTTCATTATTTTACATAACTGTGGAGGATTACCAATAGAATTCTGTAAGAGAAACAGCTTAGGATGCAGGGAGATTGCTTTTTTCCCTAAAGCCCATGTCCAAGCAGATGTGAGATCCTCTCTTCCAAGTTCCCCAGGACCAGGCATCTTTCTCTGGTATTTACTTGTCTATTGTACTTTTGCTCAATTCTCTCATTATTCTAATTAATTTATTTTTTATTCACTTTACATCCTGATTATAGCCACCCTCCCTGCTCTCCTCCCATTCCCACCTTCTTCCCCCATTACCCTTCCTCTTCTCAGAGAAGGAGAGCCACCTCCCTCCTCCTACCAATCCACCCAGCACTTCAAGCTGCAGGAAGACAAAGCACATCCTCTTCCACTGAGGCCAGACAAGGCAACCCTGCTAGGAGAAAGTGATTCAAAAGCAGGCAACTGTGTCCATGTCAGAGACAGCTCCCACTCCAATTGCTAGGGGACCCACATATGAAGACCAAGCTGTCCATCAGCTACAAATGTGTAGGAGCCTAGGTCCAGTCCATGCATGCTCTTTGGCTGGAGGTTCAGTCTCTGTGGGCCCCCATGGACCTAGGTTAGTTGACTCTATTGGTCTTCTTGTAGAGTTCTTGTCCCCTCCTGGTTCCTCTTTCCTTCCCCCAGGTCTTCCCCAAGATTCCCCAAGTTCTACCTAATGTTTGGCTGTTTCAATATGCTGCTGGGTGGACCCTCTCAGAGGACAACTTTGAAAGGCTCCTCTCTGCAAGCATAGCAGAGTATCATTAATAGTGTCAGGGGTTGGTTCTCTGTCATGGTGTGGGTCTCAGGTTGGGCCAGGCATTGGTCTCTGCTCCAACTTTATCCTTGCACATCTTGTAGGCAGGGTAAATTTTGGGTCAAAGGTTTTGTGAGTAGGTTGGTGTCCCCCTCCCTCCACTGGAAGTCCTGCCTGGCTATAGAAGGTGGCTAGTTCAGTCTCCATATCCCTGCTGCTAAGAGTCCCAGCTAGAGTCACCCCCATATTCTACCAGGAGCCTACCCTGTTGCAGGTCTCCAGCTTGTCCCAGAGATCCCGCCATTTGTTTTCCATCTCTCTCAGCCTTCTCACTTCTCACCCCGACTCTCCCCACACCTGATCTTCACCCCTGTTACTCCCTCCCCACCCCCGTCCCACTTTCCCACCAAGTTCCCTCTTTCTATCTACTTCAGATGTCTATTATATTTCCCCTTCTGAGTGAGATTCAAGCATCATCCCCTGGGCCCTCTCTGTTACTTAGCTTCTTTGGCTCTGTGGATTGTAGTCTGGTTGTCCTGTAATATACGGCTGATATCCACTTATAAGTGAATATATACCATGTGTATCTTTCTTGCTCTTGGTTACCTCCCTCAGGATGCTCTTTTCTAGTTCCATCCATTTGCCAGCAAATTTCTTGATGTCATTGTTTTTAATAGCTGAGTAGTATTCCGCTGTGTAAATGGACCACAGTTTCTTTATCCAGATTGCTTCTGAATGACATTTGAAACTTTGGGCCAGAGAGATCATTTAGTAATTAACAGTAATTGCTCTCCCAGCCTGATGGCCTGAGTTTGATTCCCAGAATCCGGAAACCCACAATGGAAGAAGAGAACTGAGTTCAGAAAGTTATTCTCTCCCCTCCATGGGCTTGCTGTATGATGTGTGTGCCCACTTATACACATGTACACACATAATAAAAGCAAATGATCATGGCAATTCTCAAGTTTTAACATAACCAATCTTGAGTGGAGCCTTTACTGTACAATGTTTTTCCTCAGCTCTCATTATAAAGTAGAAATGACCCTGGTCAAAAGGCCTTTCAGGGTAGATCTAGACAGCCTCAGCTATGGCCATAGAAAACATCCTAGCTGAACCTTCTCTTATGTCTTGCAGGCGCCTCCTAAAAATGTCTGCAAAGATAAATTAACTGCAAAGCAGGTCCGAAGGTTGGAGGGTAGATTGACCAGCTCCAGAAAATTCTTTTGTAATTGACCAATTATGTTGGAAACTGTGTTGAAAACAAACACTTTGCTTAGCTAATGTTCACTCTAATTCCTAGAAACAAGCAATTACCTAAATCATTTCTCTTCCTCCACGCTGGTTTGTGCTTTATTATAGAAAATCAGAAAGTACAAAAAGAAAAAAAGGGGGATGGGGTGGGTAAAAAAAAATTAGAAAAGAGACAAAATCAAGCCATAATCCTATTATGTAAAGAAACAATACTAACATTTTATTCCCGTTGGCACGTATTTTCTGCCCACATGTACGTCGTAGCTCCATAAGTTTTAAGTAACTGTATGAGCTCTGCTGACTTTCGCTCTTACAATGGGCCTCAGATCAGCTTGAACAGTCATCTAAAGTTGTGTGAGAAGTTTAGTGGAAGACTTCTGGAGTTTAGACTTCTACTTGTCTTTGTCAAAGTTGGCCTTCCTGCTTCACTGTTCCCGACTTGTAGATACTTCCTTATCTCCCCTTCAGCACACATCTCTTTCCGCCATTGTCGCTGACACACAGAATCACCCACAAGGGCTTTAACTTCCTCTGTCCACCGACTACCTGTTGTTTGGTGCCCTGGCTAGTTTTATTGTGAACTTGACATATACTAGAATGATCAGAGAAAAGGGAACCTCAACTAAGAAAACACCTCAGTCAGATCTGGCCGTAAAGCTTTTTTTTTTTTTTAAATTAGTGATTAATGGGCCAGGGACCAGCCCACTGTGGGTGGGACCATCCCTAGGCTGGTGGTCCTGGGTTCTGTAAGTAAGCCGACTTAGCAAGCCATGAAGAGCAAGGCAGTCAGCAGCATCCCTCCATGTTCTTTGTATCAGCTCCTGCCTCCAGGTTCCTGCCTCCAGGTTCCTGCCCTGACTTTCTTTGATTGTAAACAGAGATGTGGAAGTATAAGCTGAAATAAATCATTTTCTCCTCAAGTTGTTTTGATCATGGTACTTCGTCACAGCAATAGAAACCCAAACTAAGATGCTGGGCTTTTTCTTTGCATTTTCCCACTTCTTCTTGACTTCTCACGCCCCAGATTCTCTTTTATTTCTTACAATGCCTCAGGATTTTGCATTAATAAAATGGGAGCTGAGTTAGAGTCCAAAGGCCTAGGTAGGAAAGAAGCAGGTCTCAGAAAGTGATAGTGTCAACCAATAAAGCAATGCTTTTATTTTTACTCTGACTCTATCAACATATTTGATTTTTGAAAAATGACCTGTTTTAGTACTTAAAACTAACCTGTTTAACTGTTTACTCAGAATAGAGTTAATTCAATGTGGCCATTTTATAACCAGCTCATTGTCATTTTTTTTAAAGTTTAAATTATGTGTATATACGTGGGCCCATATGTGGGTATGTGCACATGCCAGTGCATGTCTGCAGGTGCCAAAAGAGAGTGTCAGATGCCCTGGATCTGGAGTTACAGGTGATACCGGTAACTGAACTCAGGTCTTATGCAAGAGCAACAAAAACTCTTAACCACTGAGCCATCTCTCCAACTCCAGATTACATTTTATAGCTATCTGTAACTATCATGTGCTTTTTCACACACACACACACACACACACACACACACACACACACACACGGGCACGCGCGCGCACTCACAATCTCTCTTCTAAGTGGAGTGGCTCAGCCTGCCTTATGCCACAGATAATATGGCAGCTGTGATAATACCCAGCTCTTTGCTAGAGAACACCAATGCCTGGCAGTGCCAGCTTTTAAGCCTCTGGATCCCCTGCCACATAGCTCTTTGCCATGGCCGCTCCAAGCCCGTCACTAAGCATGGTTAGGGATATTAGCACATGCCTTTAGCTCTAAATACAATCCCTCTGTGGGAACTCATTTATGACCATCCAATACTCCACTCAAAAACCTCCAGTGAGGGGCTTCAAGAGGACACTGAGAGGCCTTGTGGAGGCCCATCATTTATTAAAAGAGTTATTAACACCATGGAAAGATAGATAAACAGAGAACAGCGTGACACGGGGTCTGAGGAGAGTTCAGGCTCCAGCACTAGAGATCGGCAGTAAAGTGGGGCTCTGAGGAGAGGAATCAGCACTCACATGGTTCTGAGGATGAGGGTGGCGTGGCGTCCTGGCACACATCTCTAGCTGGGCTTTCGGATTCCATTTCAGGAGGCAGAGAAAAGAATCAAAAAGAAGGGCATTCGTCCCCTTATATTCTTGTTCATGCAAGCTCACTTTCCTAGGTGAGGGATCTGGCAGACAGACGTGTGTTAGCTAGGGACCCACAGACAGTCTCTGTAGCATGCCTGCCAACATGCATGAGGGAAGGCTGCCTCAGATAACCAGCCCGCATCTTAATTTTTAATAGGACATCCCTGTGCCTAGGAGTCTGCAGTAAGACCTCTGCTTTGGGATCACTGAAACATCTTGAGAAGTCCGCTGATATGTGAGATCTTCCTTTCCTGTCTTTTGTCACAGGTTCATCCTCTCTCTTCGAGAACAGCCCCCTTTCCTAATGACTCTGTCCCCATTATATCTTCTGCCTTCATCCGTCTGTATCTCAGGAGAACCCCAAGTAGTATACACACATTTAATAGTCAGTGACTATTGAAAAAAAAATGACAAAATCTATTCATGAAAACTCTGTGCCTACCAGCTCTCTGATCTCTTAGGTATTAGGTGTTCTTTGGAAGAGAAAAACCCCTAGAGGCAAAAACTGAAATATGCTAATCCAAGACTCCTAGAGTCAGAAGCTTCTATTATATTTCCATGCAGGAACAGATGTGTTTGTTCATTCACAGGTGAAAATGCATTTTGAGCATCTCTTATGCTGGTTAACAAGTCCTTCAATATTGATAGAATTAATCATCATTAGAGCACTTGTAGTAACAACATCTACAGTACAGTCTTGAAATGCATGCTCCTGACACTTGTTCAGCTATTGATCAGTCATCCTCAGGGAGCAGGCAGAGAGCAGAGCACACGCTCACCACATGCTCTGTGCCTTAGCATTCAGTTGTGCAGCATAATGTGAGTTTTACTAAAGTCAGTGAACTTTATCTCTAATTGTAAAATTGTCAGTGGTATGAGCATCAAATATGAAAGATAACAAGTTCTGGTTCTTAATTTTTTAACTGTTAATTTCTGATTTATCAAACTCTTTATATCTTATACACTATTTTTTTTTGTCAAAATTTCTACAAGTAGTATTATTTTGTTGCCAAGTCATACAGATGGTTCCAGTTTATACTCTAGGCAATGCTATATATGCAGGCTTCGTGCTTTCCCCCTATTTTCTACAGGTGAAGTTATGTGTAAAATGTTAAAAGCAATAGACAACCTTTGAATCCTTCACAAAGGTTATGTTATAAAGTTTAGGCTCTTCCTGAGTCTGCCCCTCTTAACACTTCTCATCAGACCTGTCCTTCCAACAGGCTTGTAGGCACTCTGATTGATGAGTCTCTCTGGGTTCTATCTTCTCCCTGAAAGCTGATAGAATCTTCTAGACTCTAGAATTTAGGATGTCTCCTTGAGTTTCTTCATGGATTCTTGGTAGTTACATGATAAGGTATGTTTCTACATATATTATCAAAAATGATATTTATACTTACAATGACAAACTTTAAACTTCTGTTTTGTGAAGAGAATGTGATTGCCACTTTTAGGTGAGAGCATCCATGTCAAGATGAAGGTAGTAGTGTCTAGAAGCGAGGCGTGTGTGTCTTGTGGGTTTGTAAGAGCCACAGAGTGCTTAGGCGAGACCCTGAGTTGAGTTCTAGGAAACTTGAGCCTAATTATCAATGATGAATTTGAAAAAAAAAAACACTACAAACCAAGTACTTAGCACAGATCAGTAGAACTGCCTGCATTTCTTATCTCTAAGCTCCCAGTGGCCTTGCTTCCACTCTCGGAAGTAAGTCAGAACAGAACACTTTGCAGGGAGAAGATGAATATTCTGTACAGAGGACTTCGGCAGCGAGACCTGGAAAAGACAACAGTAGATTTTTTTTTTTAGCCTGTTTTCAAGATCATCAGCTTCTTATGTGGACCTGCCCGTCCAGGGCTTCCCTGTAAGGTGTTTGAAAAATAGTCCTATCACTTGACAGTCTGTCTAGATTCACCCTGCTCTGTTCTGTGCTGTCTTCCACTCAGACTTTACTTAGGATGTCTGCACTATTCTGGAGTTAGTTCATTTCCTCCTGGCCTGTAGGGACCCCTCTTCCCCATGTTACTCCTCTCCTGTTTTTATATCCATTGTTGATGGAGCGCTTTCCCCCCACAGCTTCTTAACAAGGGGAAGATGGTTTATATCTCAAAGATGGTATAAGTCTGCAAATGTCATTTTGCCCTCATATGCTTTGAGTTGGAGGTAATTCAAGGTTAGAAGTCACTCTCTATTAGAATTCCCTATGGCATAACATTTTCTTTTTGCTTGGAAGTCATGCTGTTGTGAAGTTGAAAGCCGCTATACTCCGTGATTTTTTTTCTTCTGGGGGGGGGTCTATAGAGTTTCCCCCCTTGTTTTCTAAAACATGAGAGTGAAGACCCCTGAGTTTTTCCATCTACGGCTTCTGTTCAGTAAGGTTTTTCTGCCTTTGTATTTTAGTAATAGAGTCTTACCTTTTTCATTCTGAAAATTTTGTGTAGTAATTTTTCTTAACTTTCAGTTCTCTGTCTCTTCTTTCTGCCCCTCCCTCAGCTTTTCTAAAGCCATCATCAGACCTTTCTTTTTCTCCTATTCTGTGCCTCTGTATCTTTTCACTGTATCATCAAGCTGCCCTCCTGTACTTTGTCCTTATTCTAGTGAATTCGCCTCTGCTCTTGTTGCCAATCTCAAAACCTATGCTCTCTTGACCTTTGTGGCATTTCGCTCCCTTTTTATGGATGCAGCATTTTCTTATCTCTCTAGGAATGTTAATGACAGTTTCATGTTAGGCAGTTACTGTATTTGTTGATTTCTTACCGACTTTTTTTTTTAATTTGGAGTGCCGTTTAATGGAAGACACTATTGTGTTTTGACTTCTGTCTTCTATGAGATAATCATTTTTATCTTCTATGTTTTAATTCATCTCTTCCTGGGACCCAGAAGTCACTGAATGTCTTCTTAATATTAAGAATGGAAATCTAAGATGCCCATGGAAGGCTAAGAGGGCCCCGCACTTTGGACCATGCTTATTATGGAGATTTGTTACAGGAGGCATTCAGTCAGGTTGGGGAGTGGCTTCAGTAACTATTCTACCCTCTTAGAGCAGCTCTAGTCTGTGCCTGCCTTATAAACATGGACATTCATGTTTTTTAACTAATATAGGGAACAAGCCTCCAGATAGCTCTCAGAATAGGAACAATTGCTCAGCAAAGTGGGATTGAGGAAAGAACCTGGAGAGTAATGTGCAATTATTCCTCTTAAGCTGTGTAATAGCATCTGGTGCCTTTTAAAATTTTAGACAGGGCCTCACTATGTAATCCTGGTTGGTCTGGCATTCTGGAGCTCCCTATGTGGACCAAAGTGTCTTCAAACTCATAGAAGGACACATTCCTATGTCTGTCGTCACATTGCTGGGATTAAAGGCATTTACTATTATTCTTGGCTTGAGTCCATTTTTCAAAATCTGACTGCTGAGAGCTGTTTGTTCCACTCTTTCAACCAGCAGACAAGGGAGCTTTCCTCTCCACTCCTTCCAGTGGCACAACAGAGGGTCAGACCACATAGATATAAACTCTTCTGCAGTTGCATCTCCTAATACAAACAGATTCAGTTCCTCCCACTCGTATCTTCCTCAACAAGCCCCCTAACCGACCCCCAACACACACACACACACACACACACACACACACACACACACACACACATACACACACACACACTTCAGGCAAATCCCTGACAACCTTGGGTGCTAATGCTGCTCTTTTGAGAGAGGTCATGATAATCATGATGCAGTGTTTATTACTTTTCATGTTTAGATGATATCATTAGACAGGACATCGTGCCTACTCTCTCTCTCTCTTCAAATTACTTTCTATTGTACTTTATTACATTTCCTTGCTTAAACCATTTCTCCCTTCTCTTTCTTCCCTTCAAACTCTCCTATATTACTCCGCATTGCTTTTTTTTCCCTAAAGAATCATATTCTTTTTTCATTAATTGTTGTTACACACACACACACACACACACACACACACACACACACACACACACCTAAATACATAAACACAATGTGCTCAGTCTGTATAATGTTACTTGTATGTATGTTTTCAGGAATGGCCAGTTGGTATTGGATAACCATTGGTGCATTTTCCATAGGAAAGGTTATCTCTTCCACTGTGTTCCTCTTTAGCCAGCAGTTCTTGGCATAGGGTTGGGGCATCTTGGATGTCCCTTCTTCCACTTGTCCATTGCTGTTGACCTTGCTCAGCTCATGTCTAGGCAGTCATGTTAGTGAGACGTTACGAGTGTAACTTCTGACACTACTAGGAGACACACTCTCACAGCACCTGTTAATTGGGAAGGGCTCCTCTTCTGTGTATTGGATAGCCATAAGGAACTGTCTTTAAAGAAGGCTGTTTAGTCTCAATTTTCCTCTTTTACTCCTTTCCAAAAGCAATTCCTATGCCTTTTGGACACCCTCATACAAACTGGTTAATTCTCTCTCTCTCTCTCTCTCTCTCTCTCTCTCTCTCTCTCTCTCTCTCTCTCACTCTCACTCTCTCTCTCTGTCTCTCTCTCTGTCTCTCTGTCTCTGTCTCTCTCTCCTCTCTCATCTAGTACTATATAAATATTAATTTTCTTAGGCCTACTAAATTAGTTGCTTCTTACCTATTTTTACTGCACTTCCAAAGTTTACTTCTTTGCCTCTTTTGTTTCACTGTTTTGTATCTTTTTTTCCTTATTATTTATTATCCATTTAATCACTTTACATTCTGATTCCAGCTCCCTCTCTCTTCTCCTCCCAATTCCATCCTCATATCTCCTCTCCTCATACCCTCTTTTTCTTAGAGAAGGGGAGGCCTCCAAGGGGTACCAATCCATCCTGGCATCTCAAGTCACAATAGGACTAAATATATCCTCTCCCATTGAGGCCTGACAAGGCATCACAGCTAGAGGAAAGGGATCTAGAGGCAGGCAGTGAAGTTAGAGACAGACCCTACTTCCATTATCAGGGGACCCACATGTTGACCAGGTTGCACATCTGCTACATATGTGTAGGGGGTCTAGAGCCATCCCTTACTTGCTCTTTGGTTTTTGGTTCAGTCTCTGTGAGCCCTCATGCGCCCAGGTTAGTTTACTCTGTACGTCTTCTTGTAGTGTTATTGATCCCTCCAGCTCCCTCTATCCTTTCCCTCAGTCTTCCACAAGACTACCCAAGCTTGCCCTGTTGTTTGGCTGTGGGTCTCTGTGTCTGTTTCTATTAGCTGTTGCATGAAGCCTCTCAGAAGACAGTTATGTTAGGCTCCTGTCTGCAAGCATAGCTGGGTATCATTAAGAGTGTCAGGGCTTAGCTGTCTCCCATGGGGTTGGTCCCAAGTTGGGCTAGTCATTGGTTTCCCATTTCCTCAATCTCTGCTCCATCTTTATCCCTACATTTCTTGTAGGCAGGACAAATTTTCAGTAGGTTTTATGGGTGGGTTGATGTCTTCTCTCCTCCACTAAAAGTTCCATCTAGCTACAGGAGGTGGCAACTTCATTCATCAATGTTCATAAGAGAAAATTGTTCTGAAATTCTCTTTCTTTGTCGAGTCTTTGTGTGGTTTAGGTGTCAGCATGACTGTGGCCTTATAGAGTGATTTTGACAATGTTCCTTCTGTTTCTATTTTGTGGAATAGTTTGAGGAGTATTGGCATTAGCTCTTCTTTAAAAGTCTGGTAGAATTCTGCGCTAAAATCATCTTGCCCAGGACTGTTTTTGGTTGGGAAACTTTTAATGACTGCTTCTATTTCCTTAGAGGTTATAGGTCTAGTTAAATTGCTTACCTGATCTTGACCTGATCTTGATTTAACATTGTTAAGTGGTATCTATCGAGAAAAATCATCCGTTTCATTTAGATTTTCCAATTTTGTGGAGTACAGGTTTTTGAAATAAGACTTTATGATTCTTTGGATTTCTGTGTTTGTTGTTATGTCTTTGCTAAGTGGCTATTGAATTAAGGAGACAAAGAAACAATTAAAGATGTGTGTAAATCTGCGATGTTGGCTCAGAAACCTCCCGTGAGCTCGTTCTTCACACTTGTGGATGCTATTATCCCAACTGCTGAGTTCCTGAAGTGCATCTGTCCTCCATTCTAACTGCTCTGACAGTGCAGCTCATCCATAGTGTTGGATTTGGACACAATCTATTATCCACATTACTGAGAGCCTAATGTACAATATCATAATCTATGGCTGACTCTTGAATTCAGCCATTTGGTTCACTCTAAACTTGCTTCCTATTCCTAATAGAACTCCACTGCAATGCAGATGTAAAGTCTTCAACCAACTGGCTACAAAGAAGCTACAGTTAAAGCGAATAAACTCACTTACCTGGTTTTAAATTTTTTGTTAAAAAATGCCAAATTAGGAATTGAAAATGCAGTTGTTTGCTTGAAAACAACAATTCATCTATTGGCCATCTTATTTTGGTTTTATGGTTTATTTATAGATGAGTTAAGGTTGTTTTTTATGGTTAAAATACAATTCCAAAGTAATCTTCACAATAAAAGTATAAAAATGCAAATTAGTTCTTTAGCCATAGATGACAGAGTTCTAGTCTCTGCTTTGAGTCAGCGAGCCATATTAAATGTATTATGTGTCCTTAAAAAATGCCCGTATGATACAATCATGCATATGAGTATGTGAGCTTTAAAAACACAAAGATGAGCATATTCTGCCTGCTGACCTGTGCTCTCTTATTTAACTCAGTTTCTGGAGATTATTCTATAGCCAGACAATCACATCTGCCTTATACTTTTATTGGTTTTTGTGAAATAGAATAAAATACAGAGACATATATGAAATGGGCCGTAGCTAAATAAATCACCACAAAATAAAAGCCTCTCAGGCTACCCAAGCTGTAGAATATTCTCAAGATCTGGCAAAGCTCCCTCGGGTCCCTCCCACTCAGTAGTTTCTCTGCCTCCTTCAACGGATGCTGCTTCTTACTATCTGCAGACATCATTTCTTTGTCTGTCTTTAATGTTACTATTTAAATATATAGTTTTATGCATTATGGTTAAGATTCCCTTGCTTTTATAATTTTAGGTAATTGGGATTATACTCTATGGATTGTTCTGTATCTGATTAGGGGTTCTTTTTTGTACTTTCTATTTTGTGTGTCCCTCCCCTGTCCCTTCCTTCTGTTGGGACCTCGCCAATAACTTACCACTCCATCTTTCTTTACTCATTGTAGTCCTTACTTTTCTTTTGGCTGCTACAAAATAACAAAAAGAAAGAAAGAAATGTAAAGAAAGGATGGTTTATTTTGCCTCACAGTTCCTGTCAGGGAAGCCATAGCAACCAGAGTTTGAGACAGATGGTCACATTGCATTCCTAGTTGGGACGTGGAGAGGTTCTGAAAGCTTGTACCCAGCTTTGCTTTCTCCATGTACCCAGGCCATGGAATGACGTTGCCCACATTTAAGAGGTTTACCTAAATCTAGATAATCTCCTACAGACCTGCTCATAGATTTATTTCCATGGCAATTACAGATCCTCTAAGGTGGACAACTTCAACTGTCCAATCCTTTACATCTTCTGCAGGATGATCAGCTGCATCCTTGGTTCCTAGGACCCCATGTCAGCTGGTAATTCACTGTCTTCATGAGAAATGGAAGCAAATTAGGTCTTTGTTAGCCTCTTCTAAAACTTTGAGGCCATTACTGCCCAGTCCTGTCTTTCATTTATATTTAAAATGAGTGTCAACAATGTATTCAACATATATTTTACATGCTTGCACTTTAAACTTTATTGGCATTATTGCTGGTCCCATACATGCTTCTTTCAGGCTTGCCAGTTTATTAAGTAGGGAGTTACTTTCTTTTAGATCTTGGGAGATATTTATTATTCATCTTTTTATTTTTATTATTTGTGTTTAAAAGTTAAGTATCTTTCTAATATTTACTTTTCTAGAAACAGTATGTCTTTTTTTGTGCTTTCTGGTTATTTGAATATCTTTTTGCTTTTGCTTGTAACATTTTACCATGAAGTAACTTAGCTTCTTTATGTTTAAGGCTTGCTATGCTGTTTGAATCTGTGACTTTATTTCTTTAAGTTTTAGGGAATTTTTATCCATTATTTATTCAAATAATCTTTATGTGCTCCATTTTTTTCTTTTCCTGGAGTATCACTTAAGGACTATTTAAGGAAAGAGAGAGAAAGAGAGAGAGAGAGAGAGAGAGAGAGAGAGAGAGAGAGAGAGAACATCCTCTGGTTCTTGTCCTTCATCCTAATATGTCCATCATTTTGTTTTATTCAGGGAGGTCCTTTCTGACTAACCAGCATTCAAGTTATTATTGTTTTGTGCTATTAAATTCCAGAGTTTTATTTCTTTGAAAAAATTGAATGATTATTTTAAAATTTGTGTTAAAAACCTTCAGCATTTAGAGTTTTTTCTGACCATTGATTATGCTCTTGTCTCTGAGTACTCGCTGTTCTATTTTTATGGCGTGTCACAACTGTGTATTTGCAAAATATAGAAATAACTTTCAACCTGATATAGCATCCCTCAGAGAGGGCTTATGTTCTCTTGTGCTGGGTCACCATCCTCTAGGATACCCAAGGTGGGATAACACCACCTCTTTTGAATTATTCCAAAGTCCACCAGGCATCTCCTGTAGTGAGGTGGGAGATAAGCAATCAGAGTTCATAATGATTTAGATAGATATCTACTGGATACGTACATATGCATGCCACATTTTAATTGCTTTCTAAATATCATTAAGGCAACCCCGAGAGCAGTAAATCCGAGGCAGTTATTATAATCATCCCAGTGTTTCCGATGAGAAGCCAAGAAAGAGAGGGATGTGTATTGTATATTTTGGCCATGGGCAAACTTGGGCTTCCAATCCATCCATCTTATGATGTTGACCATTGTGGTAGAAAAACATCTAATGTTTATGCCAATTATTCGGAACTTAGTTATATTCCTGTCTTCTCTGGGTGTATTTAACTAACAGGCAATGCTATTAGAATTATTTGTGTTTTTCTTTCAGGGGCATATTTTGTGAGTGGTCTCCAGAATAACTAAAGGATTGAACTTGTATAGTGACTTCTATCCACACTCATTTCCACACAAATACAAATGTATAAAAATTAGAAGCTGGGGTCCTTACATTAGAGGGAACATGCAGTGTTTATCTTCCTGAGTCTAGGTTACCTCACTTAATAAAAGATTTTCCAGTTTCACACACTTTCCTGCAAACTTTACAGTCTCAATTTTTTTGTGGATGAATAAAATTTTATTGTACATATGCATGGCATTTTTATTACACATTTGTCTGTTGATGGAAATGCCTAGGCTGATTCTGTCCTATTAGAGACAGAGACAGCAGTGACCGAGGAAGCATGTGCATCTCCATGCTGTGATGTCCGGTCCCTTGTACACAAGTCTGAAAGCTGTGAAACCAGGTCATGTGACAGTTCTACTGTTAGTTTCCATATTGACTTCCACTGTGATTGTACTAGTAACCATTATTAGCAACAGGCTATTGGTGAGGTGGAAGGAAAGATTTTTTGGAAGAGTGATGGAGAGAGTAGCCGACCATTCGTAATGTGGAAGTGCTCGGGAGAATCCTGGAGGGTGTAAGTGGAAGGAGGAACAGGAAGAGATGGCTAATCAACTAAAACTAAAGTACAAAAATGTCATTAAGGAAACCTATAGTTTGCATGCTAAAAAACAAAAAGGGAGGTTGAGTGGGCATAACGCATTGCTACCACAGCCAAGTTAGTGTTAGGGCTGCAAGTTATTCAGCAGAATGGTGAATTTTAGCGTTACATCACAAGGAGCAGTAAGGAGTGGACTCTTTTTTTCTTTTCTTTTCTTTTTACTTTGTCTAACAATTAAAACTTTTAAATGTATTACCTACATGTTACCTTTGCAACTACTGGGACATCAGTCAGTTACTTTTATGTTGTTGTGCCCGGGATGCCTGAAAGAAAGAAGTAAAGGAGGAGATGCTTCCTTGCCTCATGGTTTTGAAGGTTTCAGTCCCTCATAGCTAGCAAGGCGTGGCAGAGTGGTCAGTCCCCTGATGGTGTGAGCATGCAGGTGTGGCTTGTTTAGCTCTCAGTGGATCAAGAAGCAATGAAGCAATGAAACAGGGCTGATGATCACCTTCAGAGGCCTATTCGTAGTGAACAGCCCCATCCAGGCCTTACTTACTAAAAGCACTGCATCCTTTAAAATAGCACCATAAGTGCTGATGAGATGGCTCAGCTGGGAAAAGTACCAGCTACCAATCTTGACAGTTTCAGCTCCTGCAAGTTGTCTTTTAACCTCCACTTGTGAGCTATGGCACATGTACATGTACACGCACACACACACACACACACACACACACACACACACACACACACACAC
>OU015745.1:101500826-101516622 GCA_907169655.1 Acomys percivali | reverse complement strand
ACACACACACACACACACACACACACACACACACACACACACACACATACACTCAATAATAAATTTAAAAACAAAATAAGATAGCTCCATAAGCTGGATGTTATGAATACAAATCATTAGCCCATAGGAGATATTTTAGACTGAAATCATAATGATTACTTAACAGACATCATTTTCTGGTATCTGGGGAAAGGGAATCACTGGAAAAGATCCCAATTTGTCCTAGTTCCAAACTGGGTGGAGGGAAAGTTGGGGATTAAGTGTATGTTCCTAAAACTTCTTTTGCACTGAGAGCAACAAGGATAGGGAAATTGCACCTTAGAATGTGGAAATTTCTGCTGGATTCATGTGTGATATTTGTTTGCTGTGTTGCTTTCCACAATGACTGTTAAGACTGCTTCAGCTTGGATGGTTGGCTAAGTACTCAGAGAGTGTTTGATTAGCTAAGTTATGTAGCAAAGCACCGTACACCATAGAGGAAATTTACCCTGGAATAAATGCAGATCATTTAGTCAAAATGTTATTTTTTTTCAGCATGTTATGTCTTCCCTTGGAGAAAATGCCATAGGAACTCTCTTAGAAGCACAGATGAACAAAATACACTATTCACAAGGAAACACAAGTATGGCCTAACATGTAATTCCGAATCAGTCAATTTGACCTTGGCAAGAAAGGGACTGTAAAGTAGAAAATTAAGGAGGGAGGCACGAGGCTGATTCTGCATAGAATACTTACCAGTCAGAATCCTTTATTGAAAGTGACAGAAAGCAGAGGCAAGCCAGCTTAATCACAACTATCAAGATGGAGAAGATGAACAAATTGCTGTCTCTGGCTTGACTATATTGCATATCAATATGAATTCATATTTGCTGAGTTGGGGAGAGAGCCAAAATGCTCTAGCAGATTTAAATGTATTTTAAAGACTATGAACTTAGAAGTGGAGGAGAGGTACTGGCTCCTGGTACCTAGAACAATGGGCTTGGCACTCATTTACTCTTCATTGGTTATAGAAACAAAAGAGAGCCCCGCCCTTCTTACGCACAATGTATTTTTGACCTTGGCTTTTCTGGCGATGCCTTGGCTTCTGCTGTATACATTTCCCATGTTACCAAGGAACAAGAGTGTCTTCCATTCTTCCTCAGTCATGCTTGGGCAGAAGCTTGCTAATTGTTGTTATGATATCTACCTGAAATGTTCAACTAGAGTTAAGAGCTAGATGGGTTTCCCATCCTGTATTGCTGTTATGGAGGTGATGGGCTCCTTGGGAGATGATGTATACTACATGGGAAGTCAATAAAGAGTGTATCCCTGAAGTGACTCTCAGAACTCTGGTCATTTCTCCTTTTCTCTGATTCCATACTACTTGTTCTTCACGTGACTTCTGCTACAGTCCCAAACAGCATGGATAAGTGAACTTGATCGGAACTCATTATGATTGATAATAAGGCAGAATAAACCTTCCTCTTTTTTTCCCTGGGTATTTAGTCATGGGTGGTGGAAGTTGGTTATCTGCTGCTGCTACATAACAAACGTTTCCTCAAGGGCAGAGTCTGTGAAAAGCACACACAGATAGATGCTTATGGCTCCAGAGTCTCTTGTGGTGTTTTAGTGAAGGTGTCGCCAAGGATGTGGTGTCTGAAGTGGTTAAAAGAAACTGCTTCTGAGCTGTTCATGTGAATTGCTATGAAGCTCTCACTTTTCTTCTTTGTCACATGTGTCCTTCAAAGGGTTGTTCACATAGCGTAGTATCTGGCTTCTCCAAAACTGAGTAACTACAGCAGGAAGTAGGTAAAATAATCTACTCTTAGCAGTGTTGCATGATAATTTCTGCTATATCTGTTTTTACATTTAGCATGCATTGTGCTATGTCAGTCATGCATGCACATGCATGAGTGCTCACATGTGTGTATGTCTCTGTGTGTGTCTGTGTATGTATGTGTGTTCTACTTACAGCTAATTCTGTTCTGCTTCATGAACCAGAGGAATAGTCTTTCTTATGAGACAGATTGCTAAAGCAGACTTCAGGATCCTTTGAAATGCACATTACTGTACTTTGAAGGACAAGACTACAGGTGAGGATGTGGTACAAGAAAACGGACTCTAGAGTTGTGCAGATCAGTGCCATGCCAAAGATAAGAGAGTGCGGACTCCAGATGGCTATGGCCATGTATCCAAAGACAGTTTAGTGTTCAGTGCTTAGGAAATACCCCAAAGAAGCAGAATTTTCTGGCTCTAACTAAATATAAGATCTTTGGGGGATTAATTTGAGCCTGTCTTTAAAGTCTGTGTTTATTTATCTTTACTTTTGGATATGAAACAAAAAGTTTTATTCTCCAAATGTCATAAATATTGTATTATGGCCAAAAAAATAACTAGAAATGAAAAATAAATAAATATCCACATGTCCGTTCTTCTATGCTTTATAAACAGCCTAAAATGTGATTTTTTTCCATCTACTAGTTTGAAAAGCAAACAAATAGCTGCCCCATGGCTCTCCTAATATTCTGCATTTTTATACATATAAAAAATGGAAGGTACTAATTTGGGGGACTCAGAAAGTTGGCAAGAATAGACATGTAATCAGAGAAAAACATTAATTATAGCCCCATGGAGAACTCATGAAAATGAGATGGTTGATACACAGGCAATGTATGCAGGAAAATATTATTCACATCCAATATGTATAATATAGGCATTTTAATACAGGGAAACTCATTAGGGAAGCTTAAAATCAGTACACAATGACAATAAATAGATGCTGTATGCCTTTTCCTGGGAAGACATAAAGAAATGACTGTTTGATCCTAATGGAATGATGATGGATAAAAAGAAAGATTTCATTTAAGTTCAGATTGGTGTACCAATGGACTTATTGGGATTACAGGCAGAAATATGGGGTGACTTAGAAACAGCTGTATCACAGAAAGGTCTCACATGGGTGATTGCTCATAGCAGCTGCTCCACTAGAGTCCAGTCCCAAATCAAGCTCCTACCTCCTGTGTTCTCTAGCACCTTCCAAGGCCACATGTAGCTGGAGCACAGGCAGGTGGGAATGGTGGGTAGGATCCCAGGTAAGAATTTAGTGATGCTCACTCTTGCTACTGTGGAATGGTAATAGCATCATTATTATCATCACTGTAGGTCTAATTATTACTTTACTGTTTTGCTTATTTTGTTGCCATGATGTAAGCCAAGGTATTCTGTAAAGCACTGACATGATTCACACATAAAAATTTTAGGTAATGCCACACTTATTAAGCCAGTTAAAAGTACAAGAGTCCTTCATTTGGGGCTAGTGCCTCAGAAAGACTTTTGGTGGGGAAGTTTACGGTACAAGGTTTTTAAAGTCAGAAGACGACACAGACCACAGTTACATCCTGCAATGTCTCCATAGGTAGACAAGCAGAACACTCAGTTAAAAAGTAACTGGGGTCCTCCCGCCCCATGACAACTCCTTCCTTTGTAGTAGTTGTGGTCTGTGACCACAGGATTTTATCCCATGGAGGTGAGGAATGAAATCTATAGGGAGGGCAGGGGGTGGGGGGAGGAGAGAAAGAGAGGAACAGGGACAGGGAGAGGGAGAGGGAGATGGAGGGAGGGAGATCATTCAACATTAAAAAGATAAATAGAGAGAGATTCTCCCCTTACCTGGTTGGGAATTAAGAAGTGTTCCAAGAGAAGCTACTGCTCTAACAGCAAGTGCTTGTGCTTCTGAATGGTTCTAGAACAAAGAAACCAATAAAGGGTCAGTGATTTTCTTCTCATGTGTAAGGTAACTGATTCCTTCTGAGTGCTTGAGCGCCATCATAAATAATTATACTTATCAAGCAGATGGACTTTTGTGAAGAATCTGAAACTGATGTTAAGGAAATTTGTGCAGATGGTCAAGGTCTTTCTTCCTGGGGCCAATCTCTAACTGCCCAGATTCTCCATATGCCCTGCCCCCCTGCCACAGACATAGAGGACCCAGTGGGACCATCTGGATTTCTTTTTATTCACCTCTTTGGTGAATTATTGTTCAAGCTTTAAGTTCAAGCCTCTCAGAGGCTCACAACTGCAGGATCTGGCCCCTGTCAATATTTTTCCTAGCAACTCATGCATACCATGAATTTTGTGACATTTCCTTTCAAGTGACCAAGACAAGCCCCTTTGTCTACTTAACTCTTTCCTCTGATTCTCTAGAATGTTTTAGTACTTCAAAAATCCAATTTAAATGAGTTGCACCAAACCTTATTCCACCTCATAAAAATCATGTCCCACCATGCAGCTCATTAAAGCCACCAAAAACTTATGTAGTCCTGAGGTTCCTGCTGAATTAAGTTGTGGTTTTGTTGTTGTTGTGTTTTTTGTTTGTTTTCTTTTCTTTCTTTCTTTCTTTCTTTCTTTTTCTTTTTTTTTTTTTTTTTTGACAGGATTTCCCTCTGTAGCCCAGGTTGGTCATGAACTTAAAATAATCCTGCCTCATCAAAGTGCTATGGTTACGATACATGCCACTGTCAATGACTTAACTATTTTCTTTTTACTCTCCATTGGACATTGAACATGAAACGTTGCCTCTTTTATGATTATTATGTTTATCTTATTCCCTCTGTGTTTTCCTGTTATCTGATTTTCCTCAGTGGCTACAGGTGTTTGAACCTCAGGAAGGGCTTAATCAGCACTGTTTTTTTTTTTTTTTCTACTCTTATCCTTATTCCCTGCCCCTAGCTGTGAGTGACAGCAAGCCAGTATCGGAATCTCATGCTTCCTCTACCCTTTGGTTTTGGCCTGATAAATCAGAGGCTAATAAGGAAGATTCTTCCCACATGTCTCTTTTTCTTATTCAACACAGCTCCTTCTGGGTAGAAAGAGCAGCATCATTTGTCTGTTTTATAACTCACAGCAAAGGCCACACAAATGCCACAATAACTTGTTTATAACCTTATTTCATATGTACTACTTCCAAGGACTACATACAGTACATTACCTAGTCCATCTGAAAATCTGAGGGTATTGCCATTGTCATATAGCAGATCACATTCACCAAGGAAGTGCGGTACCACATATCACATAGAAAATGGTCATACTAGGACTTAGTATTCTGTGGATACTTGACCCTCAAACAAATCAATCTGTGTCTTATGACTCATAGCATGAGCCATGAAGCTGCTCCACCTAGACACAGCTTTGGTTTTTGTCAAGTTCGTATTAGGGTGCCAATTTCTTGTGTGCCTTCTGAGGGATACATAAAGAAATCAGTAAGGCATTTATTGCCTATGTGTTGTGTGGTAAACCAATGCATTTATTGGGTTTCATACCCAATGGTCATATCATACTCAGAAGAAATTGCTATGCTACAACACTGGGCACATGTGGAAGTCACTTCCAAGCTAGAAATAATTCTATTAGATTTCATAGGTGAGGACACTTCAGGGAAGCTGGGGCCCTAATTAGACTTTGAGCTATGGCCAAAAAAAAAAAAAAAAAAAAAAAAACTTTCCAATATATAATTATTTAGTCTGGTGTTGATTCTCCTTGAAATTGTTATTCCATGTGCTATCTCCTTATTAGAGCAAGTTTATGCAGTGACTAAGGCAGGTCCAAATGCTGAAAGATGCCTCTGGCAAATTCCATTAGCAGAATTGCAATACACAATCTCAAATTTTGGAGAAAGACTGCTACCTTTTGCAGAGGCTATTATTTTTAGAAACTTAACTAATTCAGATTCTGAATCAGGAAGATACTTGAATGTTAAGTTCTGTGGACGGGAATCCAGAACCACAGCGAAGGAAGGAAGGACAAAGATGAATTTTCCTGGCAGCAACCCATCAAGCCACAAGGAACAAATAAGTTTAATGAGCTTATTTGTTTCATGCCCACTGAGACTACCAGGCTGGTGTTCCTTCCTCACCCATTACTTATGGCTTTGTGAGAAGCTTTGAAAAATTGTGGCATGGGGCTGATGAGATGGCTTGGAGAGTAATTATTTGATTTACAAATTAGTAACTTGATTCCAACCCATAGAAGGTAGAAGGAGAGAATTATTTTCCTCTGACACCCCTTGTGGTGGTTTGAATGAGAGCAGCCCCCATAGGCTCATATATTTGGATGTTTGTTTCTCAGTTAGTGGACTGTTTAGGTAGAATTAGGGGGAATAAAAAGAAAAAAAAAAGCCACCAAGGCCAACCATGTGGCAAGAGAATCCCTGTATGGAGACCTGGAGAAGCTGAAGCTGGGAAGGTAAAGCCTGAATTGTATTGCCCCACCCCCCTGCGCCACCCCTGGCCCCACCCCAAAATGCTGGAGATGCCAGAGACATGAGATACCCACCAAGGGAAGCAGCGGACAAGGTGTGGATCATCCCAAGAGAGAGAAGTATGCTGTGGTCAGCAAAAATGGAAGGCGTGGAAGACAGGGCATAGAGATACGGAACTTGGAGTTTGTACCACTGGGTTTCATTCTTGCTTTGGTCCAGTATTTTCTCACTATGCTCTCTTTCTTCCCTTTTGGAATGGCAATATATATTCTGAACCATTGTATATTGGAAGTATGTAATTTTTTTAATTTTTATAGAGTTACAGTTAAAAAATTGGTTTGAGTCTTGGAAGAGATGTTGGATTTTGAAACAGTGTTGGCACTGTAAAAGATTGTGGGAACTTTTGGAGTTGGAAGAATGCGTTTTGCATTACGTCGTGGTCATAAACCTATAGGAGCCATGCAGTGGAGTGTGGTGGTTTAAATAAGAGTGGTTCTCATAAGCTCATATATTTGCATGTTTGGTTCCTATATGGTGAACTATTTAAGAAGGCTTAGGAGGCATGGCCTTGTTGGAGGGGTGTGTCACTAGGTAGGCTTTGAGGTTTCAAAAGTCCAAGCCACCATTCTCAGTTAGCACTCTCTCTCTCTCTCTCTCTCTCTCTCTCTCTCTCACACACACACACACACACACACACACACACACACACACACACAGAGACACAGAGAGAGACACACACACACACACACACACACACAGAGAGAGAGAGAGAGAGAGAGAGAGAGAGAGAGAGAGAGAGAGAGAGAAAAGTAATAGAATAAAATGAAATATGGCATAGGAGAAAGGCTTTAAAGGATAACAGATGTCGTCATTACTAAGTAGTGTGCTTTCACTACCACTCAAGCCCTTGGCAGGGCTACCTCTGATGGACCATAGATGATGGAAGACAACTTCCAAGTAGAAATAGTAGTAAACATCTCACTGTCTATCTCTCATTGTAACTTTTCTTGGTGAAAGAGGCATGAAGACAGGCTCAGTTTGGGACCTATCAACTCAAGGAAGCAGAAAACTGACTGGAGGACTGAAGAAAAAGGTGAAAGCATGGGTCACATAGAATGGATCCAAGAGTGTAAGATAGCCCTGGAGGCCATTGAACAAGCTTGTTAAAAAAGGCTGAGCTGACCTGACTGTGCTAATGCTCTCTCACACGTCTGATGGCCTCCTTTGCCATCAGTGAGGCCTTTCTGTTGAACAATGAAGTGGAACGTGGAAGATGCAGCCACTGGAGTGGGAAAAGAGAGCTGATGTACACTCCATAGACAGCCTTCTTGTCATCAACTCAGACAATGATACATCCATAGATGAGTGATCCATCTGCCCACCTTCTAGACCTGCCCACATCTCTGTTATAACTGAGAAAAATTAGGGTGGACATTAGGCCTGGGGAGAGCAGGGAAGGAGAGTGCATGGGAGGACAGAAGGCCTGCAGAGAAAAGAGAAACTGGGTAGGGGCATCTCTGTGACAAGCTGGAAACCTAAGTCAGAATAAGCCTCTAGGAGGATATGAGGGAAACTCTAGCTGGGACTCCTAGTAGCAGGGCCATGGAGACTGAGGAGGACATCCTTTAACTAGACAAGATTCCTAGTGGAAGGAGGAGAGCACCAACCCACCCACAAAAACTTTGATTCAAAACTTGCCCTGCCTACAAGATGTGCAGGGATAAAGATATAACAGATAGAGCAGAGATTGAGGGAATGTGCAACCAATGTCTGGCCCAACCCAAGACCCACCCCACAGAAGAGAGCCAACCCTTGACACTATTAAGGACACTCTGCTATGCTTGCAGATAGGAGCCTATCAAAGCTGTCCTCTGAGAGGCTCTACCCAGCAGTGGTTTGAAACAGATGCTGAGACTCACAAGCAAACATTGGGCAAAGCATAGGGAGTCTAGTGGAAAAGTGGAGGGAAAGGGGAAAAGGACCTACAGGTGACAAGAGCTCCACAAGAAGACCAACTGAGCCAACTAACCAGGGCCCAGAGGAGCCTGTGGAGTCTGAAGCATCAACCAAGGACCTTGCATGGACTAGACCTACATCCTCTACATAGATGTAGCCAATGGGTGGCTCAGGCTTCATGTGAGTCCCCTAGTAAGGGGAGTGGGTCTTGTCTCTGACATGGACTCTACTGCCTTCTTTTTGTTCACTTCCCCATTATAGAACTGCCTTACCAGGCCATAGGAAAGAGGACAAACTCAATCCTGATGTGACTTGATGAGCTGGGAGGTAGAGGAGGGTGCTCCCTTTTTCTGGGAAATAGGTGATGGGGGAGGGAGAAGAGTGGGTGGGAGTCGGAGGAGAGGAGGGAGAGGATGGACCTGTATGTGACATAAGTAGGTTAATTAATTAATTAATTAAAAAATAAAATAAAAAAGGAACTGCATTCCACTTTCCTACTTTCTCCTGGCTACCCTTATGCTACAACTGTCAGCCACAGACTTTCTAAATGCTTCATACACCATCTTCTTACTCCATCCAAACTGGCTATGAAAGGAGTTTCTTGATCAGAAAAAAATGAAGTCGATAAGCAAATTTAAAAATAATTAATTGCTTCATCTTCTCTATTGATAAAAGTGCTTGCCTTATAACTGGGTCAAATAGCCTCCAATATTAAGTCCTGGAATCTCACAGGACATCTTTCACCTGATAAAGCAGCAAATTGCAGAATCCTAGTGAGACTCTGACTCTGGTCTCAAAAATAATATGCTTTTTCTCATAGCTAGAAGACACAGAGTGAAGGGATAATGATGTGCCCAACAATTCCAACTCTTGCAAAATATTGAGTGACTGCTACTTTAGTGTCGCTGCTCCATGATACACAGGGGGAAATGCCTTCTTTTATCGTAGAGTAAGTATGAGTCTTCTGAACAGGAAGATAAAATGGGTCACTTGGACTCTTTGTGATTGGAGAAAAGTGGCAGGAAGTGGGATTCTGTCATATCTTTGGTGACTGGGCTTGCCTAATAAGGGGAGGTACAAATGAAACCGGAGGGCAGAGATAGTAGATCTTTTCCTTCCAGTGTACTTGCTAATAGGAGTTCATAGGAGTCTCCTTACCCTATAGGCAAAGCCATTAAGAACTTACAGAGCTCAAGTGCCATGCTCAGGTTACTCTACTGAGGAGATGGCTGAGGTAGTGGCAGAAGTTAGTACAGAGTCAGTAAGACAAGGAAGGAGATAGTACCAGCCCTGGCTTTGGCATAAGTGACAGAAAAATAGAGTGTTTCCCTTGCTTGCTGTATTATCACTTGGGTCAAGTCCCATCATTTGTTTCCAAATGCTACACCGAGTGTGGTGGCACCTTGTGTCACTTGGACTGTAGTTTAAGGCAGATTTTAGAGCAGGAATGGATATCATCTGGAACAGCACACATCAAAGCAGGGCAATGGTTCGTAGGTTGGCACCAGTGCATGGAAATGGAGTATTGCAATATTACTGTCACACTAGTGCTCAAAATTCTGTGCTTATTGCGTGTGGTAATAAATTGAGACTTACAGAGGATGCTCTTCTTAATTTAATTTTTAACAATTCACTTTTATTACATTTCCCCAATGATGTTGCCCAAGGCATATTAGAGACAAATGTTATTGCCCCTTTTCTACAGGCAGTGTGAGAAACACTGACCTCCATGAACAGCAGCCTGCAAAACAGGATTTTGATTCTTGATAGCAGTAGTCACTTGGAGTTTCAGATTCCTCAGAGTCTTTATTAGTGTCAGGTGAGGAATCTGACACACAGAGAGAGACAGACAGAGAGAGAGAGAGAGACAGAGACAGAGACAGAGAGAGACAGAAAGAGAGAGAGGGAGTGAGAGAAAGACAGAGAGACAGAGACAGAGACAGAAAGAGAGAGAGGGAGTGAGAGAGAGAGACAGAGAGACAGAAACAAAGACAGAGACAGAGACAGAGACAGAGACAAAGACAGAGAGACAGACAGAGGAAGAGGAATAAGTGTGGACTGGGCAGTCAGAGATAATGTATGGAGATGAATTAACACTGAAGATTTGTCTCTTTTGTCTTCTCTCTTCTTCCTCTAATCAGTTGATGGATTATCCATGGTTTCCTTTCCTAAGGACAGACATGCAGAACCAAATTTGGTCCCTGAAAAGTGGAACAAAGACCACTTATTGGAAGCCAGTGGACCAGGGCTCATCTAGTCTCCAGTGTCCTATTATGGACGGACATTCCTGGACTTGTCTGGGTCTCTCCTGGTTTTGATTCTTTGTTGATCCTTCTTCAATTCCATAAGTTCCTAAGCTAAGACAGTCCGCCTACTCTTCCAGCTTCTCACTACTCATGCCCTCTCTGTGTCTGTCCCTGTCTCTCTCTGTCTCTGTCTCTCTCTGTCTGTCTCTCTCTGTCTCTGTCTCTCTCTGTCTCTGTCTCTCTCTGTCTCTGTCTCTCTCTGTCTCTTCTCTTTCTCATGTGCCTCTCTTTGTATCTCTCTCTTTTGCATCTTTCTCACTCATATATGTACTCTCTTCTTTTTTTTTCTAACCTGTTTGCTTGTCACTAAACCCACCTTAAATGATATTGTCTTAGTTGCTGTTCTATTGCAGTGAAGAGACACCATGATCAAGACTCCCTAAATCCTCCTAATATTTTTTAAATATCACCACTGCCTGGTAACTAAGCATTAAAATATACAAGCTTTCTCATTAAAATCATGACAGATAAAAGGGATTTTGAATTTTAAAAGCATTTGATAACATCTCTGATTTACTTTCTGAAAATTCAAAATTAGCCAATGTCATTACCTGTGATAGAAATGACTGTTTCTTGGTGTCTTTCCCACAACTGAATAATAATTCTCCCTCCCTCCTTCGCTCTCTCTCTCTCTCTCTCTCTGTCTCTGTGCGTGTGTTAAAAAATGAGGAGAGTTAAACATCCCTAATTAAAAATTTTAAAATTAGAAATAAAGTGTTCTAAAACTTAAGTCGTTAAATACTGGCATAATGCCATATGCAGAAAAATGTGCTTCATGAAACTTTGTTTCATGTACAAAGTTATTAAAAGTGTTATATAAAAATTGCATTCAGGAAATAATTATATATATATACATATAAATAAAACAAATAATTTCATGTTTAGACTTGACCTATCTATAAGATAGCTCACTATATATGTGTGTTAATATTCCAAAAGAAAAAAACTGACATAGAAAAACACTTTAAGTATGAAGCATTTTGGACAAATGACACCCAGCCTGTAGGTATCCATCTATCTATATATGTCTTTTTGACATTCCTCTAGGTTGGAAATGGGGCATTATTTGCATTTTTTCATATCTTTGCACAAATCATTGAAGGGTGAACTTTGGGTGGTATGAAGTGTCAGAATATTTTTATCTGCAAGTTATAGAAACTAAATTCAAATCAAATTAGACAGGAAGGGTTTTATTAGCATATATGCAAAGATAGCAGCATAGTTGGTAGAACTGAATTAAACAGTATGGAACCAAGTCAGGAGAGCATGTCTACTGGGTCGCACTTTGCACATTCTGTTACGTGCAACCACAGGCTTTCCGTCAATCACCCTGAGCCTTGGTGTTCACACCTTCTCATTCTGTGTAGAAGCTTCACTTGGTAGGAATTACTGCTGCTGCAGAAATAGATCATGTTTAAAGTTCAGTAGTGGTTTGACTTTTCCTGCTTCACTCTCCTACTGCCCATAGTGATGGTTGCTATGATTGTCCATCCTGAATTATTAGCCTATCCTTGGTTGGAACAGTAGGACAGGAGATTGTGATTAACTGAGATTAATGATCCTTTTCAGAATGAAATGAAAGTTGGGGAAGGAAGACTGACTTGAAGGCAACATTGCTAGGTAGGAAGAAATGCCCCTTACTTCCTGAGCGGGGACTCTACATTTTTGAGAAGATGGCAATGATATGATAGCAAGAAAATCATCTAATTCATCATCTAAACTGGGCACTTGGGGGAGGAAAAGAGACCGCAGTGAATAATTAGTGGAATATATATTTATCAGAAGGATACCAAGCAAACGTAAGAGAGGCTATTCAGAACTGCTGCGCTAACTAAGCTCTTTCCTGGGGCAGAGGACAAGTGAAGGCTGAAAAGCCACATAGGATTTCACAATCACCATCCACCACTTGCTAAGAGAAAATAACTTCTTAGAACCAGCACCGAGACTCAGAAAAGGGTTATGACTCACGAAAGATTAAGCCTTTGCAAGAAACCATCTACTGATGATTGGTTCTCGGGGGAATAATTCTGGGGCAATGAATCATGTTTTCAGTGTGAGATTTCATAGCAGAATGGATAACAGAATGCTCCAAATTCATGAGCCTGATGTGACTCAAAGTCTTGACTGACATTTGCCAAGTATGACCTTGAACAAATTATTTAGTATCTTAAAATATTTATCTTTGCCTATGAAATGGTAATTATGCTATTACACATGAATATGCTTAGGAATAAATATTGATATTATATGTAATATATTTACAAATTACTTATAGTTAAATATTACTGTATGGTTAGAACCCTGAAATGTTAATATAGTCAAAATGGAATAAAGAACAAAAAACCTGTAGATGTTCCTAGTAGGTTTAATCTCCTTGCAAACATTGTTCATATTGATTCTCTCACGTATCTTCATGTACGTAACATGCCAATTGCTTCCTCCAATATCTCTAAAAAAAACCCAACCAAACAAAAATGCAGCAGAAAATAAAGACGTGAAATAATGCCTTAATATCTCCTTCGTGGTTTAAGACTGCCTTTGGCATTTTCTGTTATATAACCAGAAATTCTCAAAGAGCTTTTAGGACTGAAAGGAGGAAAAGTCTCCATCATAGGACATTGTTTTAGCTTTATTGGTAATTAAAAGTGGACACCCTATGTGTCTATCTTGGAGAAGAGATGAACAAAATATAGAAAATTCACACTGTGGAAGGATTAGAGTGTGGGCACACATTAGAAATCATAGGTGAATCTCAAATGCATTGGACTAATAGCTACAAGCCAGATTTCAATCTGTATGATTTGATTCTTTCCCTGAAGAACCAAAACTTTTGGCTGCATGTGACGACACATGCTTTTTTGTCCCAGCATTCAGGAGCCAGAGGCCAGCCTTTTATACATAATGAGGTCTCAGTCTCAAAAATCAAAATAAAATCTTCCAAAGTTTTAAAGATAAACCAGCACAGAGGAGATTAGATACCTAGAGTACTTATGTGTAAGTAAATATTCTATATATTTTAAAATCAAGTAAAAAGTAATTGAGACATAATTGTGTAAATGTATGAGGGCAATATGGCAGTTTGATTGATGGATACCTTGTGCAGTGATCAAATCGGGATAGCAGGGATTTATATCTTAAACATTTAACACTTCTTTCTGTTGGAGAAATTTAAAACTCTCTCTTTTGGCAATTCATAAAACACATAGTTAATTATTGTAAATGATTTTCACTCTACTGGGTTATAGAACACACCGGGTCTTATCCCCTCTATCCAACTGTGTCTTGGTTGTCTGTTACTCAGCCTCATCCCACCTCTTCTATCTTTCCTGCCTCTAGGAAGTTGTGACCACAATTATTCTCTCTGCTTCTATAGAATAATCATTTTTCTATTGTATACATGTGTGATAATGTGCTATTTGTCCTTCTGTTTCTGGATTAATTCACTTAACATTACCTCCATGTCATCTATACTGCCACAAATGGCAAGATCCCATTCTTTGTATGTATGTGAATAGTATACTTTTATGTATATATCCACATTCTATTTGTTTACATAAGCATCATTCATAGTTTATAATATAGACTTGAGACAAAGAATAGATCCACAGCTGTAATGATATTAAATATTTTCCATATATCACAATTTATAATGTATATGCTTTCTTTCATCTAGTATGTTTAGAGACAACACTGTGTCACATTTTAATCTATCTCTCTATTGATGGGCATCTTCCTCAATTCTGTGTCTTAACTACTTTGAATAGTGTATCATAAATATTGGAGTACAGACTATTTCTTTGATGTACATCTAATTTCATGTGGCTATATACCCAGCTGCGGAATATCTGGGTCAAGCGTAGTTCCACTTCAGTTTCTAAAAACGTTCATATTATTTTATATAGCAGATAAACTATTTCCTATTTATATTAAATTTAAACTCATTTGTTGAGGGAGAGGGCATACCATGGTATGTGTTGAAGGTCAGAGGACAACTTGTAGGAATCAGTTCCTTCCTTCTACCATGTAGGTCCCAGAAATGGAACACAGGTTGTCAGACTTGGTAGTAGATGTCTTGCCCTCTAAGATATCAGGCCACTAATTTACATTGAACCAAAAGCACAAAAAATTTTCTATTTTTAGTCATCTTTATTAGTATTTGTTATTTTTATATTTTTGATAATATCCATTCTCCCAAGAGTGGGATTATATTTCATCATTGTTTCAATTCATATTTCCTTGATTATTAATAATTGAAAGCAGTTTCTCATAAGCTTGTCAGACATTTCAATATCTTCACTTGAGAACTATTTATTCAGATATCACATGTCTTTTAAAGCTAGGTTATTAACCTTTCCTTGGGCTCCTCAGTGGTCATACCTGATCTGGACCTGGGTCGGCAATTCCTCTCTCCTTCCTGTCTCTGCCCCAGCCTGTAGCAGAACACTTGCAAGGGCTCCTCCTCCTTCCCCCCCCCCCCACTCCCTGGGAACTCTGCCAAACCTTGCTTTCCTCCCTCACCCCATGCTGTTGTGTCATCCCCCAGTACCTATAAACATTCTCTACCCAGGATCCCCAGTGGCTACCAATGGAGGAACCGGGAAGAGATTGAAAAGAGAAGTTCAGGTGTTGAAGACAAGGTAGAAAAAATTGGGTATCTCTGTTAAAGAAAATGTTAAATCTAAAAAAGAATTTAGGCACCTGATACCTAGGAAATGGGGGACACTATGAGAAGACCAAATTTGTGAATAATAGAAATAGAGAAAGAAGAAGAATCCCAGGTTAGAAGCACAGAAAATATTTTCAATAAAATCAACAAAAAAATTTCTAACTTAAGGAAGTAGGTGCCTATCAAGGTAGAAGAGGCATACAGAACACAAAATAGGCTGGACCAGAAAAGAAAGTTCCCTTGTCATATAATAACTGAAACTCTAGGCTTACAGAACTAAGAAAGTATGTCAAAAGCTACAAGGGAAAAAGACCAAGAAACATGCAAACACATTATTCAGATGTTGAAAAATAAGGTAAAATCATAAAATTCACAGGTAAATGGATAGAGGTAGAAAAAAGTTATCCTGAATGAGGTAACCTAGACCCCAAAAGACAAATATAGTATTTATTCTCTTATATGTGGATGCTAACTTTTAAGCTTTTGATAAGCATGCTACTGTCTGAATAACCACAGAGGTTAAGTATAAATTAAGGGACCATACAGGAGGAAGGATCTCCCAAGAAGGGAAAATAGTCCACACGTGCACACACACACACACACACACACACACACACACACACACACACACAC
>OU015745.1:101451930-101500816 GCA_907169655.1 Acomys percivali | reverse complement strand
CACACACACACACACACACACACACACACACACACACACACACACACCAGGGGCATTGCAATGAGAAGATTAAACAAGAAGGAAGGGGGAAGAAGACTTAAGGCAGAGAATCTGGGGAAGGACTTCTTACACTCCAAGGGTCATTTGAGGAGTCATACAGAAACCTCCTACTGTAGAAGCTTCTTAAAATATATACATGTAGGATGAAAATTCGAATTGATTCATCAAGTCATGAGGCAAACAAAGTCCCAAGTAGATATCTCTTCCTACCAAGTGAAGTTTCCAGTGCCAGGAATGTTTTTCATCTAACTAAGTTTTTGGCCAAAGGAACCCAATGGAAACCCCTATACAACTCAGACTATTGGTAAGGCTGATGGTCACTCTCCACCAACTAAGGATAAGGCCCTATTGCTGAAGACAAAACTTGCCCACTGAATGTATGCAAGTCAAGCTTTGGCTTCCTAGTGTCTTCACCTCTACTGCCTAGTGTTCATGGCACTGGTAGTTACCCTGTACACAATCAGAGAAGAACAATAAACCCAAACACTGTTATACACACTTAGATCTACGATGCTGACCTGCTAGCATGAATGGTGGTACAGTAAAGGGGCAAATGTTTTGAGAGTGACCAACCACTATCTGATTGAATTTAAAGCCCATTCCCATGAGATAGAACCAATTCCCAACACTACTTAGATTGCCACAAGTATGAGCCTAGATACACAAGGGACCTAGAAGAAAAATCAAATGCTATTTTTCTGCTTATAGAATATATTGATGATGATGATGATGATGATGATGATAATAATAATATCATCATCATTATTATTATTTTGGTTTTCTGAGACAGAGTTTCTCTGTGTATCCTTGGCTGTCCTGGACTCACTTTGTAGACCAGGCTGGCCTCAAATTCACAGTGACCTGCCTGCCTCTGCCTCCTGACTGCTAGGATTAATGGCTTGCGCCACCACCGCCCAGCTGATAAAATGATTTTTAATAACATTCTGCTATACACATATATCAATACCCCCTTCAGTTATCATCAGAGGAGTCTTATCCTGCATTAGATGAGAACTAATACAAAAGCCAAAACTGGACTATTTTCAGAGAGTGAGAGGCCTTGGGACATTCAGTCCTACATGAGATGTCTCCATCAAATTCTTCCCCTCTGTGCTCAGGAAAAGAAGGCAGAAAAGATTTCAGAGTCAGAGGGAATGGATGATACCAAGGGAAAAAATGTCTTCCAAACACAACAGGACTGATGCACATATGAGCTCACAGAGGCTGTACCACATTCAATAGGCCTTCACAGGTCTAAAATAGATGGAGTCCCAGAACTGAGATGGGGAAGTAGATACAAGATCCCATTCTCAACCAAAAAGTTATCTCTAATTAACAACCTCTTATAACAGAAAAACTAGTTTTTCCAAGGGAGTCTCTGAGTGTACAGATCACACTTGAGGGCAAGCCCAATGCTCAGCAGTAGATAGCCAACACAGAACAAACTCAATTGGAGATATTTTCTGTCTGATATTGCTCTGTTTAGGTATTTTAAATTTTAATTTAATTTTACTTTACTCGTCTTTTACTTGTGTGTCATAATTTCTGATTTTGTGTTTTTATTGGTTTTGTATGTGTGTGTGTATGTGTGTGTGTGTGTGTGTGTGTACAGTTTTTGTGCTCTTAGTTTTTTTTTTTGTTTGTTTGTTTGTTTTGTTCTTTTCTGCTTATCTCTCTGTTTTCTTAAGAAAGAGAAAAAGAAGGCATGAAGTTGAACGTGGGGAGGTAGGGAGGATCTGGGAGGACATGAGGAAGATGAAATCATAATCAGAATATATTGTTTAAAAATGATTTTATTTTCAATAGACAATCAAAATCCCTAGAATATTATCATCAAAATGCTGCTGATTTCATTATTCGCTCTTGATATTAACGCCTTGTTGTGTGATTAGTTACTTTCTCCCATGCCACTAGTTGTCTCAGTGTTATTGTTTTCTTCAGCATGAAGGAGCTTCTTATTTTGATATAATTCTAATTATCTTCTTTGATTGTATTGTCATCCTTTTAGAGTCTTATCTAGAGTATAATTGTCTACAGTGATGTCTTGGTCTAGTAGTGTATTTGTAGAGGTCTAGTAGTGGCCTTATTTGTAATTATTGTTATTACATTTAGGTTTTTGACCAGTTGAAAGTTTATTTAAATTTTGTGGGTATGGGTGTTTTCCCTACATATATGTCTATGTATGCATTTGTGTGTCTGGTGCCCACAGAGGCTAGAAGAAGGCATCAGATGCTCTAGAACTGAATTTATAGATGGCTATGAGGCACTGTATGGGTGATGGGAGTTGAACTGTGGTCCCCTGGAAGAGCCACCTGTGCTTAACCAGTATCTCTCTAGCCTCACTTGACTATAGTTTTAAAGTTAGTCTAACCAACGGTGTCATTGGAAGGTGATAAAGCCTTAAGTAGATAGGGCCTACTGAGATGTCTTTGGGCCACTGACAATGTGTTTTCAATCATTGAGCAACTTTATCTCCTCTTTTTTCCTTCTTGGCCAGGAGGTGCATGATTTTACCACACCGTGTTATACCACCACAGGCCCAAAGTGATGGGACCAAATGAGAATAGATTGAAATTTCTAAACTGTGATCCAAAGTGATTTTTTTCATATGTTGACTATCTCAAGTCCTTTGTATAGTGATAGAAAATGACCAATATACTTTTGTATGATGATCTTGTGTCCTACAAATTTACTAGATTTACTTACCACTTCTGTAAAATTTCTTTAGTGGATTTGTTAGACTTTCCTATCTAGAAATTATATGACATCTCTAAACAGGGATAATGCTTTCCTATATGAGTGCAATCTATTTATTTCTCTTGCCTGATTGTTCTGGCTAAGACTTCTAGTACTATATTGATAAAATGGTGACAGTGGACAAATATGACTTGTTCCAGATCATGGGTGATATATTGTCAGATTTTCTTTACCAATTGGCTAAGGATTTTCTGTGTAGCTTTTTTTTTTAAGTCAAGTTATATTTCTTTCACACATAATTCATTGAGTGTGCTTATCAGGACAGGATGCTAGAGCTTATAGAACACTACATCTTGTATATATTAAAATGGTTGCATGATTTCTGTCTTCTGTTTTAATGACGTTATGTGTGGTATTTACTGATTTACATACAGTGAAGCATCTTTACATCCCTCTAATAAATCCTACTTGATTGTGACATATGGTCTTTTTGTGTCCTAGTCTTTAGCCGAGAATTTTTAAATCTATATTTATTAGGAATGCTGTTTTTGATAGTTTCTACATTTTGTGGTATCCTTAATTTTATCTGGTTTTGTAATCAAGATGGTGGTGCCTTTACTGGATGAGTTTAGGAGAACTCCTTCCTTTTTAACATGTTTTGAGACAAGTTTAAAAATTAGTGTTAATTCTTCTTTAGTAGTTTAGCAAAAAATATCTACTCCCCGGTTTCTTTTTTCTGTGGATACGTTTTATTACTGATTCAATTTTATATCTTGTTATTGGCCCACTCAAGTTTTTAGTATCTCCATAGTACAGTTTTGGTGGATATATGTGCTTAGAAAGTGATTTCATTTTATTTCAAATTTGTTGATGTGGAAACTGTTCATAATAGCCCCTAATGACCCTATATATTTTAGTGGTCACATTCATAATGCCATCTTCACAGTAGAATTATTACAGTGCCTAGGCAGGCTGAATATCTTAGGATAGGACACTCAGCTCCTTGGTGAACCAAGATGTCCGAATAAGGAGACTCCATTCATTCTCGGAGCTGTTCCTGGACAGAGTCACAAGGCTGCTTGGATGGCCTGTAGATGGTTAGGCAGAATCTCTAGCTGTAGGCCATGGTACTTAGGGTCTCCAATGGGTAACAGACTGTAGTGATTGTTGTTGGGTAAGATGCATTGGCCAGTTTGTTTCTCTGGGTCCTTGTAACAGTGTGGATTCATTGGTATCACTGCAAATGGGCTCATGGCCTACTAGCTTCTCCAAAAAGATGAAACTCATTCACGATGAAACTCAGAAGATAAAGGCAGTCGTGAGTAAGGATGACACACAGAAGGACCAATAAGGCCAAGAAATCTTATACTGTGTGTTTCTAGGCATAGGAAAGGGCCTCTAAGTGAGAATCCTTTTTGAAAAACAGGGCAGTATGTAGAGAGATGGGATCAGGTGGATAAGGTACAGAAAACATATTTATCATAAGTTGGGTTTGCTTGAGAGAAAAGATGGGGGATTTTATACTGTTTGAAGCAGGTGGCAGATGATCTTTAAATAATGAGACTGGGAGCCACCACAAGGGAAACACAATCATTTTTCAGCAGTAAATCATGCCAGACCTGGATCTCATTGTCAATATGTGGATAAGCGCAGGTAAAGAGGCCTCACTCATAAAACTTCACATCCTGTCTGTTAGTCACCACTGGTTGGTCTTCCTCTCTCACACCTCCTTACCCAAATTTGCAACATCTTTACTGAGTCCAGAAAACTCCATAGCACCTCTAACTTTAGAATTGAATGGAACCTGACAGAGTTTGACTGGGCAGGTGCACTGGTAAACTTAATTTGTATTAATGAACATATCTGTATGACAAAATGAGTGACATTTAGATTTTTCTAAAAGAGGAAACCTATACACCAAATTAAAGCTTTTATATTGCCCCTCCTAAAGTCTTAGCAAATTCAACCATTAGCTAATTCAACACTAAGTTTATGGCATTGAAGTACAAATGGTAATATTGGTAATATTGTAAAATGTCAGATTCAATAGTTCCCAAATATTTACTTTGTTGTTTACTGCTTTATAGGCTACTTACATAAACTCCTTGAATACAAGGATAAGGATTTCCTTTTTTTTTTTTTTTTTTTTTTTTTTTTGTCTTTGAATGAAATAACAAGATTTCCTGGAGAGTCAGATAGGCAGCCAACCTCTTTTCTGGTGGAGCAGAGAGCTCTCATGTTTGTAAAATGATGCTTCAGTTGAAAATCAGTATTTTCCTTTTTAATGTTGATACTAAAAGGAAACAGGAATTTTAAGGTAAATGTGCTTTTTCTGTTAGAAACCTTCTATACACAATATAAGGTACATTCAACTAGCTATAAAATTTCAATGGCTCATATCTAATGTTTGTAGCTTCAAATTAAATGTTACTTTTACTATTATCAAGCACATGAATGACTCTTTACTCTGGTAAAAGATAATGTGACTTGTTTCGGCATTTTACTGAGATTGAAGGAAAGATGGCTTCCCTACCCTGTACTTTGTTATGCAGAAAAATACAAGGTCTAGTTTTTGTGCCAGAAAAGCTTCAGCTATTTTTCTTCACTGATTATTTTAATTTAGTGTCACTTCTAAATACCCGGAGACATCTGAAGGCTCATTTCAAAGTAATTTAAATGTATTGCTTAATTAACAATCTAGAGGTGGGGAGTTCAGAACAGGTAGGAAGACAGACTCAGAAGTTAAAGAGACTCTAGATCCTCTCATCCTTCTGTGCCACTATCCATCTCCTGTTGACCCTTACCTATTCCACTCCTCTTATGCCAACCAGATGGGTGCTGGAGCTTCAGGCATCAAATCAGTGCTCAGAAGATAGAGCGATAGGGAACAAAGCAATGTTACTGTAGACGCCCTCCTAACAGATCTCTTTCCTAGCTCTTTATTCAAATAGTGGCTGTTTGTCTTCAAATTGATTTCAGAAGTTTATTTGGGGGACAGAGCAATGCAAGAGGTTGTAGATATTTTCTACTACACTTTATTGATTTCCTAAGACTCAACGTTCTAAGTAGGAAAGGGTGGTCATGGTCCTACAGTCAACAGTCATCGAAGTATAGATAGTCAGTTGGCTTTCATTTTCAAGAAACTTGAGAATGTCTGGCTGGCTTGCACCTCTCGTCACTGAGCCAGGTCCACCTCAGTGTGGCCACCAATTTACAGTCTCCTTCTCAAACTTTGGAGGACTCAGAGTCCTACCTTGAACCAGTCATGACCAGCTCAGGTACCTTTCCTGAACATCTCAATTCTTCACTTAGCTGGAAGTGGCCACATCCTACAGAGGACTGGGCAGAGGAGCTCTGGCTAGCCCAGAAGCAGAGTGATGGCTGTGGTGTCTTTCACATTGTCATTATATTTTCACACTATGACGTTGCTTTTGAGAGGTTTCTGTGGGATCGTTAGTCACAGGCTGAATCCTTCTGTCCAGCATTACAATTGTCCTGTTGTCCCCTTTCTAAAATATAAGCCTGATGTCACCCTTAGCTCTTATGTACTTAGTGTGGGTCCCAAGAATGATTGTGCTATATCACTTCTACACCATCCTAGCATTTTCCCTTCCATGTGGCTACTTGGTCATATCACTTAAGATCTGTATGTTTTCGTATGGCTTCAGCTTTGTTCTGTTTTCTGTTAGAATACCTAACCCCTCCCCTCCCCCTTCTCTGCTCTTCCTTCTGGGCTGTTTTCTCCTTGTTCTTCAAAATTGATGCTTTGAAAGCCTTGTCTAAGTACCCTACCCCAGCAGGCTCCAGTGTTTAATAGCAACTCCAGAGAGCCCTTGCTGCTGCTCATGTTTCTGCACTGTGATTTATTGGCTTCATAATCCACCTGTCTTCTGATAGTAGGCTGAGCTTTTTGAGATTAAGAACTGTCTGGCTCATCTGAGTAGAGTTTATGACCCATAGGTGATGTTCGGCTTGTATCTTTTTAGTGGTCCAAAAGATGTCAAATTTGCTGTGTGACAAAAACTTAGTCCTGTTTCTTAGGAGGTCAGGATAAATTTGAGGTACCTGTTCTTGTATCTTAGAATCTCAACATTTTCTGACTCTAGCTTAGGAATAGATGGTGTACGCAATTCAGGGCTGCAGACACAAAGCTTTATAAACAAAAGTTATTTGGCAGACTTGACCCTGAGTGCTACAGAAATCTCACTGGCACAAAGCAAACATGATAACCACTGTACTTCAGAAGTGATTCACTGAGCAAGGCCTGTAGTTTTTCTTTTCTTATGTACCAGGCAGTCAGGTTAGCAGTAGCATTAAATCCTAAGGACAGGAAGTCACTAATCCAGGTGTGTACATAGGCAGACGTGCTTGCTGGAGGTGTTCTATCACACAGCGTCACTGAACAGAAGTTCTAAGTCATATACGCAGCTAGGAATGAGTCTTTTCAAGATTGGTTTGAGCTTGCTCTGCACCCCAAATCTTTGACTATGTTCACCCAGCCCAACACCTCAATATGGAAACACAAAGAGAAGCTTTCTACTTCCTGTTGAAGAGAGGACACGGGGGTTAAAGCGAATCGAATGAACCTACGCTGGGAAATGAGGCGCACTGGATCTATCACTTGGCATTCCAGAGGCGTGTTTATATGTGCAGCCTTTCAGCAGCAGAAGATGAAATTCTAATGTCAGAATTAGGTGGTAAATCTAAACAATCAAAGGAAGCATCCTAAGTCAGCGTTGCCCAATTCCCCAGCCTCCACATACTGCTGGGCCTCCTCCGTGACACTTTACATGTAGGATTTGGGACAGTTTCCAGCTTCAGTTGAAATCCTTGTGTCTGCATTATCAGACCTAGGAGTTGGGGTGTTTTTGTTTGTTTGTTTGTTTGTTTGTTATACATTAAATTCTGAATTTTGTAAACTTATAGGAATCCACCTGGGGTTTAAGTTTCTGGGGAGGGGGAAGGCAGGCCTTGTTCTGAGTCTCTGTTCTTGTACTACCCAAGTCTACATACCCAAGTCTACATGCATGTATCAGCCCATGTCTTCAGTGTTGGTTCCTTGACTATGGCCTGGAATCTTCACCTTCAAGATACTTAGCCACTTCTCCATATCCATAATTTGTTTTCAGTCTTTTGCCATTATAGGTCTTATCTTTGGTCTGAGAGCAGATGTTTAAAAAGTGTCTCTTCTTTTTTTTTGTAACCTGCTTTTCCTTAGCCTTCCCTAAAGATGAATACTATTCAGCTTCCTCATTGCAGAAAGGCTGGTTGTTCTTGTCTTTCTATGGAATTAAAATTCTGTTACATGCGGTTCTGTTAAATTATTCAAGGAGCTCGAGAGAGCAGGAGTGCACAGAAACAAGACCGTAGCTTTGCCCACACATTTAGCATGCCATCAGCATTATTGATACCCTTTAAAGAGGGAGAAGTTACTCTTTTTAAGAAGTCCTGGACTTCACATTTGCACACGCTCACCACTTCTCCTAATGGAGTCTTCTTCAATTGTTTCCTGCTTTTATGTGCTTGACAAGGTGCCTGCTGTCTACTTTGTTACCTGTGGAGATTTCCTTTGTCGGTTTTTCTTCCTGTGATTTTATAGCATCCTCACTAAAGACACAAAAAACAAAAGTCTACTGTGTCTTATACAAAACACTACTGTGGAGGGTTATATAATTGACCTTTTTTTTTCTCTCCAAAGCAGCATTTCATGCATGCGTACAATTGAAACTGGAAAATGGTCCTTGAAGGCACCGAGCCAGGTCTGGATCCTCTCAGGAAACAGTTTCTTACCCAATAGCTTTGTCTTGGGCTTTGCTTCCAGTGTACCAACTTTATCAGAGAGGGGACCTATGAGCAAGTAGCCAGAGTGCTCCCACTTGTGCCCACTAAGGAAGTGAGAACAGGTGGAAAGTAAGGCAGAGAAAGCAGCTAAGCAAGGATGAGCCTTCAGGCAAAGGCTCAGCTTTCTCCCAGGCAAGCTCGGAAATACAGAGGTGTTTTGCATTCATTCCTCCCCTGCTTACTGATTCTGGCATCCAGTTACTGTTTTCTGAAGAACTTTGAGGTTACTGACCAGGCAATAGCAGCTAGGTAATTCACATATGAGAGCTAAATTGATTAAAGTAATTCTAAGGGACTTGGGCAGACCATTAGCTTCCTGCTAATTAGAAAAAGATCAGAAATTAAATGAGTACCTGTCCTAGTTAGGGTTTCTATTACTGCGATAAAACATCACGACCGGAAGCAAATTGGAGAAGAGAGGGTTTATTTGGCTTCTATAAATCTATTCACAGTTCATCGATTGTCAATTGAAAGAAGCCAAGGCAGGAACTGAGGCAGAGGCCAAAGAAGAGGCTCCCCCATAGCTTGTTCTGCCTACTTTCTTATACAAACCCACCCAGGTTGTACGGCCCACAGTGAACCTACATCAATCACCTGCCAATAAAATGTACCACAAACCATTGGCGATGCACGTTTTCTCAGTTGAAGTTCCTCTTCCCAAGTAACTTCCCAAGTAACAAGATGACAGAATAAAAAAAAAAACAAAACAAAACCCAAAACAAACAAAGAACACAGTTTTTTTTTTTTTTAACTAGGTATTCTTATTGTTCTCAAATTACCAAGCACACTTGGTATTAACTCTTTTGAGACCTTAACTGGTTGGAGGTTGATCAAGGGAAAAAAAAAAAAAAAAAAAAGCCCAGATCTCAGTTCAACTGCCACGTCTCTGTATGTTATTTGAAGACCTTGACTCACCTAGAAAGACCAATTTCAACAGATCCCCCACTGGACCCTCCGGAGTGGTAGCTGAAACAACTACACTCTTGGCCTGACACCCAAGGACTCCCAGAGGCAGCGATCCCCCACTTCTATAATAATGCAAAGTGCCTTACAGTTAAGATTCCAGAGACTCTTAGGGCTAGAGAGATGGCTCATGAGTTAAGAGTGCAGACTGCTGCTCTTCCAGACGACCTGAGTTTGATTCGCTGCATACAGGTCAGACACCTCAAACCACCTATATAGCACCAAGGGAATCCAACACTTCTGGACTCTAAGTACAACTGCAAATGTGTGTGTGTGTGTGTGTGTGTGTGTGTGTGAGAGAGAGAGAGAGAGAGAGAGAGAGAGAGAGAGAGAGACAGAGAGAGAGACAGAGAGAGAGACAGAGAGACAGAGAGACAGAGAGAGACAGAGACAGAGAGAGAGACAGAGACAGAGAGAGAGACAGAGAGACAGAGAGAGACAGAGAGAGACAGAGAGAGAGACAGACAGAGACAGAGACAGAGACAGAGAGACTTAAAACAATAAATGCACACTTTAAAAGAGATTCAATACAGTAAATTACAGTATCATGCTTCCTTAGTGGCTGTCCCAAGAGGTCAATTGTACTACCAGAAGGAAAACAAGAGTTCCTTTGGCAGTAGGAAAATTTGGAGTAGTGGGCTATTCCAGTGATGGATTCTAGGTGCTGTCATCCTTAGGGCTTGCAGCTGGGCCAGTGGCTATTTACTTTTCTGGTTGGCAATGAGGCAAGCATCATTTCATATCAACTTCCCATTCTTGTTGCCCGGCAATCACACCTCTCCGTCTCCCCCAAAACTATCTGCACAGACTCTTAGTATAGTGTCCAAACCAAGACAGAAATCTCAACCAATAGATCCTAAAGCAATAATGGTACCCCCTAGAGATTCAGCCTTTCAGTTTAATCTATGAATCCCCTGTGTGCAGGAGTTTTGCTGTAAAACATCAGGGGATATATTTGCATAAAGAGAAGGCAACTCTAGCCCTATTCTTTTGTTCTTATTCTGTCTAAACAAAGTCAATGCTATTTAAATCTAAGTAGATGCTAAGGAGAAATCCCCAGGATGCTACAAAGAGCTTCCCTTCTGTTTCCATTTCTTTTACAAATTGGCTCAGTGCCATGGGCCCTGTGGAGAGACAATGAAATTTTTAAAAATGCAGAGGAGAAGGCAGTATCCTGGAATTTACTTCTCAAAAGAACTCAGAAGATAGAAGTGGCCTGGTGATGTGTGATGTGCAGCTCCTTTTCAGAACAGAGCCCGTTGACTTGTGCTGTGGCTTCAGCTGGCTGGAAACCTGTATAAGCCTCATGTTGATAGTGTGCAGGTTCAAGACTGTGGCTTGACCCCCAAGTGATGTGTGGCATCACTGTCATTTGGTACTGACAGCTCCTGTCACTTTGCTCTGTAGCTGTTCGGATGAGCATAGGGCTAACTGTTCTCTCACCCTTATGTTACAATTGTAGAAGTAGCCCTTGGCTCTCCCAGCCATCTGATTGCCTGTAGCATCTGGATTCCTTTTGCTTATGTTCCTTCCAGAGGCTGGTTTCTGCTTTTCTCCCTCACATCTGGAATGTAGCCAGAGTATACCAGAAAAAGCTGCTTCTCACATTTGAACCCTTTTGTAAGTGAGCTGATTGCAACTTGGACAACCAGTTTCATGCCAGGTAGAAGCTTTCGGCTGCTTTGAGGGGAACAAAATAAATGTCTAAAAATAAAACCTAGGCATAAAAATAGGGCCAAATACTCATTAACTGCCTCACTTAGCGAAACGCTGAAACTATTTCTATAGTGTTAAATCAAGCTTTTGTGTACTTTATCCGTGGTACTTTATCTTAGATGATAAGTAGGTTACTGTAATTAGTCATTTTATTCAAAATACATGAATTAAATTGTCCGAAGGACCCAATTTTCAGCTCAGGCTTATGCTGACCCCTGGACTGGAGCTATTGTGTTTATGAATCTTTGAGAATATACATCACGAGCTGCTGGCGGGGGGGTGGGGGGTGGTGAAGAAGGAGCCAGAGCATGAAGGCTTAATGTGCAGGGTGAAGAGTTTAAGTCTTACTCCTGGTGGTGGGAAGCCACAGTGGGTTTTAATTAGGGCAATGTCACAGAAGACTTATATATTTTAAAAAATATGACTCTTGACTGTCGTGTTGACAGTGAGCTATAAGGAGGCAAGGATAATCATCCAGATGTCTGTTTTTAGATTTCCACACGAGAGACAGTAGTGCTTTGGTGCAGCACGATGACAGCAGAGTGGGAGACAAGTCAGTGGACTTGATATGGGGCTTGAGGAACTGGGAGGAACAAGCTGAATTTCTGGCTTACACAGCTGGAAGAAGCTGGTGTTAACTATTGAAATGAATACTTGAGGGAACACATGGTAATCCTCACTGTGCCGTTTTGCAGAGAGTAGAGTGCAAAACAATGAAAAGGAGGGAAAGACACACATCACCGGCTCATGCTGACTTTGTGGTGTCTGCAGAATAACACAGGCTAAATGAGCTGGGCTCAGTAGAGACAAAATCCTTGGTTCATATGATCTTTGGTGCCATAGACTAAAGGAACTCACATACAGAGGGGGTAGGTAGAGAAAGTAGAAAGCCTGGGGACATTCACTATTTCCATAGAGTCGGGACAAGCAGAGAAGAACCATCAAAAGACCAAGGGATCTAAAAGAAAGAAAAACAGGGGAGCACAGTACCTGGAAGCCAGAACAGAGTCTTTCAGGGGGAATTTGCAGACAGTTGGGCTGACAGTACTCTGGGCCTGAGTAAGATGACAAATGATATCATGTAGAAGTTATTGATGACAGTGACAAAGGCCAATTTGGTATGGCCTACAAATAGAAACACAGAGTAGATTTAGGGGAGCCTGCAAAAGGGAAAAATGGAGATAGTTACTCTCAGGAAATTTTTTTAAAAATTAATGAAGCTAGAGATAGGTAGATGCACATACACGCATGCACCATGCATACATACAGGTAAAAACACTCCTACAGGTAAAATAAAAACAAGTAAATCTTTTAAATATTGAGTTTACTAGTTACTCATATTTCCATTTATAGATAGTGATATGGCATTTATTAGTACCTCACACATGTAAGTATATCTGTAAGAAGAAATAAGAAATATGCCCTGTTTTAATAGCTAATACAATTTTGTAAGTTTTCACTTTACCAGTGCTTTAATTCTTTTTTTGAAAGCGTGGAAGTCAATAGGTATCAGCTTAGTCCTGTGGCAAGTGCTGATGGTGTTTATACTTTAACATATGTTTTTGTCTCTTTTTGCTCTTCTAATTATTATGTAGATCTATTTTAATAAAAATAAATAAGTTTAATAGAAAATGAACACATTTTAATAGAAAAATCAGAAAATGAGTCAAGTTGAAAAAAAACTCTACAAAAGTTTCAAATTCAATTATTTCCTTCTAGCATTTAAAGTGTGAAATTATAACTACAAATTATTGTGCTCCTGGATTTTGTTTTGGTGGAGAAGTCTAATTTAAAATTTTAGAATAATTCTAATCACTCTAAAATTTTTTATTTTACGGCACACTTAGAGCACTCTCTCTATTATAGAACTGCCAAATGATCCTTCAGAAATCTTCTAGTGATTTTAAGACAAATTATATGCTATTCTTAAAGACTGTTTATCAGGGAGAAAAAATTAGCTGTAATCCCATCATTCAAAAAAATCAATTCTATTTTATATGAGTCTGTGTTGAGTGTTGACAAGTAAATGATCATCTGTATTAGTGACTTGCCTGAGGCTGGGATAACACACCAAGCTCAGAAGCAACTTGGCGAAGAAAGACTGTATTTGGGCTTACAGTTCCAGAGGGACTAGTGTTCATCCTGCTGGGGAGCCATGGCAGGAAGCGACAGGAACGGTGACAGGAACAAAAAGCTGAGAGATCACATCTTTAACCACAAAAACAAAGGCACATGTGGGACTGGAGTGGGGAGTGAGGTAAGAGGTGGGAGAGCAACCAGACTATGGGCAATATTCCTCATTCAAACCAGAGACACTATGTGTTCTCCCCAACACACTCCCACCCCCACCCCCACCCCAATCCCGCTCCATTTTAACAGCAGCACTGGGGGTTGCAGTAAGGTGGGTGTCATGCTTGGCTATTCTTATGTGTGATTATAAACAATGGCATAGTTGTCATTGGCATTTAATATTGCATTGAATTTGGTTTTAGTATATTTTACTATAAAAGCAATGTGTTCACACTGTAAGAAGCTTTATAAATAACAGCTATTGTCTAGAGAGCTACTATGGGATCACTGCCAACTCCCTATTCATTAGGCAGCCATTTATCAGTGACTAACACACTGCGCACCAGCTCTCAATGTGGAGTCCACCCTTTAGCGTTAATATTGTAGTGTAGATTTGGTGATGGATCCTGCTAGTGTCCTGTGTGTTCTTAAACATACACACACACACACACACACACACACACACACACACACACACACTCACACAAGAGAAAACAAACAAACAAAAACAGGAGCATGGTATTTAAAGTTGCATTATAATTGGGTTTTCTCCAATGCTGCAGGAAGAATGTCTATGCCACTCAACTTATGTAATATTCTGTATAATGGCTATAACAAGTTTCCATGTGACTGTATTATAATGTAATCTCCTGGAGTCAGACCGTAGTTCTTTTCAGTCGTCTTTGGCCATTACAGTTCATAACATGCACTTTCTGCTTCTCTTCTAGAAGCACAGCCAACGCAACCTCCACAGGACATGAAGGCACAGGCGCTGCTCTACTGTTTCTTCGTTCTCACGCTGTTCCCTTGTGGATCTCACGGTAACTGCTTTTGTAATACAGTTGTTAGTTATTTGTAAGATCTGAGATTAACAGTAACACAAAAAGCAAATTGGCTATAGACTGTGAGTTCCTCATGCAAAAATTCTCCAAAATCTAAAACATTTTGAGGACCGGCATGACACCAGAGTTGGGGTATTCCACAGCTGGACTTGTAGGACAGGTCACAGTGAAAACACAGATCAAAAAAATAAAAATAACAACTACCGTTAGGTTATGTGTGTAACATGTACACGGAACGTAAGTGAGTGGTGCTGAGTTTTTGGGTCCTATCTTTCAGTCATCTCATTGCGTATTTTCAAATATTCTGAATTTGAAAAGATCCAAACCAGCTCTCATTTCAGCTGTGGGTACCCAGGCTTGATCTCTGCAGCATGGGGGACTTTCCTGACTGAGCAGTTTGTTTCTTAGCAGAAGCAGCAGTCCAGAAGTCTACATGAAGGTTAAAAAATATCACATTTTCTTCTGTGTGCTCTATTTGAGGCTCTTTCTAATATCTTATAAGCTACTAAAGTTGCTAGAAAGGGGAGTTTGACTGACTGGTAAGGCTTCAGAGTAGAAGTCTGGTATCTAAGCTTGAAAGATTCCCACGGTTCTATAATAGACATTCTTTTTTGTCATCATTAGCATTCTTATTTCAGAGAATTCCATCTAGGTAAACTGTTTTCATAAGCATCGACTCTTAGAAGGCTTGTCACTCACAGATAAAAGAGCCAGCAATAATTCTGCATCATAGCAGAACTACAAAAAAGTCCCTCACAGACTGAGTCAGCTGTGTTATAGAAGTAAAAGTCAGATCTTTCAATAGGGTAATTCAGTTCAGAAGCAAAAATCAAAATTTTAGGCCCCTTACAAATGTATAGAATGGCTCCAATATACAAATATATTTTTGGTATATATCATATATATGATATATCACATTTATAATATATTATATTATAGCAAAACACATTCTTTCTATTGAAAATAATTTTTACATAATATATGTTGATCATGGCTCCTCTCCCTCATCTCCTTTCAGATCTTCCCCATGTTCCTGACCATCCAACTCCATGCCTTCTTTCTCTGGCTCGTTAGAAAACAAACTAGAAATAATAATTAAAATAATAATAAAGGTAAATTTAAAAAAATAAATAAAAAGTATGAGTAACACACACACAACCTATTGAAAACACAAAATCAGAAAATATTATGTACTAGTGAAAGACAGTAAGGTTTTAAAAAGTTAAAAAAAAAAGAAAGAAAGAAAGAAAGAAAATCTGCAAAAATTACCACTGAATTCTCTTTGTGTTAGCCATCTACTGCTGGCCATGGGGCCTGCCCTTAAATGTAGTTTTCATATCCATTGAAGAAAACTGATTTTCATTGGTTTTGCGAGCAGTTGTCATTTGGAGATGGCCTCTTGGTTAGGGGTAGGAGCCTGTGTTCACTTCCCCATCTCAGCACTCAGACACTGTCTACCCATGTAGGTCATGTGGATGTTGCTACAGTCTCTGTGCACCCATATGTGTGTCAGTCCTGGCAAAAACAGTTATTTAGTCAGGACAAATGGAAACGCAGGGTGTTTTGTTTTGTTCTGTTTTGTTTTGTTTTAAATAGGAAGATTGTCCAGATGCCAGGCATTGCATCTGAATATCGTGAAAACAGCCTTTACAGGTCACTTTGCACATGTGAAACATACAAGCCTTTACCTTTTGTAAATATTTAAGATGTAGATACACAGCTAGACAGGCGAAAGTCACAGGTGCAGAGCTCATTGAATGTATAAAAATTACTTAAAAATAGACGCTTACAAAGCAGTCATTTAAAAGGTGATAACCAAACATATTCCTTTTTGTTTTGCTTGTTTTTGTTTTTGTTTTTTTGACTCAGTTTCTTGTATAGTTGAGGCCGTCCTGAACTCAATATGTAGACCAGGCTGACTTTGAACTCACAGAGGCCTGCCTTTGCCTCAATGACTTCTGGGCTTACCGGCATGCACTACCATGCTTGGCCAAAACAGATTCATTGTTTGTTTTATTAGCTTCTTGAGAATTTCACACAATATACTTCAGTCATATTCACTCCATCAACTCCTCCTATCCCCACCTGACTTGAAGATGAGGATTGAGTGATGGAGTGGTATATGTTTATAGCAATGTGTGGTTAGGAGTCATTTCAGTGCTGTGTTTATCTATCTGAATAATATTCAACTATGTAAATATATCATATTGTTATTACCTGTTCATGTGGGGTTGCATATCTAAGGGTATTTGCGTTTTCTGGCTATTGTGACCAGAGAAGCAATGAATATTGAAGAACAACTATCTTTGTAGTAAGATACAGTGGCCTTTGAGTATCTGTGCAAAAGTGATAGAGCTGGAACACACTGTAGTTCTATTCCTAGACTTTCAAGGAACCTCCTCACTGATTTCCAAAATGGCTATATCAGTTCGCACTCCTAGCAGCGATGAAAAATGTTCTCCTTTCTCCATATCCATGCCAGCCTTTTTCTGTCTAAAGAAAACCTCAAAGCAATTTTAATTTGCATTTTTATGATGATGAAAGATGCTGAACAGTTTCAGAATGTTTCTCATTTTAGAAGAAATTTATATTTCATCTTTTACAAACTCTATGTTTAGTTCCATGCCCATTTTAAAATTTCAGTTTATTTCCTTGATGTTTAGTTTTGCTTTGTTCTTGAGTTATTTGTATATTCTAGACACCAACACTCTGTAAAGATTTTTTTCCCATTCTGTATGCTCCCTTTTACTCAACTGATTGTGTCCTTGGTTCCTTGTGGTGCCTCCCATTTGTCAATTACTGTTGTGAAGCAGTAGAGAGGTAGGGCAGAGCAGTTATCAGATCAACAGTCACTTTTTTTTTTTCCCCTACTAATCCTCAGGGTTTGTTTTTGTTTTCATAATGCTACATCTCTCACATTTTCTATGGAAACTCTAGGTCTCTCTGAGAAAAAATAATAGCTAAAGCATGGCAGGAGAGAAACATCCTCAGAGAAGTGCTGGGGAGGAGGCATAACAGTGCCATGGCGGTACCCAGTTGTTCAATCTTAAGCAGTATTGGCAAAAATCCAAAAAAATTTATTCCACTGTCCATAACAGAAAGTTCTTTCTCATTTTGCAATCATGGAGTTCAAAGAAGAAAATAGAATCTACTTACATTTTGTATCATTAGTCAAAGAAGAGGATACTGTTTTCAGTGCTATAATGTGGTTAAGTATGTTTTTATTACAACCCCCTTACTTGTGTTTAATTATTTTGATTCTTAGAAAACTTCTCACATTCACAATAAAACAGCAGTACAAGCCAATAAATCAAGAGGATTCAAAAGTTACATTTATGTTCAGAATACTATTTCTCAAATCTCACTTGTCTGACTGATAGGGTATTGTGAATATGGTCCTGTTAGGATTGTAATGTAAATTGTCCTTCACAGGCTCATATGTTAAATATTTGGCTTCCAACCAGTGGGGTTGTTCTGAGAGGTTCTGGCAACTTAGGAGGTTGGGACTGTAACACATGCTATATTGGAAAATTGTTATGTATGCATGTGACAAGGTGCAGAAACAAAATGACTGATGCAGTATGGTTTAGGAGAAGGTTTTTTTTTTTTTTATTACAATACAAAGGAGTCCAGATCACAGAGGAAGAGAAGTAGACTGAGCATGGCCAGGAGTATCTAGGAGAGAAGGGAGAAAATCAGGAGAGAATAGTGGTGACAGAGAGACAACAAGAGAGTAAGAATAGAAAGAGCAAGAATAGAAAGAGTGTCTTGATTATAAGGAGGGTGGGGGAGTTGGTGGGGTATCTTGGGAGGTCCAGGAGGCTAGCATAGATTTTGAAATGCATAACAAGTAATTGTAATTAGGGATTGAGGCAGCCTAGAGGCCAGCATGGGCTTTGATATGCAGCCACAGGTACATGTCAATAGAAAGCCATCTGTCTCTTCTGCCAGAAGGTAAGGAAATGACTCCTTTTGGCAGATGGGAAATGTTTTCTCAAGTTCCTGAGGAATGCTGGCTTTTATTTAACCCCAGAGATATTTTTTATAGCCCAGTGTGAGCTGATTTCTAGATATATGTACTTCTGAAGACTTAACAGTATCCTACTTAAACTTTTTTTTTGAAAGTAGGTTGTGTATAAGGAGTGTGGAGACCATTCTAATAAAAGACTCAAGAGTGGTTTTAGCATGCATCACTGTAATCCTGTCCTGAGTCAGGCTGGCCACTTGGATCTCCATAATAGGTGTTATGGAGGTGGCGGAAGAGCCAGCAGCTAAACACATAAAAAACATTGTGTTCTGAAGAACAGATAGAAGGTAAACCATTCCTTACAGACATTACATTGTTTATCCCATGATATAAAAATGCCAGCAGTGGAAACAGGAAGCCAGAAATTTATCAATGGAAAGTCCCTCAGTTGGTAACTCCAGAGTGATGTGATGGTGTTACCTTTGTGTTAAAGTATCTTTTACTCTGCTGATATAATTTTCATCTGAAAGGCTTAGTGCCTCCATCTCCAGACCTAGTCCTGGAAGCTTCTAGCCTCTGTAGAATGTTTTCAGCCTCTGAGATTTACTGCTGAATAACTAACCCTTTCTAGTTCTTTCTGAACTCTTGCTGTCTGGTTCAACTCAGCTGTCTGGCTCAAACTCCTCTCCAAGCTGACTGATTCAAACTGCCTTCTCTCAGCTTCTGACTAAATTGCTCTGCTTGGCCTCAGACTAACTCTAGCAATCTGTTCTAATCTTCTGACTCCTTCTCATTCTCTGGCTTGTTCTGTCTTCACCTGTGTCTAGCTTGTTCTCCAACCTGCCTGTGTACAATTGCCCCAGTAAAAACTGACTCTCAACTCACTGACTGAACTGAACTGCCTAAACAGAGCTAACTAGCACTCAGAGATCCACAGGCCCCTGTCTCCTGAGTTCTGGGATTAAAGACATGTACCTGCACCTAAGCTTTTCTCTACTTGGAACTTTCTCTATACCAGGCTGGCCTTGAACTCAGATATCTGCTTGCCTCTGTCTCCTGGGATTAAAGGCATGTCTGCATTCCAGCCAGGTCACACAGACCTAGGTCTTTGAATGAGACCTTTTGCCAGAGCAACCGTGTTGTGAATTAAAATTCTTCTATGCCTTTGTTTACTCTCTTACCCAAGCAACTCTAGTTATTTCTGTGTGATACTATAAGCACCTCTCTTTGGCTTCTATCTACCTGCTACTTGCTGTTTGTTCTTTTACTTTTGCTTGCTACATGGTTAATAAAGTCACTTAGTTGAAACTGAAAGCATGGCTATTGCTGATCATTCTCCACACTACACTGAACAAGGGACTTAGCTGGTGGAAGTAGACTGTCATTGTGGATATCCTTGCGAGCTGTACCTTGCTTTTGTCTCCTCTCCTTTTCTCTGTCACCTCTGCCAGATGTTCCCACCATTATAAAATTCTGCCTCACTCAAGACCCAGAGACAACAGAGTCATGCAGGACAGACTGAACCCCCTGAAACGATGAGCTCAAATAAATATTTCCTCCTTAGGTTTTTTTTTTTTTAATCAGATGTTCTCCCAATGATGAAATGATAACTAATACATGTTCTAAAGCCAAAGTCAGTATATGACTTCTTTTCTCTTTTTGATCCTTTTGGGCTGAAACTATCTTCTAGACAGCTAAGAGACTGCTGAACCCAGAATTGTCTTCTAAATGCTCCATATATTATTGACTCAGCAAAGCTAATTTCCTCTAAGTTTTAGGGGCTTCTGTCTAGCTTCACAAACTATTAATATTAAAATAGCTGTCAAAGATGAAGTCTTTCATACCCACTCTTTCCTGTACTAGAGCAGTGATTTAGAGAGAGACAGACTGTTGGCCATGTGGGTTACACACGAATATGCTTAAGCCTTGGGGACAGTTGCCAATCTTTCCATTACTTTGATTCAATTAGCCATTCACCTAAAGGGGAAGATACTCCATCACAGTGTCAAGGCTTATTTGCAATCATTAGCAAGCCAGGCTTCTTGACGATGTGTTGATCAGGCTATTCTGAGTGGAGGTTCACTCAGGCAGTCTTGACATAGGCCCTGACAAGCACCTGTCTCTAACCCTCTTCATTTGTCTCTGTTCCCAATGCTAGACTTACTCTTCCCAGCCTTCTTCAGTCAACCCATTAGTAATAATGAGCAACTCATTCTTGGAAGATATGATGAAGAAGTAATTCTCCCTTGCTCATTTAAGCATGGGTCTGACGTTGTTATTCACTGGGAAAATGGAAATAACAATGTTCACCGTTACTACTATGGCAAAGACCGACTGGAGGCACAGGCTCTAAGATATGCAAACAGGACATCCCTCTTTCATAATGAAATTCATAATGGGAATGCCTCTCTAACTATCAGAAGACTGAGCCTTTTGGATGAAGGAATTTATATCTGCTATGTGGGGACAACAAGTGAACGTGTCACAAACAAAGTGGTGCTAAAAGTGGGAGGTGAGTGTATATGTAAATTTTAGTAAGGCGTAATGATATAATTTGATATAATTCTGAAACAGTTTTTTTCTGAACTTAATATGCTAAGTTCTTCTTTTCAAGTCATTTCATACACATCTAACTCATTATTTTATTACATAATACCATAGAGAGTGCCCAGTGCATATTATCTCCATTATATGAGCATGTAATGATTGATAAGACCATTTCCCATGTTGGTGGGTGTTCAAGACTTCCAATGTTTTCCATCACAGATTCTGTTGTGATGGATGTTTTTATAGTTACATAAAATGATGACAGATTATCTGAAATAAAAGTACCAGAAGTAAAAATTTAATATTCCAATGACATTAGCAGCATAAGAACATTCATTTCCCTTGTAGCTCTATCAGCACTGAATATCATCAGTCTTAAAAATTTCTTCCAACATGGTGACTAGAAATATTGAATTAAATTTAAATATGCCTTTTTTTGTAATACAATTGTGTTTACTGTTGATATTATATGATTTTATCCTCTTTGTAGTAACTGTAATGTAACTCTAGCCATACTGTGTGACTAATGTAATGTACTCATGGTTGCCAGTGGTCAAGTTTATGTTTAATTAAACTGATATCCAATTACAACATAAGAATTAATAGAAATAATTCCATTGCCAGTTCATAATTCATTATACTACCAAGGATTCTTGTCAATATGGTATGTTAATGAGTGTACCAATCCAATCTAACATGGTATGTTAGACTGTATTCTTTATTTCACTGTCAATTTTACTGTTATTATGTATTTTAAATACATATACTATTTTCATTTATATAAGTGTGCAATGTATTTTGATCAAATCTGTTTCCCATTCCCTGTTTCCAACTTCTCTTGGATCTATGTTACATTCCCAACTTCGTGTTCATTTTTAAAAATTAACCCATTGAATCTAGTTAGTGCTGCCCACATATGTATGGTTATGGGACTATGTACTAGAGCATAGACAACCTACTAGGGAGTCATACACCTAAAGAAAACTATCCTTTCTACAACAGTGTCAACTGTCAGTAGCTCCTCAGCTAGGCATGGAGGCTTATGTGCCATCTCCCCTATTATGGGATGTTGATTGGTTTCATCTTCTGCAGGTCTTGTGCAGGCATATTTAGAGTGCAAGCTTCTCTGTCATATCCAGAAGACACTATCTTGCTACAGCCCTCCCCAACAGTCTTTTACTGTCTTTCTGACTCTTCTTTCACAATGGTGACTGAGCCTTGAGAGGAGGAGGGTTATAGCATAGATGGCCCACTTATGGCTGAGCATAGTTTTTAAGACATAATGCTATTACAGGTCATAGTGTGGTGATATAAAGTTGTAATTCTAGTACAAGGGAGGCTGAAAATGTGGGACCCATGGCTTGAGGCCATTCTGTATTCCATGAAAAGAACATGCTTCAAATGAAACAAAGCAATTTCAAGCTGTTACATATGTAAGTGTCTATACATAATGTAGAACTGCTTTTATATGCATTAGAAAATAAAAAACCACACCATATGACTTATTCTATTGCAATATTTGCTATAGTATAAGTGGGCTGGAACAGATATTACATTATCTTTGAGGTATACTGTCAAGTGGGTATGAGTGTATGTAAGTGTGTAGTATAGCCAGGGTATTCTGTATAACAGAGTGTTGCACAGTATTGCATGCTTTGGGAAGATATCTTCTAATACACACACACATACATACACACACACACAAACACACACACACATACACACACACAATTACTTCTTCCACTGACTGATTTAACTGTTTTATATCTTGACTCAGACTTGTATGTTAAAGAACAAAATTCAAATAAGCTGTCAATAGCTAAGAAGTATAGAGAGCTCTACATGAACTCTGTAGATTCTGACCCTATTTTCTTGCTCAGTGAGGCCATTACATTTTTCAGATAAGTTTCTAAAGAATAGAGATTGTTATTTGTTGTGTACCCATGCATGGCCTTTCTATTCTCCCTGGGTAACAGCACCCAATCTGAAGCCTCTAGTTTTTTGTTTGGATTTAGTTTTTCTTTAAGTAACTGAGAGATCTTGCTCATGACATTTACCTTTTATTACATAGGTGTTGATAAAGGATTTAATGGCCACAGTTCTTTATCTGCCCCCTCCCCATTTCTCTTGTGCAGCTTTCCACACACCTGTAATGAAGTACAAGAAGAAGAAGACAGGGAGCTTTCTGGAATGTAGTATTTTGAGTATTTATCCTTATTCAAATATCACTTGGAAAACGGACAATGCAAATATCTCTGGAAGCAGTTCAGAAGAAACTGGGGATATGGGTCCATTTTATATTAAAAGCACACTGAATATTACAGGATCATACTCATCCTTTGAGTGTGCTATTGAAAATTCACTTCTCAATCAAACATGGAAAGGAAAGTGGACATTGGCAGGTGGGTTCCATTGGGTTTTCTGTGCACAGGTGCTATGTCAGAGGCTGGGAGGTACTTGGGATAGATCTACAAAGAAACAAACAAGAAATAAAAGCCATCTGCAGCAGGGATAATTTGGCTGCAATGGTTCTGAGCATCAGTTCCTATTCATAAAATAGAAGCACCTACCTTCCTAAGTGTTTATACACAGAGTGGAAACTCTGGAAACCTGTTCATGACTGTTTTTTTTTTATCTCTCTATGGTTCCTCCTCCAAATAGGATTTCCCACCTGCACAGGAGCATGTGTCTCTTAGAAGCCCACAACTTCTGAATCTCTCCAGTTAAAAGATGTATTCACTTTATTATTATTGCTGGGTTTCAAACACTGATCTTTAAAAATATTTTCTTATACTTTCTTGGGGGAACAAAAATGCTCTATTGTGCATGGGGAAGTCAGACAATAATTTGTGGGGGTTGGTTCTAGCCTTCTGCCATGTGGACCATGGAAAATGACCTCAGGTAGCCAGACTTAGCAGCAAGGTGCCATGTACCAGAGTGATTCTTCATGTTGGAAGAGTTGAGATTCAGGAGCTTTCCCCATGGAACACGCCATCCCAGAACAGCTTGAAAGCCTAGTACAACCTCAAAGGGAAACTTTAAAGTAGAATCGGGACACCTTTTCTTGTATGAGACTCTACCATACAAATACTGGAAGGTTATTCCCACAAGCATAAGTTGACTATCACTGGCGTTCCTTCCTAACCATAAGGGTAACTTAAAAAGTTCATCCAACAGTTTGGTCTTAGTTTGCTCTTTGTTTCTGTTGTTAGATAATCACTCTGTGAATCAAAGGGAATCCATTTCACTCTGGTGTAGAGACAGCAACAATTTTCTCCAGCCAAATCAAGACTTCCGTGTTACTTGGTCCAAAGTAGAAAATGGGGCATATTCTGTCCTGTCATCTGAGGTCTTCACAGGACACAGCGACCACCATTCATGGATTAAAACAGTGACAGATCACAGCGCCTTCCGCAGGACTTTCAGTGATCTTCGTGTTTCAGACAGTGGGGAATATTTGTGTAATGTGTCTTCAACTGAGTATACTTTACTCACTGTCCACAGGCTGTATGTAGGTAAGTTGCAAATAGGGCTGGCTAGTGGGTGGTAGATGTTGCAACAAAGGGTTGTTAAGGATTTTCAAAATGTCATGATAGGGGTACTTTTGCCCATGCTGGTAGGTGACATGGCATCTTTTGGTCAAACAGTTATTCCCAGAAGATTTCTTTTTCATTGTTTCTGTGTTTTTGTGTTTGTTTGTTTGTTTGGGTTTTTGTTTTGGGGTTTTTTTTGTTTGTTTGTTGTTGTTGTTGTTGTTGTTGTTGTTGTTTTTTGAGACAGGGTTTCTCTGTGTAGCCTTGGTTGTCCTGGACTCACTTTGTAGACCAGGCTGGCCTTGAACTCACACGATCCACGTGCTTCTGCTTCCCGAGTGAGTGCTGGGATTAAAGGTGTGCACCACCACCACCCGACCTGTTTCTGTGTTTTTAAATGAAGGGAAATGTGCACATTTTGGTGGCTCTAAGTTAAACCCCTTCAACTCCTGCCCAGTGCTGTGTGAAGTATACATCCTATGGCCTTGGATTTGGAGCTAAGGTTGTATGTACAGGGAAGATAGACCTGGCACTGATGGATTCTGGGAAACATGGATGTTGGTGCAAACAATTCCCACATAATACTTGAAGCACATGCTTAGTGTGCCCAGTTCTGCTCAGTTTTCACTACTGTCAGTTGGCAAAATCTTTGTTTACAAGGAATGCTTCTAGTCCACTGACCAGAGTCAGCGCCGTGATGTTGGCTTTCTGGGTGAGGTAGTTGACCTCCTCACCCTGATTACATCACCTTATAGAGGAATCTCTAACAGCTCTCCTCCATCCTGGGTATTTGAGATTGTAGAAATTATTACACATCTTGGGAATTTTTAGTTGTCTGTGTGTTATGTGATCTTCAAAGAAGGCTTCTAAGTTGAGAGTTAAACTCCTTTTGATGATATAGAATGGGAAAGTGAGGATGCATTTAAAGCTCCTATTTTTCTCCCCAATAGGAGTGTTAGTTTTATGTAAAGTGCAATGGAGCCCAAATTCTATTTTTAAAACTGTTGCCTCATATGGGATTCATTTTGGAGCATAGAAAAAACAATCAGGAAGTATCTGTCTAAAGACGACATATGCCCCATCTCCATAAGCAGAGATGTAGATTTCAGTTCACGCAAAGTGAAGATCAGAGCAATTCTAGATCTGGAAAAGAGGTTTTTCAGAACTTCTCAGTCTCAAACAAACCCTGTTCAGGGCATCCTGGAGAGATTCTGCCCACTAATCTCCACATTCCCCAAGTGGAGGCTGGAGGCAGGAGCATCCCAGCAGGGAAGAGACTAGGATGAACAGGCATGGTACTAGGCATGAATGCTTTACTGAGACTTGGTTTCTTAGTTTCTTTTCCACTGCCATGACAAAACACCATGAATAAAACAACTCATGAATGAAAGCATTTAATTTGGGCTCAGAGTTGCAGAGGGTTAGAGCACAAGGCCATTGTGGCATGCTGCTGGAGAAGAAGCTGAAAGCTTATATCTGATCCTCTGTAAGGAAGGGTGGGGTGGGTCAGAGAGGGGGGTCAGGGGGAGAAAATACCCAGAGACACACTTCCTCCATCAAAGCTACACCTCCTAATCCTTTCCAAATAGCTCCACCAACTGGGGACCAAACATTCAAATACAGGAGCCTATGGAGGCCATTTTCCTTCAAACCACCACATTCTACTCTCCAGCCTTCATAGGCTTGTGGCTATATTACAGTGCAAAGTGTGTTCAGTGCAACTTCCAAAGTCTTTATAGTCTTTCAGTATCAAGATTGTTTAAAAGTCCAGCCTCTTCTAAAGGCAAGGCAACTATAACCTACAGTAAATTCAGGAATGAAACCCAATAGGGCAAACTCCAAATCTTTTATGTATGATGTCAAAGGGCTTAGATGGCTCTGCCCTTTCAGCTTTTCTGACTGCAACACATGCCAGTCTTTTGAGATAGCTCCACTCTCTGTACGTAACAATCCTTCGTAGATATCTCATGGCTCTCACATTTCTAGCATCTTGGGGTCTCTAATATAATCCAGGCTTCACCTTCTGAGTTTCATTCACTGGCCTTCCGGGGCCACCATGCACGGAGTCCCCACCTACATGACTGGTTTCAGCAGTTTTCCTTAGCTGCAGAGGAACATTTCACAACCTCTTCTTTCTGTTTCCTTCCTGACTCTAAAGCCATATAGATCCATGTCACTAATGCAGCCAAATTCTGCTGGCTGCTTGGGATGAGATGCCCCCTCCTTGATTGACAGTTGAATAAGTGTTCATTTGTTGTTGCTCTTTAGGAGCAGGCTTTTTCTTCTCAGAAGTTGAAGGATTCTGGGTGGCATCTTATCCTCCAAGCTGCTACTATGATGCTCACTAAGTCCTGCTTACAGTGTTGAACCACTTTCTTAGTCCATACCCCCAATCTATTTCTTCAAAATACAGCATGGTCAGGCCTGTCACAGCAAAATCCCACATGCTGGTACCATCTTCTGTCTTATTTACATTTCAAATGCTGTATTAAGATACCACTACCAAGGAAACATATGGAAAACAGTTTATTGGAAGACTTACAGTTTCAGACATAACCATCATGGTAGAGAGCACGACAGCAGAAAAGCAGGCATGACACTGGACAGTAGCTTAGACCTTACATCCTCATACATAAACAAGAGACAGAGAGAGAGAGAGAGAGAGACAGAGACAGAGACAGAGACAGAGACAGAGACAGAGAGAAGGAGGGAGGGAGAGAGGGAGAGAGGGAATTAATTAGGAATGGCATGAGGTTTTCAAATCTCAAGCCCAATCCTCAGTGACACACCTCCTCCAACGAGGCCATACCTCCTAATCCTTCCCAGTTTCCTCCAACTGGGACTAAGCATTCAAATATATGAGGCCATGGAGGCCATTCCCATTCAAACCATCACACTTGACTTTCTATCCTTAAGTACAACTTTTCATTTGCTGCCTTGTTGGAAGATGCCACAGCATACCCCAAACGATAGCACTTGGGATTCCTAAGGAGTAGATCTGCTCAGTGAAAATATCATTGAACTGAATGGTCCTAAGCAATCTTTTCTAAATTGCCTTGCTGGGTTAATATGTGACCTTGTGGCTATCTCTTTACTTGGGCAGGGACTAAGGGTCATAGATATGATTTGACATTGTTATATTGTGCAGGGTTATTTTCAGGAGAGAAAACGTGCATCTCATTACCAGGAACACCCTATCACCTGTCTTCTCCAGGCTAGTGTGGAAAGTATTCTTGCCTAAAGGTCTTCTAAGGAGAACCATTGGATAACATAGCTTTCCATTCTTAGTCATACCTTTGTACAACTATGTTAGCTTCCTAATGTAATAGAAAATAATAGAAAGTTAACATGCACAGTAGCAATGTTCTTGCTCTTTGAGTTTTACACTCTTATTTTTCTGCTAATTTATACCTTCACCTAGACCCAAATTTGTTGGCATATAGTGACCACAGGTTTCTTGCAACAGAGACATTGAGACTAAGCATATTCATACTAATGGTTTATTTATGCTAATAATTTTAAAAAAGTTTTTGAAGGCTTTTTCATTACGTGAAATGGTCTGCATTTTAATTCTGTCTCCTTTGCAACAATAACTAGCCTTTAAAAAAAGTAAGCATACCGTACTAACTTACCCTCATTTGTCTTACTTGGAAAGTTTTCTTCAGGTCACAGACTTTGTTTCTCTGTTTGATTTAGCACTAAACCAGAGAGGACTTCTCTTGAGACTAGTTTGTGCACTTGTGGGCCCAGCCATACTGGTACTGACAGTGGTAACAATACTTTTCTGTAAACTGAGAAGAGACTCCGATGACTCTGAAGGTAATATGGAGGATTTGGCTGTGTTTGTGGGTGTTCCATGGCTTTAATATAAACAATGCAGGGAGGCACACTTTTGTACTGCTGCTGCAAATGTAAATATCCTGTTTTTCTGATAGTATCTTTACAATTTATCAAAATCCATTAACATTTTTGCATTTTTCACTTAATACTCTACTTCCCAAAATTTGTTTCAAGCAGATGATCAGAGGCACATTCAGGTATATACAAGCACATTTACTGTAACTCCCTGTTAATATTCCCAGGTTTTTACTATTTTAATAGTGAATAGGTAAGATGGTTCAATTAACAAAAAGTCATTGGTGCTCTTTTACAAAAAATAATTCTAAAACCTTGTTTAACATAATAAACAGGGTGAACCAATCATCCTGTACTAAAAAATAGCTAGAAAGAAATAAAACAAAGCTGTGGACGGTTGTCTTTGAACCGGTTAGATAATGCATCTCCCCATCCTCCCACCTCATGCATGTAATCCCTTCCTGCCCCTGGGCTCCGCAGTCTGTTACTCAGACTTTGTTCTATGTTTGTTCAAAAACTGCTTTAATTTTGCATCATTTTTTGGAAATCCTTGACACATCAAAAACATTTTCCCACGAAAGCCTTCACTTACCAGGAAACTGAGACAGAGAGGAGGACACCCTATTGGGACTCTAGATGAGAGAATCATGTGAGAATAGCAATGTAGAAGGACCCAGTGGGTCCCAGAATCCTACAAGTAGAACATTATGATAGGCAGATATTGGCCAAGGGGGTCCCGCTCAAACTAAGGCACCAGCCAAGGACAAGACAGGCGGTAAAATTTAAACCCCTACCCAGATCTAGCCAATGGTCAGAACAGTCTCCACACTTGAGTGGAGAGTGGGATATGACTTTCTCACGTACTCTGGTGCCTCACATTTGACCATGTCCCCTGGAGGGGGAGACCTGGTGGCATTCAGAGGAAGGACAGCAGGTCACCCAGAAGAGACTTGATACCCTATGAGCATATACAGGGGGAGGTAATCCCCCTCAGGAACTTTCATAGGGCAGGGGAATAAGAGGAAAATGGGAGGAAGAGAAGAATGGGAGGATACAAGGAATGGGATAACCGTTGAGATGTAACAAGAATAAATTAATTAAATAAAAAATAAAAAATAAAAAAATTTTTTTCTTAATGTCTATAAAACAGACATGCATTAATAAACAGTCATTTAAAATTATGCCTTAAGATGCTGTGACTGGTAGGTGTGATGGTACATGCCTTTAATCCCAGCACACGGGAGGCAGAGGCAGGCGGTTCACTGTGAGTTTGAAGCCAGCCTGGTTTACAAAGTGAATCCAGGCCAGCCAAGGCTACACGGAGAAACCCTGTCTCAAAAACAAACAAACAAACAAACAAGCAAACAAACCAAAACCAACCAACCAACCGAACAAACAAAAAGATGCTGTGACCACCTGACCTTCTACTTTTGTATTGAAATGTATGTACATTAACGGTCAGAATTTGACCCAGGAGAAATATGTACAAACTAGGGATTCCCACATCCCAGGAAATGTGGATCTAGGGGAAGTGTTCAAGTGGGGAGCAGAATCAGGAAGCAGGTCTGTGTGATTACACACCATCTCCCTGCCCACTAGTGTCAACAGCAACACTAATACAGCACTTCCACAAGCTGCTCATCATTTCCTCCTGCTCCTGAGAAAGCCCTGGGTTTCCTGGGGATTCAGATAAATCTCATGTTCTGTGCATGTGATTCTTGCAAGTAAGAGACTTTGGTTGCCGGAAAACCATTCTTGAGATGAGGTTTTCTGGGTGACAATGAGGAATCATTTCACCAATTTTGACCTTGTGATCATTTGGTCAATTAGGCAGGCTGGCCTCCTTGCTTGTCACATCTGTCTCTTAATTGACTAGAAGTAGTCAAAGCTGGTGTGTCTCAAGTAGTCTAACTTGTTTCCTGATTCATTCTCTGGCCTAAGATAATGATCCTGTGGTTGGATTAAATTCAAATTATGGGAGATGGGTTGTCACATGTTGCTTAACACCGACAGCTTCCACACTGGGAGTCTGCCCACATCCAGTCCAAAAGGACATGCAGAACACTCAGAACCATACAGAGTTAGCATAGAAGATAAGGCATCCATCCCCAAGCCACAGCCACCCACACCTGAGTCAGAACCAGACTTAAACTTGAGGTGGCAAGGACAGGGAAGAGTTCCCCACTCGTGAAATGGAGGAGTCACAACAAATCACTCCCTTATGGACGAGTGACTTTCAGTGAAAAGACACAGGCAAAGTAAGAAGATTCTGCAGGGAAGGAGCTGGGGACAGACACCTGCTTAACTCTTTCCTCTCTCTGATCTCCAACCAAACTAGGGACCCAAAGAAACAAACACCGTGATGGTCAAGACCAATCCATCCTCACTTCCCTGTCAAATGATGGTGCGAATCATGGTTCTGGTGATGTCACCGATCCCAATTCAGGTCAGAGTGTATTCCTCTTGATTATAAAAAGAAACATTCTATACTTTTGCAGTTAGATGTGATGGAAACATATTTGGAGCTGTTATACTAAATCCAATAAAAATCTAACCTGTCTCCAGGTTCCTGGTTGTTGCTTAATATGCTATGAGGCATAAGCTTTGATTTTTAATTCTGTTTTTTATTACTTCGAATGCCCATACTCTAGACCATGTTTAAATGGTCTAGAGTTTTCAGCAAGGCTGAGAAAGGCTTCTCTGACAAATGGCATCTATTCTTTTACCCTAACTGCCAGTGTCAGCTCTTCCTTGGCCAGGGCATTTCCATTGTTAGTGGTAGGTGGAAACCTGGCCAACAGCTGTAATGAGCCAAGAGTTGCTGATTGGTTGACTTGTATTTATTTTCCCCTTTGGAGCACTTGAATCAATCATAAAAATGTATTGCTAATTTGGATGTCATGTTTCTACAGCGAATGTATTTTGAGTGTTATTTGTTGGAATAAGATGTGGAAGGGGAAGTAACAAACGTGACTCTCACAATTACATGGAGATGTGAAAGAGGGAGAGTTCAAATTCTTCCAAAGAGAATCTTATTTTGTTCTCTCTTTTAGAAATGTGCCTTGTCTCTACTGGTCAGCGTGTTAGCAATCATGATGATTCCACTGATGACGGCGTAAAGCAGTTTTCTATATCCAACCATTCTCAATATAAAGGAGTACAGAAGGAAGGAAGGAAGGAAAGCAGGAAGGAAGGAAGGAACAAAGAGGGAGACAGATGTGGAAATGAAGTCTATAAACTCAGCACTCAAGATGTAGACACAGGAGGCTCAGCAGCTTGAGGCTGGCCTGAGTTGGATAGCAAGATGCCGTGTCGAAGAACAATACAAAACCATCTCTACCAACAACAACAAAGGACCTGATTCTTTTTTTTTTTTTTTTTGTATTTTATTAACTTACATATCAGTATATAAGACTTGAAGGTGGGGAGAGGCAAGAGGAATTGCAGGGTGATCTGGTGTAAAAAATACAATTAGGTTCTTCCTAGTGAATAAGACCATTTTTATTTAAATAAATGGTTGTTCTTCTTGTCTCCTGCTGTTATTCGCAAAGCTGTCCAGTGGCACTGGACATCTGGATGCTCACCAGAGCCTGCTCATGGGACTTATCCTTCTGATAAAGATGGGGTCGAGATAAAGTGGAAAGGGAAAGCCTCATATAAAAACGGAGGCCAGTAGGTAACGGTTTTTACCCAGATACAGACTTTTGGCAGCCCATATTTTCCTAGTATTTCTAGGTCCTGGGAGATTATTCCTTCACACACACACAATGTATAATTTGCTTCATTTTGCTGCATCACATTTGATGGTTTGTATGTTCCACAAATCAGAATGTAAGGAAGGGGCAGAGCTTGGTTTAGCTTGTTTTTAAAACTTTTTAAAACTCAGGAACTTCTATAAGGCAGATGAAAATGGACGGACATGACCCAGGTCCTGTCATTATTCATTGTATAACTGCCTCATGGATCTATGATCACGATGGATATAAGTGATGCCTTGAACCATGTTGTCCCTGCTTTCTCTAAAATATCCACTAATGTGATTAAGTGTTTAGGATAAAAGTGGTTATTCTGACTTGAAAAACAGACACTGATTCATTTTCTTACTTCTAGTCTCCTTCACAAGAGTCAGCCAGCATTGGAAATCCTATTCTTGACTTACAAAAGGAATCCTTTGCCTGACTTAGTGCATTCACCTGAAGATTTGCTTGATTAAACACATCTCACCTTTCCTCACTGCCATTGCAGGCAGTGGCTTGTCAGACTTGGCAATTTCACTCTAGTGGAGACAGTCATTCATTACCCATGCATAGGTTTAAATGTGTCCCTTCAACTCATGTATAAGTAATGTTGTGTAAGAGTGGTGGAGGATAAGCCTCCAAGTAGAAATGACTGTGGTGGGGACTTTACAGGCATTGTGGAAGTAAGTTAGTTCTGTGCAAGACTGGTTTGTTCTAAAGTACACTCTCTTTCTCTTGATCTCTCTTGACCTTCAGACTTTGGATGGCATGTTGTTCCCAAAAGGCTCCTGCAGATGATAAGACCCTGATACCAGACTTCCTAGCTTGCAGAATTGCAATAACTAAATGTCTTTGCTTTACAAATTACTCACTATACAGCAACATCAATCAAAGACCTTCATAACTACATTGACTCTTTAAGATGTAAGCGTCATCCCTGATCTGCTACCTTTAAGAAAATGATGGGTACCTGTGCGCAAAAGATTCCAACCCCATGTAGGAAATAATTGTCTTTTTTAATGTGCATCACTGTTGTGGCCATCCAGGGAGGTTACTGGGAGTTTCCTCCAAGAACTCACTAGAACTGTGTGATTAGAGGCTGTTTCAAGATCTTATGCATGCAAAGGGGAGTAGGAACACCATTAGTGGAACTGTGAAGACCATGCATGGTCTGGAAGCAAGACAACCAATGGGATCCACTACTAGGCCCTTGTTTTAGATGACGGTTGTTTGAGCATAACTTATTGGAATTAGCATGGTGACACTCAGCATCCTGGAGAGTAAGGATGTCAACATCCACAAGACTATTTTAGGGATAGAAGTCCTATCATCTCTAGAACTGATCTGTGTGGTGTAAGTTAGAACTGATACCACCAGGCTGGCACAGCTGCTGGCAGTGAGCTATGACTATGAGGAGGTCCTGGCTCCGTTGCTGTATTGTTCATCAGACCTCTAACAGGTTAAGAGTTCCATGTAAAGCTGCAGGGAGAGAACGAAGAGCCTGGTTGATTTGATGATCTGTTGTCTTAATTTTAATCATCGTCTTAAGAGGCAATAGACTGATGATAGTACCTAAGAGTTTGTCAATGTAACTGGCCTCTTTCATGACTTAGGCCATCAAGATTTGGAGACTAGAGCATTGGGGAAAACAAATTCTGAAGTATGGTATGACTGTCACCTATCCAATCTTCTCTATCAACCGACCTTTAGTTTCATATTTCCTTACTTTGTACATAGTTTTGGTAACTTTTGTATATTGCTGAGCCAGGTATTCATGAATAAGTAATGTAGTAACTATTCCAATATAAAGAGAAAGTCTACTGAAATATCATTGTAATTAAATTAATTATAATAGCTCTGCTACCCAGGGAGGCAAGAGAATAGGTAAGTAAGACTGGCATATGAAAAACACAGGTCCACAAAGGAGGAGTCAGGAACCACCCCAGTCAATGCTAACTAAAACTGATTCAGTGGCACTCCACTGTCCAAGAGTAACTTATGGATCAGTATAAACACATCCCTGGGCAGAAAGCTAAACATGCTAATTAGACATATGACATGTGAAGTTGTGAGTTGAACACGACAGATCCAGCATGCATAGAAAAGCTTATACTGTACAAAGGAACAAAAGAACTCCTGCTAAGCTAACCAAATATAGTTCAGTGTTTAGGGGCACCTGCTGCTCTTGCAGAAGACCCAGGTTTGATTCCCAGCACTCAGGTGGTAGGTCAAAACCATCTACAACTACAGTCCCAGAGGATTTGGCACTCTCTTCTGACTTCCATTGGCACGAGGCATGCAGGGGACACACACATATACTTGCAGGCAGAACATTCAGACACATAAAACAAAACAAAACCATCTTAGAAAATAAAATTCAGAGCCCTCCATGTTGTCCCCCAAGACTCTCCCCTCTGAAGCATATTCTCAATAAACTATCTGCTTTAGCTACAACTGTGTTTCCCACTCAATCCTTTATGGATGTGAGGACCCTAAACCCCTGTGGTGGAGTCCTCCAAGCCTGACACTAACTGGTAGTGCCAGTTGGTGAGCTAGCCAGGAGGTGAGGTTTGTGCTGCTAATTTCTTAAACTTCCAACTCATTTTGGGGTCAGTGATAGGAGCTGCTTCAGACTGTGAGGAGGGGGAGGGAGGATGTCAAGGGCTGTTAGGGTGCCAGCTGCATGAAAATTACTTGGACAGGATCATCTTGTGGCCAGCCAAGGCTAGACATTGGTCTTCAGCAAGGTACCCTATAGAACAACACCCCGTCCCACTCCCGTACCAGCTCCCTGATAAGGACAAAGGAGCCTCGAATATTTTCCTCATCTCTTTCCCCCTTAGTCGTCTTTTTCTTCCATCGTTTCTTCCCTTCATGCCCGCCCCCCCCAGTTGGTGGGGTGAGGAGGGGGTTGTCCGGATGCTGATGGATAGTCAGAAACTGAGGGGTCCAGGAACAGCTCCCCAGAAGACATGATGCCAGGAAACCCAGGCACTTGGGACTCTGACCTGCTGTCTCCAGGCAGTGAATGGGAGAAAGCAGGTCTCGGGATATCTAGCCCCGATGGGTACCACCGAATCCTGATACCTTCCTGGACTTCCATAAGCTGCTGGATCCTCCCACACCTCTGCGGATTCTCAACCTTTTCTGGAGGCCTTGCTCCGTGTATCCTCGCTGCTTCTCTATGTCACCTCACTCTACCAACTTTCAGGTTGTGTTCCTGCCAGCTTACTGTACAGAGCTCAAGCACAGAGAGTGTGGATTTAGTCTCCCAGGTAGGAGAACACTTCCGGAAACACGAAGCCCGGGAAAGAGACTGCCCAATTCAAACATGGATGGTAATATGGAAAGGATGTGACCCATTTGTGGGGACAAGCTTCTTCTCTGATGGACCTAACCACGTGAGCCTTTTTAGAGCCTCGTAGGAGAGACACTTTGTTCTATCCAAGTAGAAAGAGCCCGAGAGATCCCTATAGCGAGGGCTTGCATCTAGTGTTGTGAAAGTTACTGCAGAGTGAGGTCCGTGGAGAGACAGCGCCAGGCTTAAAACTCTGACATTTCAAACTCTCCACAAGTCCTGAAGATATTTTTCCTTCTAGTTTTGAAATTACAAAATAATTATATAATTTCCCCCTTTCTTTTTTTTTCTCTCTCTCCAAGTCCTCCCATACCCCTATCTTTACTCTTTTTCAAATGTATAACCTCTTTTTCACTGATTGTTGTTACATATGTATGTCTATCCATATATGTTCTTAAATATAACCTGCTCAGTCTGTATATTGTTAGTTGTATGTATGTTGTCCGGGCTCACCTTTTGGTACTGAATAACCAACCAATCAGTGTGCTCTTCCCAGGAAAAGATTATTTTTCTCACTTTCAGCATTCCTTAGTGGCCTGTAGCTCTTGGTGTAGGCTTGATGCCTCTTGGAATTCCCAGCCCACTTTGTCATGTGTATTGGTGACATCCTTGTTCAGCAGTCATGTCAGTGAGACTTCATGGGTGTCCTTTTGACATTACTAGCAGACACAGTCTCACCGCAGACTCCCTGGTCCTCTGCTTCTTAGCTTTGATTAGTCAGCCTTTATAGACAGAGCTCCATTACACAATCCTCACTCAAAATGGGAAGAGCTATACTTGGTCCTGACTGGTTGTTTTACCTCCATGGGAAAGGTGATCTGGGTGGAGGCTAGAGGACATGCAAATGAGTTATTTGCTCAGATCCTATATATACTGACCATCTTCCCACAGCACAGACACACCCCAGTCAGGAACCCATTTCTTGGTATTACAGCACCCCAGCAGGTGTGTAGATCATTTCACAGACTCCCCACATGGATGAAAATTACCCTAAGAGATCTGTGGTCAGACCAGAGAGATAACTTAAGGAAGGGGGGGTTCTAAACAGGTTAGTTGAGCTCTTTACATTATTAAGGTTACCCCAGCTGCCCTCCCCTCTGCCTTTTATCTCCTAAACAGGAAAAGCTATTAACTTAAATCTACTTAACAAGCTCCATCTCATGATCCCTTTTGCTTTCACTGGGGCCTCAAGGATGTAGAGAGGTAGACTTTCCACTTAATTTACTCATTGAACATGCTGATTTAATGCAATTTCATCATCTGCATTCATAATTTCTTTCCCATGATTATTGTTAGGTATGATTTTAGCCTGGGCCAAAACCCAATCTGCCTCCAAAATTCCTGAAACTGAGCAGAAAACTCTCTGGTGGTTAAGTCTTTCTTCTTATATTTCAGCTAACTTTATGATACAATTACTATTCTTGGCCTGCCTAACTTGAGATGGACAGATGTGTGTGTAAAGGTAAATGTTTTAAGGGTGATTTTCATTACATTTGTTTGTTCTGTGGGGCAGGTATGCGTGTGCTATGTGCATGGATGGAGGTCAGAAAACATCTTTCTGGAATTGATTCTCTCCATCTGCCATGTGGCTCTCAGGGATTTGACTCAAGTCTTTGGGCATGGCAGCAAGCACCCTTACCTACTGAGCCATAATGCAGGCTCTAGGATGCTTTTGTAAATTTGCCATGATGGCATCAAGAAACAGGCACAATTGCCTGTCTCCATGTCCTGCCCCACCTGCTTGCTACTGCCTTTTTTTTTTTTGGAGGGGCGGCAGATTTTTTTCCCCAAAGACCTTATCCTAACGAATTTTGTATTAAAAAAAAAAAAAAATGGTCATTTGGTGTCGTGTCACACACTTTTAATCCCAGCACTCGGGAGACAGAGGCAGGTGGGTGGCCTGCTGTGAGTTCGAGGCCAGCCTAGTCTAGAAAGTAAGTCCAGGACAGCCAAGGCTACACAGGGAACCCCTGTTTCTTTTGAACAACCAAAAAAAAAAAAAAAAGAAAAGAAAAGAAAAAAAAAGTCATTTAAGATAAAGCCATTGCTGCCTTCTCAGTGTGATTTAAGCTTAAAAATGACATTATATGGATTTAATCCTACTAAGTTTAGATATAACTGAGATTTGGTTCTTTTACAATGTATTGAAACTGATATGTTTCTCCTATAGTTCACTGAGCTAATGCGCAGGGGTAACTAGATACCCTTAAGGAAGGGGACAAACACAAAATGAAAAACAGACACCAGACTTTTTTCTTGCCTTTTATTGAAGGCAGAATAGAAATATCTCTAGGAGTACTAGTGTGTGTTATTTGTATTTCAGATGTAGCCTTCTGTGTTTTCACAGAATGTAGACTTTTTTTTTTTAATTGAGAAAAGGCACGTTTTTCTAAACACAAATAACGTAGAGAGGAAACATCAAGAAAAAAGATGTAGAGAATTACAGGCAAAGAATAGTCTTAGTAAAGAACATTAAAGTTAAAAGACAATGACTTTAGGTGGGAATGGGTTTTATAAAGTAGTTTTGACTTAAGTAAAGGGTTGGTCCAAAAAGAAATAGAAAAAATAATTGGAACACTTATCCACAGTACAAAGGTTCATAAAACTGTAAAACTCAAAGATTCTGTATGCATACGGTCAGGTTTACTGTAACTTATGCTGATTTAAGGTTTCAAGTGTCAGACTTTTGCTGGCTAGTCACTTGGTGAGTCAGACTGCCCCAGACATTAGGAGGGAATTGCAAAAGGATGCAGTGACATCCCAGACACTCCAATTGATAACCACAGAGATATAAGAGAGACAATCCAAAATGCCCCAGGGAAGTAATCAACGGCAAAAGAACAGGCCAGATTGATAGCCTAAACCGTGGGAAAGAATGTATTCACCATGCTAATAAAGCACCTGCTCCTTCAGAGAAACCACAGGCGGAGGTCTCTAAAGGGTAATGGTTGCCATAGCTATGGGAAACCATGACACAGGTGGTGGCAAAGAGCTGCACCCAACAGAGTTCTGAGAAAGTGTAGCTTTCCCCACTCTGCAAAAGAGGCTGTTGTCTCCTCTGCAGGGAGGACAGACCTTCAGACACAGTGAGGGATGCACCTAGGGATAAGGCTGTCCTACGTTGCCCTTTGAAAGCCTGACTCCAGGGAGTGCTAATAACTACGCAGGTGCCTTGAGTAACTTTTGATGTCACGGTAAAAATGTTAACAGGGCCTCACTCAAAGCTTTACTTGATAAGCTTGGGCCCTTGATTAAATGAACTTATAAAAATGCTTCGGGAAATGCCCCAAGGCTGAAAAAGTCATTGTTGCCAGTTTCATATGCCCCAAGAAAAAGACAACACTGGGGGTCCTCACCTCAAAGTTAGGGGATTTTTCCTACACCCATCGCCGACTTTTCCCTCTACTCTCTAACATGTAGATAATTAGGATTTACAAGCTATAGCAGCTATATAGCATGGCCTGTAGAGGAAATGATAAAAATAGCCTTGACAACTGTCCCCAAATAAAAAATAAGCACATAGGAGAAAATGGGCTACACAAGGCTATAAATTGACTGAAAATGCCGGTGTACTCAGGGAAATAAAATTCTATTGCCCAAACAAACAAACAAACAAAAACAAAAACTTAAGGGACTCATGACTCATGTTGCCTTTGAATTCAGACAGCAATAGTCCTATCAGCTTGTGGCTTTTGTAAATAAATAAATGAATAAATAAATAAATAAATAAATAAATAAATAAATAAATAAATAAATAAATAAATAAATGGTAGAAGCCTGTCTGCTCTGTGTAATTTGCTCTTGAAGTAGAATGAAACCACTAGTTTTCTTTAACATAGTAAAAAGGACAGGCACCTTCTGGGGAAAGAAAAATATTAGCGATCAGCTTTACTCAATGTTTCCCTGTCGAGGATATTAACTAACATCTTTTAGCGTGTCATGATGCTTTCTCAGATCGGAAAGAGGCCTCTGCTTCCAAATCAATAGAGGCTTACTCGACACAGAGTGAAAGAGCTCAGTGTTATCTTCCCGAATAAAATCCCTCTCTCTCTCTCAGGAGTCCCCACACCTTCCAGAACATCTGGTCGACAAAGCCACTCACATCCATTGTAACAGCTCATCTTGCTTGTCCACTTGACACATCTGGGAAGAGGAAACCTCAGCTCGAGAAACTGTCTCCATCAGACTGGCCAGTGGACATGTTTGTGGGGATGGCTTTCTCATGATTCATTTATACAGGAGGTCCAGCCCACTTTGGGCATTGCTATTCCTAAGCAGGTGGGCCTTGGATGTATAAGGATGGAAGCTGAGTGCCAGGAGAAGCAAACCAGTAAGCAGGGTTCCTTTGTGGTCTCTGCTTCAGTTCTTGGCTTCCTAGACTCCCTGCCCCGCCCCATAGTTCAAAGCTCTAATTTGGCATCCCAGGCTTAATCAACAGGATCAGCTTTGAGCTGTGTGAGCCACCCCTGACTATTGTTGGCCTGTTACCTCAAAACTGGCTCAGCACAGGAATATAAGCAAGTCTAGTTAATGACATAGGAGGAACAGTACTCCTGTGGGATTCAAAGAAGAAGTTTTTGTTTGTTTGTTTGGTTATGGATATTTTGGTATTGTTTTGTTTATTTTATTTTTTTAAAAAAGAATATTGTGTGAGGAGGGAAGTCTGATAACCACCAGGGTCCTCATATAGCAGTGAGAAAGACAAATACAGAGACACGAGCCCATATACAGACGTTGTTACACAAGATTGGCCTTTCATTTTATTTTATTTTATTTTATTTTATTTTATTTTATTTTGCTTTGACAATGCTAAGTCCCTGAATTAATCTCAGAGCCACCAAAATGAGTGGGATTAGGTATAGAGGCAGAACCCCGGAGAATGATAGAAAAATAGGATCTGTAGTTGAGATTCAGCCTTACACAGTTGTGGGTGCCAGGTCTAACTTGACCATAGGTCAGCTATGCGACAGCCAGGATTTGAACCTGGACATGGAGTGAGAATGAAGGCAGCCTATAAAGAGCAAACCAGGCCCCGTGTCCATTATTTGTGACCTCCAGAGCAAGGCTTGGGAGTGTTCCACGGGAGATGCTGCTCTGGGTGCTTTCGAGCTGCAGGCCTGCCCGGCCAGGACTCTGTGAAGATAAAGGCAACTGAGTTGTGGCGGAGCCATCCATCTTAACAGTAGTCACTGATCTTTGCCAGCGCAAGTTTTTGGCCTCTGGTTATGCTGTATGAGTGATCACAGTGCCATTTACTGACCTTACGAGCAAGAAATGAACATCTGCTCCTTCACATTTGCCAACCTAATCAGTTGTGAAGTTTTCTGGAGAGTGGCTCCAACGTAGAACCCTGCAGGGAGGAAGTCTAGGACACAGCCCTCCTGCTTAGCTGCATTGTAAGGAAACAAAGCCTACACGTAGCCCTGCCGCTGTCTTAGGTGAAATGGTTTACCTTAGCAGCTGAGCCACAGCCTTAGTCCACAGGAGCCTCTGTGTGTGTCATTTAGGAAGGTCTTAATTGCACATTTGACATACCTAACTGGGGCAGTCAGCATCAGAATGCTTAGTGGCCACCAGAGCTAAAAATAGAGCAATGAATGAGGGCGCCAGTTAAGCAAAGTCAGCTACCTTTCAGTAACCACTTGCCCACCTTCTGGCCCGCCCTTGCCCCCATGGAATACAATTAGCCTACAGAAGTCTTCTATGAATCTTATATATTAAAAGGCAACAGGGATTAAAAGAAAAAGAACTCTTTTAGAATCCACGTTCAAGAGGCTCCCATGTCTGTTTAATCTTCAGTGTTCAATGTTAGAGAGTAGTTTACTTTCATTTGAAGATCAAAATTCTCCAGCCACTCTAAAAGCAATGGCATCCCATTTAATCTTTACGTTTCTTTAATCACCTTGTTTAAAGTGCCTTCCGCGCTAAATAAACATGTCATTTTTTTCAAGTGTTTCTTTCAAATGCAATTTAAGTTTTGATTCGTAGATCAGCCCCCTCCTTTTATTTCTCTGATCAAACTTTATAGAAAGAGACTGCTTATTCTTCTGGAACCTGGAAAACAGAATTTATGTCAGTGTGTTCTATGAAATTTCAGTGACTTTGAGTGGTGGAGCCAGAGCGGTATGAGCCCTTTCCAGAAGTCTTCAATGTTCTCCATGAGCTTCCAAGGGAGGCAAGAGATTGCCGAGATTATCTGCTTTGCAGAGAGCTGACCCTGGTGACTCACCCCAGGGACATGCTCCTCCATTTCTGCCCCCCCCATGGGAAATTCTGCAACCCATCACCAGCTTGGTCCTCACACACAATTGCACCAGGAAACCCTTTCCCTGTATTTATGACAGTTGAAGGGTTTTAGGCTTTTCTTCTGAGAATGGGGAGCAATTAGTCATCACACTGCCCAGCAAGGATTTCCTGTTCATCTCCCGCCAGAAGCAATTTCCACTTCACTTGTTTTACTCATTCTTGGATACAGCCATGACAAGGTGAAATGCATGGGTGTATTTTGGAGGCCTGGTGACCTCCTGAAGCTGAGGACGGTTGGAGCACATGAGAGGCCCCTCCCTCCCTAAGCAACTCTTTATATGGCCTTGCTAGATGGCTCTGCACAGGAGACCCTGAATCTCCAAAGGAGGCCAGCATTCAAGTCACTCCCCTACAGCTCTCCAACTGGGCTTTAACATTGAGACAGCTGTTCAGGCAGCAGTGAGAACTCTCTGGGCTGCCAATGACACAGGCTTCTCAGACTTAGATCTCAGTGCCTTCCACATGTCCAACTTTTAGTCTCCTACAAGAAATTCATTTGATATTTATTATTGGCAATCTTCTCAATTTACTTTGAAGGACTACCAGTAATTCATTTATCATAAATAAGAAGGCCAGGCATGCACCAACTTTTGAAAATTAAAGGAGAGTGTCATCTGCACTGAGGACTGTCCTAACTGTCTTGGAGCCATTTTTTTGGATGGTAGCTAATACTTCATTTTTCTAATCTCTTTTACCTAACTCTTTCTAAAGCCAAATCTCATTTAAAAACTATGTTCCAGGGGGGAACTCCCAGTAAGGAAGCCCCCAGCCCCACCCAGCATTCAGTTCAGAGTTCTGTGTCATTTTCTTACTTTGACCAGAAAACGAAGGCATTAGCTCCTACTACAGCATTGCAATAGCCAGGTAGTGAACCACAGAGCTGTAGGAAGATCCATTCTCTGTACTTGGGGTAGTCCTTGGGATAAAAAAGCAGAGACCTATAACCCCAGACTCTTTCTCCTGGCTTTGTGTCATTGCCTCCATGCTAAGCACCTTTCCTTCTAGGTCTACATCAGTCCAGGGCAAACCTATGCTCTGGGGTACTGTGGAAAGTGTTCATTTGGATTCCTAGCAGATTCACCTGTGCTTTTCAAATCATCTTTGGGACATAGACTCCTGAGCCGGAGCCTACACACATGAACTGAGTCTACACACATGAACTACCGACAGTTAACCTGGATTCAGGAATTTGCAAAAATATAAAAAAATAAGAAAATGTGCTTTTCCAGCCAAGGACAATACAGGCAGTAAACTTTAAACCCCTACCCAGAGCTAGTCAATGGGCAGAACATTCTCCACAGTTGAGTGGAGAGTGGGATATGACTTTATGCACTCTGGTGCCTCATATTTGACCATGTCCCCTGGAAGGGGAGACCTGGTGGCACTCAGAGGAAGGATAGCAGGTTACTAAGAAGAGACTTGATACCCTATGAGCATATACAGGGGGAGGAAGTCCCCCTCAGTCACAGTCATAGGGGAGGGGAGTAAGGGGAAAATGGGAGGGAGGGAGGAATGGGAGGATACAAGGAATGGGATAACCATTGAGATGTAACAAGAATAAATTAATTTTTAAAAAAAGTGTGCTTTCTTCTCAAATTAGCACTTCAATACTACCTGAGTAAAGATGACTTTTATAAATATGGGAAGATTTTAGCTGGGTTCATCTCTTGTTATTTGTTTTAAAAAGAAAGAGAAGACAAAATATATTACACAGGTCCATGGGATGTTTTGTGCCCTAGGCCAAGACACATTTCACAAGTTAGAAGCCTTGAATATCTATCTAATTTTTCCAAATTCCTTAGCTTTGGCTTTGAGTTTATCGACTTGAGACTCTGCTGTCTCTGCCCTTTTCTTGACTTCATTCAGCCCATGTTGCTGCATCTAATAGTTGGGAACATATTGATTGACTTGGGTGTTTTATAAATATAGAAAAATACTAAAAAAAAAAACCCACCGCATAATCTTTATATAGATTTTTGTTGTTGTTAGCTCTGATGTGAAATAGTTGGATATATGAAAGGAATAATCAAGACTTTTGAGTACTGAATGGAAAATCAGGTTTGGCTAGGCTCCCAACATGTGTGACAGACACACAAGGTCCACTGACAGCTGTTACTCCCAGGAACCTCAGACCATGGCTGATAGTTTCCATCAACTGTACATCACAGTCTAGTGTTCACAAATTTGCCATGTTGTGTCACAGCCACAGCTGCCTGGTTTATCGTCAGTTCAACAGCTCATTCTCCTTCCGGGCAGAAGGGACTGAACTTACAAAGTGACATAAATCAATAGGTATTCATTAGTCTCAGGGATGTTTTAGCCCAAATCATTTAATCTATTCAAAAACTCTTATTCAATAATATCAGCAGACATAGACGCACACGTTCATGTACATGGTAATTATCAGTTATAGTCTTGAAGCTTTGGCCTAGCAACCCAAGATGGGCATTTATATTTCAATGCTCGTGTTTTTATCAATAGATGTGTCCAGGCTAATCCAGAAAAAATAATGTGAACTGCATACTTATCTAAGATTCGATTGCAAGCATGCCCCAGTGTGACAAATATATCCAAAATGTGCCAACCTTCCTTTTGCTCAGCTAATGTCTTGCAGAGGGCATGTTTGGTTGCAATCCTAAGGTCAAAGAAGAGGGTTCTGGCTTCCTGTATGGAAAGCTACCCCCACCCCATCACCATAGTCCTGATTTGAGCAAAACCAGAGGACAGGCAGACATGGTGCCAACCTGGTCCCTTCTGCCAAGCTGCTCCCTTAGCTCAGGGTATCAGCCAACAGCAACAGCTGGGAACTCTGTGACATTGCAACTGCCTCTGGAAGCTTCTGCCACCTCCAGTTGCTGTTGTGACTTTGTGTTTTCAGCTGAACTTCGTCCATCAGAGTCTGACTTCTGCTCAGATGCTCCTCGCCTGTCCCTGCCTGGAGTGCAGAGATAAGCACATGAAGGTCGTTGGAAGGATGTTGTGTTCTATACTGGGCCTACCTTCGTGTGAAGAAATAGGACCGGAAGCATATTACACATCGTCTCAAAGTTGTGATTTAAAAAACTTAACTCTATTTGCTCCCTATTTTGAGAAATTATTAACCTTAGGTTTGAATAATAACAAGGCAATTTCTCTTGGTCCATAACAGCAAACTAGTAGCTAGAAATCAAAAGCCTAAAGGTTTAATTGGGTCTTCTGTCCTTTTATCCCAACCAAGCTACCCTAGCCCAAATTTTCTCAGCAGGAGAAAAATCCATTAGTAAGTCATTACAAAAGCTACAATGTGCAAAGCAAAAAACCAAACACCATTCCAATAGCAAACCACTTGAACATTCTAACTGACTTCAGGTAATGAGCTATAGAAAATGCAAATTTCCTGGAATTCTGGTATGACTATCAGCAGAGACTGAGGGCAGCTCTCTAGGTTCTGTGGACCTTGGTGCACCTCTTCTCACTGTCTTAACTATAGTTGAGACTAGAGCTGGAGGGAGGAGATCTGGTGGGCTGGTTTTCTCAACTATGCTCTGTGGAGCTCATGTTATTTTGAGAAAGACGAGGAAAGGCAAGCAGGTATACAGGGCCATTTGTGCCCCCTTCCTCCTTTTATGTGCCTTTGTCACTTAAGTCATTCCAACTGAAAGCTCCTTAATTTCCCAATAGAAGAAAATATCTCAAACTACTGAAGCGTGAGAACCTGATTTCCCATCTACCCGCCTGTTCTCATTTTGTTACTGGCTCCATCTTCTGGTTGACTTGTGTTACTGGATCAAAATACAGGAGGCAATCCTAACCGGTGAAAGGATGATGTTGATTCACAGTTTTATGAAGTCATGAAGGACATCCTTATGGAAAGAGAGAGTTTGAAGCAGCATAGGAGGAGGAGAGGAGAGGAGGCGGAAGAGGAGAGGAGGAAGAAGAGGAGGAGGAGGAAGAAGAGGAGGAGGAGGGACCGTAGCCTGAATATCTTCATTAGGCACACACCACCAAAGACAAAACATCTCTTTGTTAGGCTCCATGTCACAAAGTTTCAAGCATCTTTCACTATTGCTACGGGTTGAGTACCAAATCTTGCATACCATTGCTTTTAAGGGACATCACAGATGCAGACTACAGAAGTTCCATCTTCTTGTCATCTCTGTCTTCCTGAGGCTTCAGTTCTCACTGCTGCATGTATCATCCTACTGGCAGTTTCTATCAGGCACTCTGACTCCACCTATCCACTGCTGTCTTTCTAAAATTATCTTGAAAGCTAAGTGGAAGCCTGTGTGACCTCGTGACTTTGACATTCAGCATATTGCAAAAGCTGCATTGTGTGCATGGCCCCAAGATTTGCCATCAGTGGCAGCTTTACCAGGGCCCGCTCCACTATAGTCACTGCTGAGTGATGTCTGTACTCAAGGTTAAAATGATTCGGGGAAACAATTCCATCATCACTTGTGTTCAGGCTGAGTTCCAAAGACTTACTTCTCAAAGTAGAGTCTAGAAGGAAGTTTATATGGCTGCGTCTTTGAGCCCATGATGAGCAAGAGCTTGTCAGCTCCTCTGGTGCTCTTGGGGAATCTTTCTAGCCATCCTGGTGCAAAGTGCTTGGCTTCCTTTTAACACCACTGAACTCATTAGTAACTATACCCATGTCAGCCCCTTTGAACCCACTCATTTTTTGGTCAAATTGTGTTTTTAAGATATTTTCTCTATGTTTTGCTCCCATGTCTCCTAGTAAACCTGGCTAAAGTGGCCAACAGCATTCCCACCACTGGTTGAAATTTCCCCTGCCAGATTAACTTGTCACCTTCAAATCTCAGCTTCTTACAAGGGCAGGGCAGGGACAGATTGCACCTGGAATATTTGCCACACCCAGGCATATAAATCATTGGCCAGAGAATGACAAGGATGGTCTCTAGTCCAGTTTCCAAATTAGCCACTTAGTTGACAAATAAGTGAAAACTGATTCCCCTATTGCATCTAGGAAAGCAAGGTTAGAGGTTCAAGGCCCAGCAGCCCCTTTAAGAGAGAAAGTAACAGAGGAACTCTCTTGCCAGTGGCATCTGGGAAACAGAAACAGAAGCTCTTGGGTCTCAGTGTTTCTTCCAATCACACCCTCACCATAACCAGACTTCCTTCCATTAGGCTCTTCATCTTAAAAGTCTCAGCCTCAAATAAGAACCACTTCCCCTTGGTGGGGAGGCCTGGTGGCACTCAGAGAAAAGGGGAGCAGGCTATCCAGATAAGACCTGACAGGCTGTGATCATATCGTGGGGAGGAGGTCCCCTTCTGTCACAGGCCTAGGGGAGGGGAATAGGGTGAAAGAGGGAGAGAGGGGTAAATGGGAAGATACCAGTGAGGGGATAATAATTGGGATGTAATCTGAATAAATTATATGTGTGTGTGTGTGTGTGTGTGTGTGTGTGTGCATGTCAGCCTCTCCCAGTAGCATTGTCTTAGTAACCAAGCCTTTCTGCTTGATGGACATTTAAGATACCATTAAAGAAGCCCACTTTGTATCTTCCTCATTGAACCATGACTGACATTCTACCACATCCCCCCACAAACCTTCCCATAGCCCCATATTCATCCACCTATCTCTCCTCTTTAGGTTTATACAAGTTACTTCCACCACCCAGAAACCCAGTCTACCTTACATACTCTGATGGTACGTAGTTGAGTATTAATTTTAAAGTCATTGAACCATGAGTAGATACAAGGGTTAACCTAGGGAGCTGAGGAGGAACCATGTTTAAAACTTTTTTTTGTTTGTTTTTATTGCCTATGCTTCTTCATCTCTGGCTTATGAAATTTGAAAATTCATAACTCTCTGTGTTTAAAAGTAAGTTCTAATATCAATACAGGATTAATTTCTAATCATAGCTTACCATGGCTGCTGATATTAATGATGCTCCTCTTACTTGAGGAGGCAAAGCCACTGATGCTAGGGTCACATCTTAATCTGAGGTATGACACAGCTGTTTTACCCACATTTGTGCCCTGTGTGTTCCTTCTAAAAAATAACTTGCCATTTAGCTATGACAAGTGCACTTACCTGACAGCTCCCACCTTTGGGATCTGTTGCAGCATTGGTGATGAAGCAACACAGTTCTCGCTCAGACTGTCTCTCTGCAGTAACTGGGCACACGTGATTCCTGGTGTAGTTCCTGCCCGTTCTGTTCAACATGGGACTCTTTTCTCACACTCTTTGGGCTGGAGACTTGCTCAGGGCATCTCTCCAATCTTTCAATCTTTCCACTCAATCCTCCTTTTCACACCTTCTTCGATCTGGGTCAACCCTACACTGCAGCGTGAGGCTGTCTCTACTCCCATTCTGCTTGCACTTTTCTTTAATTTTCATGAATATTATCTTAAAAATCTCCCTACCCCTTCTCTTTCCCAGCCCCCTCTTGTGTGTGTGTGTATGTGTGTGTGTGTGCGTGCGTGCACATGCGTGTGCCTGTGTGTGTTGCGTGTATGTATGGGATACTATGCATGGATTCTGCATTGCCCAAGTAGGCATATCCTTCCAATACCCTGCTATATAGTTCAAGGTCATTCTCATGCTAGAAATGGATAGACTGAATTGATCTAGCATTGTCCTTAAACAGTTTAAAAATAGATGCTAATATCAAGAAATTTGACCTAAGCATGGCAATGGCGCAGGTCAGTAACCATCATTCTGGCAAGTATGTTGGGAGGCAGACGTTATGGTTCAAATGTGGAATGGTCCTCACCAACTTGTAGTTTAAATGCTCAGGTCCAGCTTGGATATTCTTTCAAATGTTCTAGATCCTTTAGTGGAATCTGGCTGGCTGGTGGTCACTAGAGATGGACCTTGAAGGTGCTACCTACTGTTCTTTTCTAGCCATGTTTTCTCCGATTCTTCTCTGTTACCTTGTGAACAAAATGCCTGTGCAAGCTTCTGCCCCCATGGGCTGAGCTGCCCATGCCTGCTGTAATACAGAGTATTTTCATCTCTGTATTATAAGAGTAATGAAGACATGAGAGAATTACACATTTGAGGTCAGCCTGGGCTATCACAGTGAGTTTGAGGCCAGTTTGGGCTACATGGCAAAATCGTGTCTAAAAAACAAGTTTAAACTAAACATGAACAGAGAGAGAGAGAGAGAGAGAGAGAGAGAGAGAGAGAGAGAGAGAGAGAGAGAGAGAGAGAGAGAGAGAGAGAGAGA
>OU015745.1:101432354-101443977 GCA_907169655.1 Acomys percivali | reverse complement strand
TCTCAGAAGAATTTCACCAAAATTAGATAACAGTTCTATACCTTTGACTCTGTCTATGATGGGTAAGTCCTTGTTGGCTTCTGAATGCCCTCAACCTGGTACAAACTGGTTTTCTTGTAACAGTGTTAGTGTTGTTGACATCCATAGCATCCTCCAGTGGAATTGTACACCTGTTTCTTTTCTGGCCCAATGCAAGTTTTAGGAATCATTCTGTTCCATTACTGTTTCTAAGTTTCACTGCAAGGCTAATTAAGATCACTAAGTAACCAGCACTGTACCAGGGCCAGCATTATACACTGTCTTCAAGACTCTAGCAGAACAATCAATCCATTCCCAGGAAACTTTGATTCCCACAGAGTCTCAGGGCATGGACAAAATGAACTTAAGTTCTCTGTCATCATGTAAAGAAGATGGCTCCTAGCCTAATTTATAGTACAGTTCTTATTTCTATCTGTGATCTTAGCAATGGAATATTAACTCTTTACATGCCTAGTCATATTCTAGTTTTCTGGGCCCTTGTCACATAAACTGCTAAACATCCCTTATAAATTCTATACTTTCTCCAGCCTGTTTTTCTGAAATTTTCCAAATCCCTCTTGCAAATCAATTCCAAAGACTTCTCAGCCACATGATACCAATTTTTTTTTGGCAGTATAGGGAATTGAGACTCAAGTGTCATACATGCCAGGTTAGTATTCTACTTCTGAGATACAGCTCTGTTCCCTTTTGTGTTGTTTTGTTTTTAGTCTGAGACAAGCTATCAACTTTAAATGGACCAGGTAGAGCTTGTTCTTAAGATCAATCCACACAAGACTCTTGAGGAGCTAGGATTATAAGCCTGCAACACCATGCCCAACCAAGCAACTTTCTGGTGTGGCTTTATACCACTATAACAAATACCTGAGATAAATCCATGTATAAGGATACTTTGAAATGATAGCATTAATTTGAAGGGTTTTTATTTTAAAACAAAGAGGGTGAGGGGTTAGACTGTTGAATCTATGTCTATCAAAGCATAGTGATCAATATTTCCAGACCCACGCTCAGTCAAGGAAGCACCTGAGTCTTTTCTAGGCTCCTATGGGACAGCTCTAACCTTACCTGAAATCTCTGAAAAATCTGAATAGGGCAGAATCTGCATTTATGAGAAAGGAAGATTAGGCTTATACTACTTTCAGTGGTGGGAGATATCAGGACAAGTTAGGAGAAAGCAGTTGAGATAAATGCTAGCCCTCAATTTAGCAATTCTGCTACAATGATAGTAAAGAGATATAAAACCTTCTACAATAACATGCATATTTCCCTTTACTAGTTTCCGAAAACTCATCACTACCTGTTGTTATTTTAATATTGATTTCTGAGAACACAACACTGCTGAAAATGTATTTAGAGACTGACAGAAAAACTGACAGTAGCTTTGTGTTTAAAATAGAAAACAAAACAAAACAAAACCTCTAAAGGAATCCATGACAACCTTCCTTTCTCAACACTCTTGCAGATAATTTACAACCATGTGACTAAATTCTGTCTGATGGACTCGATCTTAGTGAAGTGTACCATTCACAGCTTTGATCATACAAGTTTGTACTTGTATGAGCTTGAAATCTCTCTTTCCTATCTGTGCCATGACAAAATGGAAAAGATCTGGCTTCTAGAAGGAATTTGAATTATGGCTCATTGTTAATTCTGATTCACTCTGGACTCCAACTTGAGTGAACATAAAGACACACTGTTTTGGCTTTAAGACTGCTTGGTAAGTTGCTTATCAGAATGGTTTGTGGTCATAGCCCCCTTGAGCTTTTCTTATGAAAGTACTGGGCAGATATGATAGAAGAAACTAGGATGTTTCTTATCCTTATCTTCTGTTCTTCTTCCTCATCGGGCCTTCCAGAATTGCCTGTAAGAGTTTATCTTAGGTCAGAATCAGATTGTTCATTGGATTGTCCAGGTGCCCATACCCTGACCTTTAGGGTGATCTACATGGTGTGCAGATGAGTATGGTCAGGATTTACAGTTGGGTCAGAGGTGGGCTTGACTTATCACGATGGTGTTTCTCCTCATGGGGATTAATTCTCAGAAGCTGTTATTGAAATAGATGAGAAATAAGTCTTCTTAACTCCGTAGCTTGGGGTTAGTGTCACTCCTCAACCAACCCCATTTCCCCAGGCCCCACAAGTTGAGGAGGTTCTTTAATACTGGTCCTTAGGCGCTGGCTTTTGTTAAGCTCCAGGGCTGGAATCCTGCATGTCTACAAGGATATTAAGTTAACTGAGACAGTGATGAGATAATTTCTATATCCACCAATTTGTTTGTTGAAGCTCCAACCCTCAGACTCAGGACACATGACTATATTTGGAAATAGGACCTTTACTAGGCAATAGAGATCAAATGAGGCTATGGCCTTTATCCAACCTGACTGACATACTCAAGGAAGAAGAAAAGATAGCACACATGTGTGAAGAGTGAGGCAAGATCACATGAGGACTTAGTGAAAAGGCAGCTATCTGCCTGTAAAAGGGGGGGGGGGGACACAGGTCTCAGGAGAAACCGAACTTACCAACCCTTTCTTCTCAGACCTCCAGACCTGTGTGGACATGAATTTCTGTTGTGTAAGCACTCAGTTTGTGTATTCTTAAATAGTGGTTCCCACAAATTCATGGAGTGATGCTCAGATTCAACAACACTGGCTTGAAGGCATTTTTCCATCTCCCATTTTTGCCCAGCCAGCTCCCTGAATGTGGGAAGACCAAATAATCCTTAACCTGCTGTCAAAATTCTCTATACCATAATACATTCTGCTACAACAAATTGAATGTTTCAAATGGTAGCTTTCATTGTCTGTGAGACTTCATGAGTACCCACAACAAGAAAAAAATGTCATTTAAGAAAACTGGAAATGATACAAGCTCAGGAATGTCTGCTAAACAAACAACATACTGCATGCAGAATTAAAAAAAAAAAAAAAAAAAAAAAAAGACTTTAAAATCCAAACTTCCTCATGCATATTTTAGGGCAGCAGAGTAAAAAGTTCCTTTTTTGTTTCTCAAATGTGAGAAAAGAAATCAAACAAAAGAGCAATAAAATCAGCACTATATCTTACATTTTTGGAAGGCTAATGATTTTAAATTGATAGCTTAATGGGTCATCTTTTCTTTTAATATTGCACATCTCCATGAAGAAACACCAGATCATCCTTCACTGAATGCATATGAGTGAACCTTAAATGATTAACAAGGTGTTTTTGCTCCTAAGAATCATATTAAAGTTTGAGACATTAATTCCCCAAAACACAAAAAAATGTGTTATTTAAAACTGAAAAGAGATTCAATCAGCCAGACAAAAGATATGAAGTCAATAACTTGAGAGCATGTGGCAACATTTAATGTAAGTTAGTTGGGAGGAGTGGAGTACTAAGGGAAAGATGACTGAACATCACTAGATGCTTGAATCTGTACGCCAGGGCAAGTACACCATTTGCCACGGTGAAAGCTCACCACGTTCAGCTAAGCCTTTCTAGTCAATGGTTGCTTTCAAACTACTGCCAAAGAACTGAGTGCTCTCTACAGAGACTGTAGGCTTCATCTATCCCAAAGTATTTACTGTCTCATCCTTCATAGAATACAGTCTGCCTAGCCCTTCTGGAGTCACGCAAATAAAAACAAACAAGTGGATCATATAGCAAGGAACTGTGGTTCACTCCTTTCCCAAATCATCTTCTTGGGAGTATCTTGGAGGAATAGAGTGTGGACCAGATACTCTATGCCACCAGCTTGATCCACAGTGTTCACTCTCTACACTTCTGATCGTCTCATGAGAACAATGAAAAGCATGGGGAAACAATAGCTGGTGGTGTCTAAGGGTTCGGTATGGCCCCATGTGAGCATTATTCTTCACTCTAGACATTGCTTAGATCGAGAGATGTCTAGGGTGTTAGTGAAGCACAGCGCCAAGTGTGACTATGATGGTATTTCAGACATGGATAGACTGTGAGGGTTCTGCCCTTCTGAGTTAATTCCTTGGTGGATTAATAGAATGATTATTGGGGGTTGGTTGAAGGTGGGCTCAATGGAGGAATTAGGTCACTGGGAACATGTCCATGGAAGGTCTGTTTTGCAGTACCTTCTTTTGTTCCTTTTACCCTATTTCCTGGCTGACACCAGGTGAATTATTCTGCTCCATCAATGGCCTGGATGTCACAATGACACTAATGTCTCTGAGACCAGAAGTCAAAATAAATATTGCTCCCCCTTTAAGTTTTATCTCACTGCTAATTGGGCACAGCGAAGATAAAAGTGACCTGCCCACCCTGTCACTCTGTCTCAGACCACTTTTTGCGCTGGTGCTACTGTACTTCCACGGCAACTGTGGACACTGATGGGCCTTGACCTGCTCTCCTTTCCTGTATGTGAGATGGAGGTCAAGTTCAGACACTGGAGCTCCTCCCCTCAGTCCATCAGTGGTTGAACAATCCCTCCTTCCTCTTTAGCTACACCAATGACAACTGAATCATCTATAGAAGTTTAGAAGTCCTGACCAGAATAAGATGCACAATATCCTGCCTACACGAAGAGTTCAAATATTTGTAAGTAGATATTGTACAAACACACACACACACACACACACACACACACACACACACACACACACACACAAAACCTATTCACATTTTTAAATTACATTTTCATTGATTCTTTAAGAATTTCACACATACACAGTGTATTTTGATCATATCCATCCTCGCTTCCCCTTCTCCATACTCTTCTCATAGTGTCCCACCATGCCCTCCCCATTTCATCTCTTTCCTTGTTTTAAACACACTGAGACCAATCAGTGATGCCCCATATGTGCCCGGCTGTAATGCCAGCCACTAGAGTGTGGGCAGCCTACCAAGGATGACATCCCTGAAGAAAACAAACTGTCCTTCCTCCAGCTGCCTGTGAGAACAGCTCCTCAGCTGGAGGTGGGGGCCTGTGAGTACCACATCCAGCACTGCTGGTTGCTCTCCAGCAGACAACCAGGGCTCCTGTGAGCTCCTGAGTGCTGAGGCCCTCTCATGTCCAGAAGACTCTGTGTAACATCTGTTCAGACTTTCACCCACCAATGGCCTTCCAGTCCGGGTCACACAGGAATCATTCACAGTTTTCTGCACTACCAAGGTCTGGTCCTTTCCTGAACCTCACACTTCTGTGTCAATTCAATTTCCTGGATTCTGTATTACCACACTGCCTGAGTCTCTATGAAGAAACCAGTGGTTTCCAGGAACATATGACCTTGAACCTCATTCTGCCTCCAGGTGATATTTCCTTTGTGGTCTATAATTTACCTTATTATTCTTGATTGCCTGGACTTTCATGCCCACATACATTTTCCCCTGGAATTCTGCTCCATTTCCACCAAGCCCCAGATTCAGACTGGACCACCAGATTAAAGCAAGGCATTTGCTACAATCTGCACTCACACAGAGGAGAGAGGGTCTGCGGTGGTGTGTGCAATGTGTTGTGAGATGCTCATCTGTCCTTTCTGGATGTACCGATCATAGCCACTGTGAGTCACCAGCTAAAGCTTGTGCTGAGCTTGTGCCAGAGCCTCAGCCGCCCCTTCCTTTTCCAGCCCATCACAGCTCATGTTCCCTTCAGCGTTCTCCTCTTAACCTTAGCTGTTTGCATCCCTGACTTCCTGTGCACTGATGATTATAATTGGGGAGCTGTTCTCCGACATTCAGATGTACCTGACACGACACAGACGCTCTGAGGGTTCGTTTTCCTCGCTGGGTTTATTTATAGCTGAGGTTTGACGTTACCTGAAATCAAGCTTTTTTTTCCCTCCTTGCAAAAGCAGACTTTCAGTTTTTGTTCTCTGTGGAAGGAAGTAGGACAGACTTCAAGGCTCAGTACTTTTGCAGTGCATCAGAACGTTCTTTGAGAGCCCGATTCACAGCCTTTCAAGTAGACCAGATTTCCTCGCCACAGTCAGCTCTATGAAAATGCCAGAAAGCAAGAGCTAGGATAACTCAAATACACAAGCAGCCAAATTTAGCTTGACATCCTTATTAAATATTGACCTCATGGGAACTGAGGCTGAAAACAAGCTTTGAGAAAGAAGCCTGTCTACACATTAACGGTCTTCCTTTGTTTTGGTGGCTACTGTCTTTAAGTTGCTTAACCAATATAGTGAAACCAAGTTAAACTTCAGGCTCCAACGGTTTCCTCTTGACCTAGGAGAACTAATCAGACACATAATATAATCACTGTTAATTCCCTTTGTTTCTAGTTGTATCTTTGATATGTACCTGTGAAATGCCCTTGCAAATGTTGACTTCCTGCTCTCCCTAACTACCTTCTGTAGTTTGTGAGGTTTCTTTAAAATTTGTTTTGTTTTATCTTTCTCTTGCCTGAGAAGCTAAGCAATAGAATATCTAAAGTCACCAATTAGTTGTGACAGAGTTAAGAAAAGACCCAGCAATTGGGAGTCCATGTCACTTAGTTATCTGACTGTTAACAGTCAGCTATTTCAATAGGGATACAACGAGCAGCCATATTCTTGCCTCTGGTGTCTCCAGCCAGCAGACAGGGACATGCAAACATTTCCTTCTCATTTGACATTAAATTTGAGGCACATCATCCAATTTTTAGTTGTTTCTTCCATGGTTCAGCATCTGGAGTTTCTTGACTACCTAAGAAACAATGTGAATCAAGGATACTCAGATTTGTTTCCCCTCCTCCATCTCTGTGTGTGTGCATATGTGCATGTATGTGCATGTATTTACATGTGCATTTTTGTATGTTTCCTCGAGTCTCATATGACAATAGAACATAAAAAGACTAAACCAGTAGTGATTTGCATTGGCTGCTGGGTGTGAGTGGTGCCACACTAATGCACTAGATTCTGGCACATAGTCAGACTGGATTTTTGGTTTTTTTTTTGTTTGTTTGTTTCATTGTCTTGGGTTTGTTTTGCTTTGGTTTTTGGCTACATTTCAGACCTTGTCCTAAAGGTAGCCACAGATGATACATTCTGTCCCTGAAATGATTCTGAAATATGCAGCCGTTGCTCATCAATATGCTGGTATGTACCTATAGCTTTCTGTTTCTTCCTCTTCTTTTCAAGTTCTGCCTCATCTTCTGAGAGTTCAAGCCTGCAGTGGAGAATCTTGCTTTTATTTCACTCCAGAGCTCTCTGAAATGAATATGTTAAAAGCATTCAAGGAAGCCTCCCTTTGAATAAAACTTTTAGGTTTTTCTATCTCAAAATCTCCACCACTGATGCAGTCAGTTCTCTTCAGAGATGCTGGGAGAGCTCTGGGTACACATGAGATCCCTAAAGATTAGAGCAGGAAGAACAGGTGGCTGCTTTTATTTGCCATAATTTTTTTTCCTTGCAGCACCAACATTCTTGGGCCTTTCAGCTATAGCTTCAGAACTGGAATTCTAAAGCAATCTTTTAAAAATAGAAAACTTTCAGGTTAGCCATGACTATATTTAAATACTTGCATTTATTACATTTGAATTTTTCTAGCATATTTCACCAGTAAGAGTGTTAAATGTAGAACAAGAAAGGATGCAATTCCTACCTGCTGTCTGCTTTTTAACTGTAGACATTGCAGAAAGGTAGAGTAGAAGCTGAATACAGTGAGAAAGCAAGCAACATATGAGTGCCCAAATGACACCAAACAAAGAAGAAGGCAGTTCAGGGTGCACTTGACAGATTTTACTGTCATCAGGACTCTACTACAATATGCTGAGTCTGGCTTTGAACTCACAGAGATCTACCTGCCTCTGCCTCACAAGTGCTGGGATTACAGCACATGCCACCAAGCCCAGCTGGTGCTTCAATGTTTAAAATGTAAATGTTAAGCCTTGTTTCAAAGACAGAATGAATATAAAAGAATGATATATTTAAATAAATAAAACATTGGCAGATATTGATGACAAGAGGTCTAAGTGTGTTGCTGTCTATTGGCCAGTTAGCTCTGGACAGTTCTGATGACAAGCCAATCTTCTGTAGCTGAGGAGTGCTTACCATTAGAAGTTAAAAGCAGAATGGAGTAGTAATCCTCCAATAAGAAAACAATGAGGTGGGCGTGTCAGCAAGGGCTCCATTGTTCTCTGTGCTGACTTCAATATGAACCCTCAGCAAATGTTTAGGGAGGAACTTCCTCAGAGGTAATGGCAGTTTCTTCAAGGAAAGTGCCACCTTTAACCTTCTAGGATACACTGAGAAAGTGAGCATTTAGAGAAATTCACCTGGATAACGTGAGTGTATACTATTAAAGAAAAAAATCTAGTAACTTTTCTGTAAATATTCACCCAGAAAAGAACCTGAAATTATTACAAATGCAAGTCCCTCAGATCCCAGCATTAAGAGGGGCAAGAGAAGGAGCTATTGGCAATAGAAAGCTGTGCGAGAGGGACAGTCCATTTTTTTTTTTAAAGATACAACCACTGGTCAGTTTACCATGTTTCCAGTGAATGGCCACACACCCAAGTGTATGCGTATGTGGGCAATGCAAATTAGACTTGGTGTGGTGGGGGGGGGGTGTCGGGGAAAGAAGGAGGGAGGAACAAGAAAAACAGAAGGAAAACAAAGGAAATGCAAATAATTAGGTGGATATGGGAGGAGGGTGGATTCTGGAAGGAAGTGAAAGAGGGGTTAATAAGATCAAGATATGTTATATGAGAATCTCAAAGAACTAAAAATAAAGCAAAAACCCAAATGTATGTCCAAGTTGATGAGGCTCAGAGAATATGCTGCCATCTAGTGGTGCTAATTATATCATTGTCATTTAGCTTTGAGGTGAGTAATGGTTGATTTAACACACTAGAAGGCTGATATTCTACACAAGGCTAAAGTTGGAGGTGGAAAATTACATTTCTCACTATTTTGACCTTATATGTAACTTTGTACCATAAAGTCTTATAGTTAACACAGCTGTTTCAGTGAGCCCCCAGAAAATAAGGCCAGAGAGCCAAAGATAAGAAGTAAGCGAAACAGAGTTCATTAAGTAATCAAGAGCCAGCCTTGCAGAGACACCACTCTGCCACCTGAACTCATTCTACCACCCCAAGATATTCTTCATACAAATGTGGAAGACCCGGAGGAACACGTATGATCAGGCACTGGCTGGGGTTGAGCTGTCCACTGGAAAACTGAACACAGTACAGCATGGACACATGTGCCTCACTGGCTTTGACAGAACTGCAGTGGTGGATGAGTCTAATGTCGGTGCTTACACGGGGCAGTCTTTCGGTCTTTTCCATTGCCACGTCTTCCAAAAGGTCTTTGCCTGGAAATGGCAGCTGAGCCCTTAGTTTTCTCTCCTGATGGTGAGTGTACAGATGAGCTGAATTTCAATGAGTCCAGGTGCTTACTCAAGGGGTGAATCAAGAAGATGGAGTTCAGCTGGGAGCAAAGAGGTAAAGTAGGGTTTGTTAACCTCCTTGTCAGTTCAGTATCTTCTTTGGAATGAGGTCATCTTAGGATCCTCTCAATTATGAAGCCTACACCAGGGACAAAGCCGGATGCTGTTTGTGAACATTGTATCACAACACTGAAAATTCTACCGAATGTTCCAAGCTTTCAGAAACATTGTCTGAGGATGCCACTTGGAGCCTCATTTGGGAACCTTGGACTCTCACTCGAAAACCTACCCATAATGTTCTTTGGGCCAAGGGGAAATTGTTTCTAACTGACTGTTTAAAGAGAACATAACCATGAGAATATTTCGTCTTTTGACTTAAATAAAGTATTATTTTATGTATACAGTTGTTTTGTCAGCATGTTTGTGTGTTCACTACTTGCATGCCTAGGGTTCAAGGAAGTCAGAAGAGAGTGTCAGACCCCTGGGACAGGAGTTATAGACAGTTATGAGCTGTCACATGGGTCTGGGAATTTATCCTGGGTCCTCTGGAGGAGCAGCCAATGCTTTTGAATCTTTGAGTATTTAAAACCATCTTTCCACCCGCACCCCCTTTTATTTTTGACAAACATGCACTGAGCTCCTTCTATAGAACAGCAGTGCATCTCCATGTTAACATTGCTGGAACCCCCAAGGTCCTTGCTAAAATGAGCATCCTGGTTCAACAGCCTGGGAAAGGGTCTACCTTCCTGCTGATACTCATGTGTCTGGACTAGGCCCACTATGCTGAGTCCTGAAAGTCTAGGAACTGGAAATAGACTAGGGAACAAGATAATCATGGTTGAATTTTCACTGCAGTCTACAGATGTGATTTCCCTAGTGATTAACTTGCTCTCTAAGACTCAGTTTTGTCCTCTGTAAAATGGGGTTGATTACATAAAACCACACATCAAGCATTTGGTGTGGTGCCTAAAATGTAGCAGCCATGTGAGTAGGAGTCACACTGTGCTGCCTGTCGTTAATTCTGAAAGGTAAATCATGCTCAGCGACAACTTCCTCCTCCCCCTGGTGGTCTACTTCTGTTTCTTCCAGTGTCACATGGGCTTCCATCTCCTGTTGATCCACTTTCTGACCATCTCTGCTAAATTCTTGGTGCTGCCTGCCATCTGGTTTATGAGACTAGAAACCGGTTCTGAGGAGAGAGGAAAGATCACCTATGTTATCGAGGAGGTTCAATCTCAGATCCATGGCACCAGTACAACATTCGCTACAAATGGCTACGGAAACCCCATTTCATCCATGGTAACTTTATGCCAAGGCCACCATTACCCACGGGGAATGCTATGTCAAATGAGAAGAATTTCCCTTCTGTAACACATTCTCTTGTCAGCTGCCAGGATCTGTCTTAATAATTGGTGAGGGCGGAGCGTCGCAAAGAGTCATTGAGAGTCTATCGCCTTATACATCTATGTAACTTGACATAGATCTACTTGCCAAGACCATGCCAGATTCTGCACAGAGTTCCTCTCACACCCAGATCCCCCAGACTGGGAATCCCTGCACTTCAATGAACGTGCTTCTCTGTCAGGAGCAGTGGCGGTCATTGTGCCAGCCACCACTCAACACTGGGACAGAAATTTCAAGCATAAGCTGGGGCATCATCAGCCAGCAGGCAAAGCACGACCCTCGACCGGCCAGATAAACAGAGGGAGGTCTATTCGGACAGTGGTTTTCACCCAAGCACATGGTAATTCTTGTAAGCCTCTTATCAACACAGGCAGACTGAGACAGCCAGAAGTGACAAACCTTTGCCACATAATGTACTATGTGCTTGGTTCAGATTCTCCACGAAGAGAGGTTCTAGTCTCTAAATGGTATGGTGCAGCGCCAGTAGTACCAGGGAGTCTGGGGCCAGCAGAATGAGAGTCAGGAACACACTTGTTCTGTAGGCTTTGAACATTTTCAAACATACTTTATTTGAGGTTCTTTAATGCTTCTGCTTTCCTTCCGACCCACCTCCTGTAGATAGGAAAGAGGTAAATGGTAGACCTGCTTAGACTTAGTTCCTCGGAGCTGTTACAGTCAGGATTTCAGCAAAGGTGACTGCAGTTGCAGCAGCTGGAAGGCAGAGGCATCTGGAACCTTGAAGCATTCTCTGGGGCAGTTCTCTCTACAAGCATCTCAAAGTGGAGTGATGCACAGCCAAACTGTAGGAAACTATGCCAAGACCGAAAAAGCCAAAACTCTTGCTTTGGACATATGTGTATG
>OU015745.1:101374188-101432344 GCA_907169655.1 Acomys percivali | reverse complement strand
GTGTGTGTGTGTGTGTGTGTGTGTGTGTGTGTGTGTGTGTATGCCAAGAGTCCATACTAGGATGTTTTTCAGTTGGCAAAGACCATGACTCCACAAGAAGCAATTCCTCTTGTAGTGGACAATCGCCATGTGTTCTCTCAAAAGTCTGTTTCCAATAGACAAACACAGCACACCCTCACACACGTCTGTTTCACATCCTACACTTGGAATCAAAACGAAAACATGTTTACTTCCACTACATTGTTCCTCTGTGTCTGGGGTTGTAGGCTATAATGAGTTAGGGCAAGAATGTTAAAAACCTTACAAAACTAAAGACACCAAGTGAAAATTCTTGTGCTAATTATAATTCTTCTCTGTGTAGGGAAAGCTCAGGGGAGCTTTGTCTCAACTCTGAATATGCCTTACAATCACCAGCAAAGCTTAAATAGAATGAGATAAACTCAGACCTGCGGTCCTACCCCAAGTGTGAGCACTGGACTCACCTGCAAGCCTGTAAAAAATGCAAATTTATAGGCTCCAGCCACTGAGTCAGAAAGTCTGTAGTGGGCATGGCTCTCTGTTACCAAGTGGTTGCATAGATGAGGTTTTTTTGGGAGGGGGGGGCCGGGGGAGTCACTGTTCTAGCACATCTCATAGCCCAGTCAGAGCCAATTATGGACTGCACAGGTCAACAAAGGAGACTCCAACAGTAAGGGACTTGATTCCAGTACACATCAGGCTTATCACGCACATCATATTGGCTCTGCAGTAAGTATTCTGCTTTTTTGAATTGCTGCTTGGCAGTGTACTCAAAATTTAAAATTCATTCCTTTAACCCAGAGATTTCATTTCTAGGGATCTACTCTCCTGAACTATTTTTACAAATGTGTAAATGTATGTGCATGGTGTTGTAACACAGAAGTACTTACCACTGTGGATAATGAGACCGAAAATGAATAAGGTCCAGGAAAAGAAGGATCCATGGCCCTTACTATAAAAGCTACATAGCCTTTTTATTTTTTGGGGGGTGTGTTTATGGGGGAGGCAGGTATCTGTGAGGGTTTTCTTGCATATGTGTATATGCCTGTCTGTGGAGGCCAAAAGTCAACCTTGGGTGTCCTTCTTCATGTACCATCCACCTGATCTCTTGAGATAAGCTTGCCAAGTAGCTTCAGCTGGCTGGTCAGTGAACCCTGTGGCTCCATTAGTCTCTGCTCCCCAGCTCTGGGATAGCACACACCCTCCAACATACCCAGCTTTTTGGCTGCATTCTGGGGGTTGAAATCATGCCTTCCTGCTTGCACTGCCAGCACTCTACTCTCTGAGTTATCTCTATAGCCATATATAGCTTTTTTAAAGTATGTGGTGGGTCTTCATGACTGTAAATGGATGGGACCAGAATAGATCACACCGAGTGAGGTAACCCAGATGCAGAAGGACAAATGTCACATGTTACTTCTCATTGGAGGCTCCCTGTTCCAAGTCTTCAGAGGTATATACACAGTCTGTAGTAACAGCCGAAACTAGGAAAATAATATGGGACCATTGCTAGGAGAAAAATAGAGAGAGAAATAGCCAGATACCAGTCATCTGATAGGGGAAATGGGACAGGGAGACTCTTGGGGGTGAGGATAAATACAGAAGTCAGAATGTTGGTAAAATAACAATAAGGATGTCTGAAAAAAAAAACCACGAGGAATTACACTATTAACTATCTACCTAAAAACTATAGTAAACACAGTTCTGTGTATAAATATACATATAGAGTTTTGACAAACTTTTCTCATCTGGGCTAATGGTGCTCTCTTAAACCAAAGGCCACTCAACAAAACACCAATATCAGAAACAGGAAGACCTCTTTTGAGTTTTTGACCAGGGCTGTCCAAGAGACTCCCCAAAGACATGGTCTATTGCTGTTGCCCTTGTTTATCCCCAAGATGTGGAAGTTAAGTTCTCATCAATGAAGACACCACGCTCTTCAGAAACACAGCCTGGAGATCCTTGATCTGGAACTGACCTGGATACTCCCTCCTTGAGGTCTAGCATTCATGGCTCCAGAGACACCATGCAAGTTTCCAAAGGAGGTAGGCAACCAACAGTCCCACCCACCTATTATACCCACAAACCACATCAGTGACCAGCAAGATGCTGTAATGCTAAAGATGGAGTAGTGGCAGGCATACTTTTCTAGTTACCTACAGCTTTCTAATTAGACTTAAGTCCTGCTCAACAGGAAGGAAGCCATGCCTTGTACTGGAAACCTAGGTAATTACCATTGCTAGTAACGTCATGGTTAGTGGAGAAGAATTTATAACCATACAGAAGCATCTGTCCTTATACCCACAGAGTAGGGCAGCCGTCACCCTCCTCAAGGAACCTTCTCTTTACAACAGATGGTGACCACTCCAGGAAAACTGTAATCAATCAAACTGCAGAGCTGTGAAACCCAGCCCCAATGAATATATCACCAAAACATTCTCACAACTAAGGCTCAGGGAACATTGCAGAAGAAGAGGAAAAATTGTAAAGACCAGATAATCAGGGAGTTTGTTGTGAGATTGTGCCTCCTAGTAATATCAGAAGCTATACCTATAAAGTCTCACCAACACGACTGCCTAGACATGAGTAGAACAAGGATGATACCAATGGGGATGCCAAAATGGATGGCAAAAGTCCATGAGGACTCAATTCCACATAAAGAACTGCCTGCAACTGAGAAAAGCTGGGAGCAGGAAAGGTGGTTTTCCTCAGGGAAGAGCATATCAATTGGCTTTCCAATGCCAAATGATCAGCCCTGAAAACATACTAGGAGGCACAGTCTCACAACAAATTCCTTGATTATCTGGTCTTTACAATTTTCCCCCTTCTTCTGCAATGTTCCCTGAGCCTTAGTTGTGGGAATGTTTTTGTGATATATTCATTGGGGCTGGGTTTCACCACTCTGCACTTTGATTGATTACAGTTTTCCTGGAGTTTCCTTGGTCATGGTATCTCCCACAGCAATAGAACAGTAACTAAGACAGACACACACACACACACACACACACACACACACACACACACACACCTGTGTGTATACATACATATGTTTGTTCCTAAATACAGCCTATTCAGTTCACATGTTACTTGTATGTATATAATTTCAAGGATGACTACTTGTTTTGGATAACCCATTGGAAGATTCTTCCCATAGGAAGACTATTTCTACCTCTCTCACCATTCCTTAATTTCCTGTAGTTCTTTGTCCAGGGTTGATGCTAGGTCAGATTTTCCCCTCCCACGTTAGAATGTCTAGTGGTGCCCTTGCTCAGGTCTTGTCTAGGCAACTATGTTGATGAAACTTCACAGGTGAAGCTTCTCTGAAAATGTAAGAAAGCACAATCTCACAGCAAACTTCCTGTTCCTCTGCCTATTGCAATCTTTCTATCTTCTCTTTTGCTATGATATCTGAGGTTTAGGCACAGGAGTTGTGCAGTAATGTATCAGTTGGAGCTAGGCACCACATAAGTAACTTGTTCTCTGAATTTTTATTGGTTGTGGTTTTCTCTAATCATCTTCATCTGCTGCAAAGAGATGTTTCTTATATATATATAAGAAACATCTTATATATATATATATATATATAAGAAACATCATATATATATATATATATATATATATATATGAGTACAAGGACAAATACTTAGAGTGTATTTAGATATTATTCTCATTCAGGAAATATGTGCTGTATTCTCCAAAATCTATAACTTTATTATCCCTAGGTAGTTGGCTAGGCTTCCAGCACCAGGCATGATTTCCCTCCTGGGATCTTAAGTCCAATTAGAGAGCTATTGGTTACCACTAAGTTATGCATTCCACTACTGCATCCTTAAGGATAATATTCCATGCTAGTCATTGTTGTAGCATCATGGCTGGGTAGGACTACCGATTTCTTCACTCGTTTAGAAGTTTGTATGATGCCTTCTTATAGTATGAAACTTGATAACGACAAAAGCAAGAACTAGTAGTGTTTTGGGAGTGTCTTGGACAACCCTCACAATAATGGCTGCTTCTCATGACTGGTGTTGGAGTTTTTTGTTAGATGGCCTATGGCTCTTGGGAAGAGAATTGCCAGCCCTGATGGGAAATTTTCATTTTAGCTATATACATATACACAGATTTATCTGTATTATATATATTTTTACATAAGTAGATAATATGATTCCTTATGAGTTTTTCAAGCATCCTTATTGTTACTTTGCTCTCCTCCCTCCTTCTTCCGTATGTATCTCCCTTCCCCTTCCTAGTTAAAGTCCCACACCTATTTTTCCCCATTTCTCCCTTTAAATACCTTTTTACCTGCTATTCATCCCTCCCCTGCCACCACCTAGGCCCATTTTTTTTCTATAATCACTCCAAATTGCATATTCACATGTCAAGACTTGGAACTAGGAACTGAAGATGAAGAGAACATGAACTATCTGTTTGTCCTTCTGGGTATGTATTATCTCACTCAGTATGATTTTTCTAGTTCTATTCACACACCTACAAATCTTATGAATTTTTTTCATGCTGGAGAGTGTATATGTACCATATTTTCATTGTCCATTGAAAAATAATTAGGTTATTTTCATTTTCTAGCCTTTGTGAATAAAGAAGCAATGGTCATGGCTAAGCAATTATCTGTGGAGTAGGAGGTAAAATCCTTTGGGAATATACCAGGGAATGGTAAAACTGGGTCATATGGTAGATGGCTTTTAGCTTCCTGAGCACTCTCCACTCTGATTTCCAGAGAGAGTGAACGAGTTTGCAATTCTACCAACAGCCAATGAGGATTTCCCTTTCCCCACATCATTTCCAGAATTTATTGTCTGTTGTTTTGTTGATCTTTACCATTCTGATTAGGGTAAGATGAAATTGCAAAGTTGTTTTGACAGAAACAGAAGAAATAACATTGCCATAATAATCTTACTGGCAGTAAGTTACTTAAAAATCCTTAGGCATGTTCAGTCTTGAAGGAGTCTGTGGCTATGCAGCTTCCAGGGAACTCTTGCGTTTTTCCTGCTCATTCTTTTCCCTCTTATACTGTAGGCTCTAACAACGCACAATTCTCTCTGTCTCCCTCCCATCAGCTCTACTCCCTAGGTTGACATTCATCCCGAATCCACCCATGCAATGCCTACTTAGAAGATTCCACTGCTTGTGATAGTCCTTAGGCCCCCCTGTGTTCCCTGCAGCTTCTTCTCCCATGCAGTGCTTTAAGAGAGACTCTTCCCTGCTACTCCAGCAATACAGCACTCTTAGGAGTTCTAACTGATGAAATGTGGTTTCTTGCTTACATCTCCTGCAGGCTGCCGGCTCTCCCATTCTTCTTCTGTCATCATACTTCTTAGATGAGAGAACAGACTAGACCATAGCTTTCCCTGCTTTAATGTTATTAAATGGAGAACGGTCCCTAGGAATCATCAGGCGCCACAAAGCTAATCAGTATCAGGCAGGCTTCTCTAAAGGAACAACGCCACTAGAATGTATACGTAATTACAAGAGGGGATTTATTAGGTTGGCTTACGCGATCAGAGGCTGGATAGGTCCATAATAGCCATCTTGCAAGACAAAGGGCCAGAGAAAGCAGCAGCAGCTCATATCAAAATTTTGGAAGCCTTGGAACAAGGGGGACCAATGATGCAGTTCCAGTTTGGGTACAGAAGGCCTAGAAAGCTCTGGAGAGTTACCAGCTCCAAGTTTTCATGCAAAGGTTGCACTCTGATGTGCAGAGATAGAGCAATAGAACACAAATAACATCGTGCATGTGCAAGCTTCCCCTCACTCCAACTTCGTGGTCTACCCAGGACCCCAGCCCATTGGGCACTGCCATGCACACGTCAGTCAGGTCTTCTCCATCCTGTCTGCTGCCTCACATGTGAACCATGTCTGAAGATACACCTGGAGGTGTGCTTTGCCCGTTTTGAGGCAACTCTTACTGTAGTCAGGTTGACAACTGCAATTAACCCCCATGCAAATCAACAGAACAATGAGATAAGTTAAGCGCTTTGTTGACGGCATCCTGAGGAACCCAGTCTGTGATGCACATATTCATGGAGGTTCTCACCTCTACACACACACTCTACACTGGCTTTCAGACCATGCTCCTTCACTTTCTTGCTTTTCCCTTCCTAAGAGGAGACTCCTGACAGGAGTCGTGTAAAATAATTACATGCATTGTGACTCCTTTAAAAATAACTAATCAATATCAGAAAAATGGGGGCTTTGCTTTCGTGCTAGTTTGCCTAGACTTCGGGGTTCACTAGGCAGAACAAGAAGCTTCCGAATAGCAAGCCACCTCTGTTCTGACAATTTTGTTGGACACTTATTATCAGCTACTTATTCTACTTTTTAGCTGTCTGGCCATACAGCTGCATATGTAAGAGGGTGTGATAAATTTCAGAGCTTATGTCTTTTCTTGGAGAATGTAGAACCCAGAAGCAGTAACTGGGCCTCGCATGGGCTTGATTCTGCTGAGGCTACTTGCTATGAACATCACAGCCTGGAAATAAAAGCAGATAGATTTTCAACTTTACGGTTAAAAGGCAGGACTCTAGATTTTCATTTGGCACTGTCTGCTGCCCTGAGAGAATGAAAAGCAGGTTGCATACAACGGTTCATTTATATGATGTTCAAATGATCTTACAGCAAAGAGAGTCTTCAGATTTTACCATATTTGCCTATTATTTTTTTCTCAGTTTTCAAAGTACTGTATAACTAATTGCAACAAACACACAAGGTCATACAAACAGGCCCCGCTCTTCTCTATACAACCATAAGAAAACATTTAGTAAATGAGACGTAGGCATGTTCACTTGCAGTCTTCAATCATTAGAACGAAAAAGAAATTTTACTTAGAAGTGAGTGGCAGATTTGGCTATAAAGAGGCATTTCAGGTCAATGCTCCACTTTTATGGGATCCAGGATTTTGTAAACACCTACTGCATGTATTTTTAGTAACTGTCATTCCTAAGTCCTCCGTGAGCCATTGTGGATGGAGATGGATCACTTGGTTCCCTTTTGGGATACAGTGCAGCATCTATTCTGCAAGTGCACAGCAACCTCACTCACAGTTCAGGTGAGGAACTGAAACCACATTGTTCCTGGCTAAAACCAAAGAGAAATGTATTGATCTGCCTGTGTCTTTGCAAGATGTGCCAAAGCAGGGGTGCCTGCTTTTGAGTACACCTTTAATGATGACAAGCTGTGGTCAGTTTGATACCTTCTCTCAAGTATGCATTCTCCCCACTTTTAAGCACAGTGTCTCAGTACTATACCATGGTACCAAATGTTCATTCAGCCAAGCCCCGACTTTTCTACTTCCTGAAAAAAATTTTTTTTTAATTTTTATGTGACGTTGGCTAGAAAATCTTAAGGATGGCCCGGAGATGGTTTCTTTGCAAGGTTTGTCCAGTAAGCCTAAATGGCAGATGCTCAGTATCACCGTCCATCTTCAGAAGCACTTGGTATAACCCTACACCAGAGACCGGGTGACTTTGATTAACACGCGTATACATGGGCTCGTTCCAAATAACACCTAAGAGTTGAATTGACAGCCCTGTTTTTGAAGCAAAGTGGAAAGTCACGTTTTCTATGAAAGCTTTTGTATACGTACCTAAACAGAGCCTCTATTCTGTTTCCCTCCCTCAAGTCTTACTTTGTGTTATCATTTTTAGACCCGCTAGAGTATGTGTTTCCTTGTGAGGGTGAATGCTTAAGCTTTTATCTTGGGCTTGTTCATACACCCAGCAGTGATTTGTTAAACGCAAAGCTAGAAGAGACACAGTCATTCCTCTTTCTCCTGCAGATGATCAGTTCCAGGCTAAGGAGAGCTTTGCCCTACTCGCTCGGCATCAGGTTCATACTTCATTCTCCACTGTGCCATTTTCTCATTGACTTTGGATAGGGCACAGTGCAGCCTGGCCTTATCCTCTCATTCTTCCTTATACTGCTCTTGTAGAAGGTCAAGTTCATAACTGCTTCTCTGCAGGTCAGAGACCAGAGCAGCCTTTAGGAAGATACAGTTTTTTAAAGGAACCCATTATTATTACCAATGGATATTTAGTGGTTTGTTTGTTTATTGTGTGTATAGCATGTGTTGTGCACGTGTGTGATAGTATGTGTATTCATGCATGCTTGCCTGAAGGCCAGATATTGACACTGGTTATCTTTCTCTACTGTTCTTCATCTTATATAATATAGATTTTGAGACTAGGTCTCCTCTTAAATCTGGAGCTTGGTCTTTTGGTTAGATTGGCTGACCACAAACTCACAGGTTTCAGCAGTCTCTGCCCCTCCAACCAATGAAATCATTAGCTTTCCAATGAGTGCTGAGAATAACTCATGTCTTCATGTTTGCACATCAGTCACTTTACCCACCCGAGACATCGCCCCAACCCTGACAATAAAACAAAACACTTGGAAGTGGCATCTTTCTACGATCACACTAGTCTGACAGAATTCATGCTAAACCTGATCCTAGTAAGATAACAGCATAGAGGATACTAAGGTCAAGAGGATAAAGAATAGAGAGTTTCTAATTTGCCATTAAAACAGGAAAGAAATGTCTATTTAGGGAAATGCTAGCCTGTCTCTGTGGACTTCAGTGATAGACGGGTTGTGGAAATAGTGGTGAGCAGAAAAGTAGCAAGCAGAGAATTTGCTATCATTCTGCAGGATCGGTGTCATTTAGCATTTCGTGTTCCTTGGGTCTTGTTGAAGCCTGGGTTATTCAATCTGATAATAGGGGAAATGAAGTATTTTATTTCACATGGAAGTCTCTAAACTTTCCAGTTCTTGTCACTTTAAAACTGGGCTTCCCAGCCAGGAAGCCCAGCATACGCCTATAATTCCAGCACTCAAGGAGGCAGAGGCAGGCAGATCTCTGTGAGTTGGGAGGCCAGCCTGGTCTACAAAGAGAGTTCAGGACAACCAAGGCTACACAGAGGAACCCATATCCAAACAAACAAACAAACAGACAAACAAAAACAAAACAAACAAAACAAAACCTGGGTGGCCCAACAGAATTTTAGGTAATGATGAAAATGCTCTATATCTCCCTATGTTGTCCAAGATGGCAACTACTAGCTACACATGGCTATTACATACTCAGGCTGGATCCGGGTGACGTGTGGTCAAAGTTAGATTGTTAGTTTTATTTAATATGAATAAATATGCACAAAGATTAGAAAGGCCTGTATTATAGCACTAGCTTTGATAGCAGAGCTAATCATTAGGCCCATAATCTTGCATAATAGAAAGAACCACATTATGGCTAGTTCGTGTATGTTGTGTCCTTTTTACAGGTTGAAAATGACATCACTGTAGACAGCTGTAAGTCAGGGGAGACACGTTAATAGAACTCTCAGTCAGGTTTTCTTGGACAGCAAATGAGGAGCAATACAAGGTGAGTCTAAAGACACATGGTTCAAATTGTGGCTTTTCCTCTTCTACAGTATGTATCTATCAAATAACTGGTCTAGGCTCTCACATTATAAAGACAGATGAGACAAAATACCTACCCTAAAGAGTCAAAAAAGGAAAAGCTCAAGAGCACACACAAAATAAGTCTAAACATCTCAATACATCAAATTCTAATCGTTGGAAAAATAAGCCAGAATGTACAGTGTTTGTGTTCCTCCAACCACACCTTAAGGACTTTGAAGAAGAGTCTTCAAGCATTGGAAACAGCAGTTATAAAATCCAGAGGCCCAACTGATAAAGGCCTGGGATGCAGATGGGAAGCCATAGCAACTGGAGAGGAGTAAAGGGGGGAAGCAGATGGTGATGAGGTGGCAGGAGGAGCCTGAAGCCAGATTAAGAGGGGTTTGTAGGCCAACTGAACGCCAGTGGGAAGGCAGCCAAAGGACTCTTCTAAAATAGGAACCAAGCCATTTCAGCAACTGCAAACTCTTTCACAGTATAACTGACACAAGATGTGTGACCTTGGACAGCTACTTGCTTTCTCACTGTAAGGCTATAATTCTAGACACCTTGAATGGCTGGCATACCATGATACAAACATTTAGTACAACACCTGAGGAATGAACCGGTCGGAAGTGAAAATTTTATACATAATATAAAAAAATTAATGAAGTAAAAAGAACACAGTATAATATTTATAAACAAAGGCTCAAGTTCCTTCACTATCAGAGTATATGCCTTCTGGTAAGACTGGGACTTCGGAGTCTTGGCAGCAGGATAACTGAATATCAAATAAGAATTAGCTTTAAGTACCAGGGATCAAAGACTTCATCTCTAATATTAGGCAATATGCTTTCATGTTAAAAATTACTTTCACTGGTGTCACGTAATAATATTGCTACTCGTAGGAGAAATGACTAATTTCTACAATGTATTGACAGCTTAAAACAATATTGAGCTAACTCAGCTTTCTCCTTTTCATTCTAACCGTCTATTGAACTGAATTTCTCGGCGAGCAGGTCCCACCGTCCCCTGCTGGCCTTCTCTACAGGTAACAGCGCTCACCAGATGCATCATTGGTCTGTCCTCAATTTGAGAAGCTGTACCAGTGGTATGAGTCACCGAGGAAGAGCCCTCGCTCCAAGGTTCTTCCCAGTGCACAGAAGGCTAGCAGGATTTGCTGCACGGAGCCTAGAGTACCTTTTCTTGTTTTTAGAAGAGGCTGAGGTTGACCGATCAGGAACTGAAAATGCAAAACGAACACCCACAGTCGGAATATTGGTGCGAAATGCTAGTTGCATCACCCTGGGAAAGGGCACCCGTTCCCAGCTGCCTTCCCAGTTCTCTAATTTGCCGACTGTGGTTACTCATTTCCCTGAAAGGTGTTTTTTCCCCAGAGTATCCTTTTATTTTGTTCTGTTTAGAAATTTGTCCACAGAAACATTCCACAAAAGACATAAATTATGCTCTTTCTCAATGACTCCTACATGACTTATTGTCATTAGAAACAACCAAATGACTTCCATCCACCTAGTCCAGTTTTTTTTTTTTTTTCTTTTCAATATGTAGGAAAAGCCTGCCCGGAACTTTTACAAGAAAGCCTACCAGAAGGGTTGGGTTTCAGCAGGTATGTTTCAAAGCAACATCATCTACTTAGAACAGTCTCTGCTTCGGGTACTAATTTATATTAACTAGTTCACAGCTTAATAATTAAAAGTATTCTATTACTCAATTTTCAGAGGAGGAATAATTACTTATTCAAATATGACTGAATCTATCTCTCTCTCTCTCTCTCTCTCTCTCTCTCTCTCTCTCTGTGTGTGTGTGTGTGTGTGTGTGTGTGTGAGTGTGTATGCATTAACTCGATAGATTCAAATAAAGTTTCTTAAAGAACACACGCTCTCTTCTATGCCATATTCTTTTCTTATATATGGCTCTGCCAATTCTTACCCATTTATTTTAAAAATAAGTATAACTTTGGGGCACTAATTCATGAAAGAAGAGGTCTGTCAGTTAGCTTTCTGTTCTCTTAACATCTGAAACAAACAACTTACAAAGGCTACAGGTTTCCTTTGACTCTGTTTTAGATGCTTTAGCTCATGATTGAGTGACTCTGTTGCTTTGGGTGAGGGAACACACCATGACTGGAGCACAGAGTGGCCAAAACTGATTACCTCATGCCCAAGAGCTGAAAGAGATAAAGAGGAAGTGGCCAAGGCCCCATAACCCTCATTGATGACATGTGATCTAAAGATGTCTCACTTGGCCTCACTTCTTGAAACTTCCCTTACCACTCAGTGGCACCAAGCTGGGGACTAAGTCTTCAATAAATAGGCCTTGGAGGGGCATTCAAGATCCAAACCTTAGCATTGTGCTTTATACCATCAAAGATGCATGCCCATTTTATAGGGCAAACGGTATTCAGATTGCTCCCAGGGGTTCCCAAAGTCTCCACTGTTCCAGTATTTTTCTAAAGTACAAGCAAAATGTCTTCCCTGAGACTCAGGGCAAGTCATATAATGAACCATTCTAAGAACAAAAGACAGGCTATGAGCTTCCAATATACCAGTGTAAATTCACATTCATTCTAGAGTGTTTGTCCAGCTTCCAGACTACCATGGTTTTGGAGGTGGGATCCCAGGAGCACGTGCAGCTCCAGGCCAACAGATTTTCCACTTGCAGCCCACACAGCAAGCTTTTTTGGTTGGCTTAGCATGGGGCTTGTAGTTTCCCTGAGCAGATATTACCCGGTGCTGACATTTCTGTCTTTATGGAGTCTGCACAGAAGCATTAACAGCTGGCCCATTACTCTAGCAAGGGTTACTTGAAGGGACGTCAACCATATACTACTGCCTAGCATCTCAGGCCATTCTCTAAAATCTCCAGAACTCTTGCATCCTTCCTGCATGAAAACCCAGCGCATGAGAAGTGAGCAGCACAGCAGCCCACCTGAACCCAGGTGCACAGCTTCTGACTGCCTCGCCCACTGAACACGGAAACGGGGACGATCATGGAGTAGTCATGCAAGAATCAGCATGAATAGGCAGGCCACCCCACAGCTTACTTCCCAAAGACAGTTCTTTGAAATTAAGTTGTATTTTTACATTTTTGAAACTGAGATATGTGGGGTGGCCTTGAAAATTACGTATGGGAATATTCCTTATTGCCTAAAGCAAACTCATTGGCTTTTTGGGTTTTATTTTAAAATATTCTTATATTATATTTATATCATTTCCCTTTCATTTCCTCCCTTCAAACACTCATGTATCTCTCCTTGCCATCTTTCAAATTTATAGCCTCTTTTTCCTTTTTGTGTTTTATATGTGTGTGTGTTGTGTGTTTGCATTTTATGTGCATATATATGTTTTTCTGGATATTTAAGTTTTTCTTCTGAGACGAGGTATCTCTGTGTAGCCTTGGCTGTCCTGGACTCACTTTGTAGACCAGGATGGTCTTGAACTCACAGCGATCTGTTTGCCTCTGCCTCCCAAGTGCTGTGATTAAAGATGTGAGCCACCATGCCCGGCTGGATATTTAAGTTGTATGTGTATATGTGTGTATTTAGGATATATATGTGTATATACATACACACACACACACACACACACACACACACACACACGGTGTGTTTTTTGGGTGATCATTAATTGACAGAAAATAGGATCATGAGAGAAAATTTTTACCACACATTTTCACATTTCCCTCATTACTTATTTCATTCCTTATAGGATGGATATGCTGTGATTATTAGAAATTGTATTAAAGTCTTAGCTAGTAGTATGCAAAGGCAGTCATGCTATAACATAGTAAGTCCAACGTTACAGGCCCAGAAAGCTTGATTCCCACTCTCCTCACCACAAGTGAGCGCTAAAGCATGATAAAGAAGTGTGTTGAGTTGAAGAAGTACTTCGCTGCTTCTTTGGTCTCTTTGTAGAGAGTTAGCAATTGCTGAAGAAAACCCCAAGATATCATGTTTATATGGATTCTCTATTAATAGGAAGTACATGAGCAATTAAGACTGAGAAGTGTAAAATGAGGCCAGAAGGCAGGACAGAAGCCAAGAAAGACCCACTAGTGTTCATCTCTTTACACACACACACACACACACACACATTTGGGGCACTTCACACATCAAACTCCTTCCTAAGAAGTAAGGGAGCCATGGAAGAGGCCACAGGGCCAAGTTTTAGTGTAATAATAAGAAAAGATACATTGAAAACGTTATCCGTCCTCCAAGTCTGACCATCTTGGAAAGAGAAGCCTCTGACTAGAGGAAATGAGCGTTAATTAAGTCTTTAAATACTGTCACCATGATGCCTACTGCCAAGCAGAGTCCAACAGCTCTTTCTCCATCCTTGTCGCCACATACAGAATAACTGGAACTGTATTAACTAAGTCGTCAAAGGACTGTAGGTACCATACTTAACCTCAGGCCTGGTCAACAAAAGAAGGAACAAGACTCCTGAAGGGGACTGGGGCATGAAAGCTAACACATGACTTTGTCAGAGCTTAGTGCTGGTCAGAATCAACATCAGGCAGAAATCAAAAGTTCAAAGCTGACTTCAGGAAGCCTCTGAAGGTTCCCTGGAATTCAACAAAGTGCCAAAAACTAATTAAAATTTGGGCCATGCCCATACTCACCTTGCATGTGTTAGGAGTAGGTTTTTCTCCAAGATTATGCAGTTTCCTGAAACCATGAGTCTCTGGTATGAATCAATTTAATGTTAGGTATAACAGACATGGGACTATTTATAACACTTGTTCCCCTAACCTTGAGCATCATTGTAACCTCCAGGCCAGTATCCACAGACAGAACTTCTATATCTGAACCTAATTGCTCTCTCTTTATGATTTACTATGCTACATAATTCTCAGCTACCGTTGCCCTCTGAAGATTGGTTTATGCGGCTGTGAAAATCTGCTATAACGCGCGTTAGTGTTGTCTTGGTAGTTGGCGGACTTCACCAATATCTTTTCAGCCTGAGTAGCAGAACCCAGGCAAGACTCCATTCCTGGGCTTGAAGGCAGACAAGACAGGGTAGAAAGCACTGAATTTCCATCTAGAATCAGTATTATGTGGAGGAATGTCTTGTGCGGATATAGATGCTGTCAATAAATAGCTGATTCGCCAATCAGCTGAACAGGACAGGTAGGGGAAGGTGGGACTTCCTGGTAGGGAGAAAGGAACTCTGGGAAGGGAAGAGAGAAAAACATTTTTTCACCAGACAACCCAGAGGAAGACAGACATATTCGTGGTCGCTGGGAGGCTAGCTGGCCATGTGGCTGGGTGAGGCAAAATGGATAGGTTAATTTAGGTGAGATAGTTTAGAGCCTGCCCAGCTGAGGCCTTGGTTTTGAAATTTTAAAAGGTCTTGGCATCTTTATTTTTATAGTTTTAAAGCTGACTTGGAGCCTAGGTTTTTTCATCACCAGGAAATATAGCCCATCATCTACAGTATTGATTTGGTAAAACCTGATCCTTCACAAATCCTAATACTCTTCCCCAGGTCCTGGGCAGTGTCTGTGGATCGAGCCTCTGAAATAGCCCTTGTGTCAGGCAGAGACAATTAACAATAATTTACTGGATTCCTAACAACCATCACTGATGGCTGGTGAAATGACTTTGAGGCCGTAGCTCACTTCAACAGAATGCATTTCCCCATCAGTGGGAACCTTAATTCTGTACATTATTGACAATGAGGCATTTATGTTAGTTCCAGCCCTATGGAAAGATTTTTTGAGGACGAGAAATCATTTTTAAGTGTTTCTCCCAAGTATGGCTACTTTTGTTGCTGTGATGAAATATCATGACCAAGGCACGTTACACAAGAAAATGTATTTATGCTTATGATTGCAGAGGGACAAGACTCAGCCATGGCAGGGAAGCGTGGCAGTAGGCAGCAGGCATAAAACCAGAAGCAGAAAGCTGAAGGCTCAAATCGGAAACAAAATAGAGTAAACTGAGAAGAGGAGGGTTTTTATTCTGAAAGCTCACCCCAGTGACATACTTCCTGTAGCACGGCTGCACCTCCGAAACCTCCCAAAACAGTGGCAACCGCTTCAGACCATGTGGTCAAATCCTGAGCCAGAGTTGGGGAGGGGTTTCATCCAAGCCACAGCACTGCTGCTCAGGATGAAGACCACAGCAACTGTAGATTTGGATAAACCAGGGCTTTGATCACCTTCCGGTGCTGAGTGTCTTCAGCAGCAGAGTCACAAAGAACCTGGCGTTTAGTGCCTCTAGGTGCTGAAGCAATGCAAGGAGGTGCAGGCTCAAAATTTTTGCTTAAGTTTCTGCGAAGTCGGGCACAAACAAAAGCAGATTATGAAGCCAGGAACAAACTCTTAATCTTTTAATAGACACAGGACACCACACGGAAACATGCCTCAAGAACTTTGAGAGAAACCTGTGTCCACTTTCTCCTCTCAGTGCTGGGATTCTATTTGGCTTGAACCTGCGTGGGCCCTGAGCGCGCTACCACAGTTTCTGTAAGTTCATATGTGCATCAGTCCTGCTGTGTTTGGAAGATACTGCTTCCTTGTAGTCATCATCACCTCTGCCTCTTTCAATTCTTCCACATCCTTTTCTTCACTGATCCCTGACCATGGAAGAGAGAGGTTTATGAAGACATCCCATTGTTGTTTTAAAACAAAATCTAAACATTCAATTTTACCAATAAAGGTTCAGGAGGCAAATGCTGGGGTGAAAGCCCGCTAGCTCAGAGAGAGAGACAAAGCACACAGCTGACCTTCCTACTGAGTTCATGTCCCAGAAGGAAAAAGTCCCAACTCCTTCTCCATGCTCTTAAGAACCCTTCAAACTTTCTGCCTAAAATTTGGCAAGCTTAAATGCAGGCAGAGCCAGCAGCCAAACTTTGCCAAGACAGGGTACGAAAGTCCTCAATGGTTCCTGCCTCACAGGTCAGTCAGATGTGCTGGGCCAGAAGGTTGAAGATGATGCTCCAACGTTTTAGAGAGTTATGGGTGACTCTCCAGGCAGCAAACTATCGCTGTCATTTTTTTTTTTTTTTTAATTTGGAAGCTGCTAACCAGAACTCCTGTTTACTCAGGTAATTAATTTTACTCCTTCTCAAGTCTCTGATGGGATTGAAGACCAAATAGTTTAGTCTCACAATTAGGCTTAATTGTTTAGTGCTTAAGATGTTTTTAGGTCTAGATAGATGTTTTAAGTTGATAGAGATGATATATGATAGAAATTGAGTTACATTCAGAATATTAGACTCACCAAGATAGGAAAATGTTTTCTTCAAGGTTGCCAAATACAAACAGCCGAAGCACTATGAATGTAACATGAATGAAATTCCTGATTGTTCTGTGGTTCTTCTTGCTGTATGTAGTTTATTTTATATATGTGTAATAATATAAATGTTTATATAAAAAAGAAATTTAAGAATGTTGCATAATGTAAAAAAACAAAAAACCTTCAAACTAAATGCTCTCCTTTTCTACATCCTGTGCGCCTCTGTATCCATTTCTCTGGACTTCCTTTCACTATTTTTTTCATGTGTTCATGTCTTGTCAAGCGGTTTCTTGCTCTGCCTCTTGACCTATGGTTGACTTTATATACTCCTGTTTACAGAAAGCTCTTGGATAAAGGTGTGTGCTAAGGCTGAGCCACACCACAACTAGAAACAAGTTTTTCTAGTACACAATCTCAGGGTTCACAGTGTGATCAAATGTCATGCAACATCCAATTAGGACTGAGTGCTCCAAAGTCTCCTACTCGGCACACTGTCTAGTTGTGAGTCTCTATGTTAATTCCATCTACTGTGGGAAGCTTCACTGATGAGGTTTGAATGAGGTCGATATTGATCTATGGGTATAACTATGTCATTAGGAGTCATTGTATTGCTATGTTCCTTTAGAAGAATAACAGTATTAGGTTTTACATAGGCCCACAACTCTCTAATCAGGTTCTTGGAAATTTTAGCAATGTTAGATGTGGGTTCCATCTCATTGAGTGGCCTTCAGTACAACTTAAAAAAAACCCAAAACTGATTGGTTACTTCTGTAACATTTATGGCACTATTGCACCAGTATATTTTGCAGGTAGTCTACTTTTTTCAGTTACAGGGTGACATGGATGATGATTTTCTCTTCTGGTAGCATGCAAAGTACCTTCCAGTATGATGACTGCTAGCCACTCTAGATCAAGCTTCCAGTCAGACACCAGCCCTACTTCTCTGTGTTCAACAACATATGTAAGTGTTGTCCACAGCAATAGGACCTTATTATCAGTCTATGGAGAAAAATCAGTAGGCTTGGCAATAGCTCATGATGTTTAGGAGTTCCATGAGACCGCTTTGGCTAATAACACTACAAGATGTAAGCAGTTCCTGGTACTGGAAGTTTTACTTGGTAGCATTCTAGTTGGGGCATTGTTTTCTCTATCATTTGGTGTCTCTATTTATAGTCCTTTCAGATATGTATATATTTAGGAAGATTAAATTGTGTAAATATTTATATAAGTTTTAATATTTGGAAAGATAATTAAGTCATAGTGATGTTTATCTATGTAGAATATACATATACGCTTATATATTATCATTATAACTTTTAATACATTTATTTTGTAGCTATGACTGCAGAACAAAGTACAATAAAAGTTTCTATTATAAGATAGAAGTTTCAGGCAAGCATGGTGTCAGCTAATAAGCAAAATAACCTACCAGAAAATGACCAGATAGCAGACATTATGGGTGAACTGTTGGGCGGAGAATTTAAACTGCTGCTGTAAGGAATCTCAAAAAGCTTCAAGAGAGCATCAAGAATGATTTACTCTTCTGACAGACAAATTCAACAGATAGAAGGAAGTAATTAGACAATCAGAAATCTTTGAACTGAAAAATACTTTCAGCAAAACTAAAAAGTGTTACAAGACATTAGTAGTGAAAATGTATCAAACATAATAAAGGACTGCTGAGCTCAGAGGCAGTCTACTTGAAAAGACACAGTTGGAAGAGCCCAAAGAAACAAAATGAAATGGGGGGGAATTAAAGCTTGTACACACTTTGGGCCAGTGGTAGAAGAGTGGACATCTGAGCTGTTGGGGTTGACGAAGGAGTTGAAAACATGAAGCAGTAAACTTCCCCCAAGCAATACAAGGATATAAATACTCAAGTAAGGTTCAGATGTCACTGCTGAGATTGAACAAACAAGCCCACTTTAAGACATTTCATAATCAAGCTCTCAAAGCTGTAAGATTCTCAAGACATCAAGAGAAAAACATACAAAAGGTATCCCAATTTGCCTGACAGCAGCTTTCCCAGAAGCCTTACAAGCCAGAAGAGTAATAGAAATTTTCCAGTTGCTGAAGAAAAAAAATTACCTGTCAAGCAGGAATACCATATTCACCAAAGCTATCCATTAGAAATAAAGGATACATAAAGACGTTTTTAGACAAATAAAAGGTAGAAAAAAATATCCCCATCAGATCTTTTCTAAAATGGCTAATTGGGACTCTTCAATTTGAAGATTAGTGTTAATGAGGAAGAACACAGCAGAAGGCATAAAACTACACAAACACACGAAATACTCCTGTGTTTTAAAACCGTGATTAACCACTTAGACCTTTAGAGTAAAAACTAGACAAATGACTCAAAATAATGACATCAGAACTTTAAACAGCAATGATATAGAAAGATGAAAAACATAGCATCAAATAATTATAATATGGGGAAATAGAGTAATAACACAAGTTTTTATTTTTACCATATGTTATGTAAAACAAAAGGTTTCATTATGATGACATTTCCATGTGTAGCTGTTATGTACTTTGATCATAACCTTTTGCTGCCTTCTCTTCCATGCACCTCTTCTGCTTCTACGTCTCTAGAAGTTTCTCCTTGATTTACATAGCCTTCTCCTGGGGATTCTGTACACAGGGAGAGGTGATAGTTATCTTTGAGAGATGGCTTATTTCATTTAACATTATGATCACTAGTTCTGTCCATATTTTCTAACATTACATTATTTTGCTTTGTTCCATGGTTGTTGAGAACACACACACACACACAGAGAGAGAGAGAGAGAGAGAGAGAGAGAGAGAGAGAGAGAGAGAGAGAGAGAGAGAGAGAGAGAGAGAAGAAGAAGAAGAAGAAGAAGAAGAAGAAGAAGAAGAAGAAGAAGAAGAAGAAGAAGAAGAAGAAGAAGAAGAACTTGATTCTTTGTGGCATAGTCTCAGGAAACTGTATAGGTAGACTTTAAGATGTTGTACATTTGATTTTTTAAATGAGTCAGCATAGTGAATTTGTATACATTCTTTCCTTTCTGCATCTTTGCCAACATTAGCTGTGCTTTGTGTTCTTGATCATAGTCATCCTGGGATTGAGATGAAATCTTAATATAGTTTTGATTTGCATTTCTTTGTCATTGTGCTTCTTCTTTTGAGAAGTGTATGTTCAATTTCTCTGTCCATGTATTAACTGGGACTTTTGAAACATATATTTTTAGTTATTTATATATTCTGTATGTTACTCCCTTAGCAGATGACTAGCTGGCAATTTTTTCTCCTGTTCTGTAAGCTACTCTTTCATTCTCTTGGTTAATTTGTTGTTTAGATTTTTTAAATTTAGTGCAATTTTATCAATTCACATAGTATTTTCTGAATATTTGCCTGTACAGAAACTCTACGCTTTTTTCTAGGTGATGAACTTTCTTCCACATTTTCCTTGAATAGATTTAAGATTCACATCTTACATTAAGGTCTTTGTTTCATATTAGTGGCTTTGTTTTTTTTTTTGTTGTTGTTGTTGTTTTGTTTTTGTTTTTGTTTTTTTGTCCAGAGTGAGGAAGAAGAATCTACTTTGTCCTCCATAAAAGAATATCTAGTTTTCTCAGAAATACTTGTTTTAAAGGCTGCCTTTCCCTCAATATGTATTTTTGGCACCTGTGCCAAGAATCAGTCCTATGTAGCTCTGTGGGGTTATTTTTTAATGTTCTATTTCATTACATTTGTTTGTTTGCCTGTTTACTGGTACCACTCTGGTTTTGTTTTATGCCTCTATGATACAGTTTAAGTTCATGTATCAGGATAACTCCAGCACCACTGTTGTGAATTGCTTTAGCTACTGTGGCCTTTTATATTTCCATATAATTCTTAACAACTGTTTTTGATTTCTTTAGAAAGTGGGGATTTCACTAAAATTTAAGTTCATTTTCATAAATCAAGTTATTTAAAACTCTGTCAATATATGAACAGTGAGTTTTTTTTCCTATTTCTAGTCCTCTACAGTTTCTTCAATATTTCGCCACATTTGTTATAGAAATCTCTAACATCTTTGGTTAAGCTTATACCTAGATACGTCCTTTTGAAAAAATTGTGGAGGAGAGCGTGGTTCTGAATTCCTTTTTTTCATCAAATTCATTGTGGTATAGAAAAGCTACAGTTGCTGTGTTGATTTTGTATTTTTCATTTTGAATCAAGAATTTAAGAGATCTAAGAATCTTCTGGGGGAGTCTTTAGGGTCTTTTGAAAACAGAATTGTGACAGTTGCTCACAGAGCTTGCACTTTACTGCACTGTAAGTCTACTGCTTTCCTGAATTCTAATGCAAAAAGAGTAATTTTCCTTTTACTTATCTTTGTGGGGAGTAGTCAAAATCCCAAGCGTGTTTTCCTTGATTTTGTGGGTTTTCTGAACTTTTCTCTGAAGACACCTTCCCCTCTCTACTGCTGCTTGCTGACTTACCTTGTCGACCATTCCTGTTTTCTTGGACCCTAGCCCCAGCGGTTTGGCTACGTCTTGCCCTGCTGGCAATCTCCCTTGTGCTGGCAGATGCCAAGATTCATACTTGCTTGCCCTGTTGTTTTTCTTTCATACTCTAATAGTCTGTAGACTTAAAAAAATAATGTTTGTATCATCTGCCTAATGTTTTGACTTCTTCCTTTCCAACTGAAATCCACTCTACTCTGTTTTGAAGTTTTGCTGTGGCTAAGATGTCAAGCTCCATCTGAATAGGGTAGTAAGTGCTCACACCAGTGTCTTGTTCCTGAGTTTACACTAAATGTTTTTGGTTTTATTTGGTTTGTCATGTATAGCCTTTATTGAGGTAAGTTTCTTCAATTCCTAGTTTCTTTAGGGCTTTTTATCATAAAGGAAGATTGAATATTTTCAAAGCCTTTGTGGCAGCTATTGAACTAACTCTTTAATTTTTGCTCTCAATTCTAAATACATGTTATAGTATGTTTATTTGTTTTCAAATGCTAAAACATTCATGCATTCTTGGTATGAAATGAACCTTTTAGTAGTATGAGGTTTTCAAAGTGATGTTTAATTCAGTTTTCAAGGATCTCTGGAGTCCTTTTGTCTCTACACCCACTGGGGAAATTGGTATATAGTTTTCTTTTATTTTTTTTTTAATCAGGAAAAAAGAAGCTTCATAAAATGAGCTTGGAAGCATTACTTTACTTTCAGTTCTATGTGGTACTTGGAGGGACACTGGTGCGCTTTTTCAATTCATAGTGGAGTTCAGGAGAGCATTCATCTGGTCTTGAGATTTTATTTGCTGGGATACTTATTGCTTCTCATTACTTCTTATGAATCTGTTTATATCTTCTTGGTTCTGCTTATAGGTCTCTAGAAATTTTTCCATGCCTTCCTGGTTTTCCAACTGATTGGAGTATGTGATCTTTCAGAGTATTCCTTAAGGATCATTTGTCTTTCAGTGATATCATTTGTAATGTCCACCTTTGATTTCTAAAAGCATTAATTTGGAGAGATCCTTTGTTTTGTTAGTTTTGTCAATCTTGTGTATCCTTTCAAAGAACCAACTTGTTGTTTCATTTTTGATACTGTTCTTTTGGTTTCCATTTCTTTAATTTGAGCTTTGAGTTTTATTACTTAGATCCCTCTCGTAATTTTGGGTTTGGCTAGTCATTGCTTTTTCGAAAACTTGAGGTGCAGCATTAGCATTATTTGTGACCTCTCTGATTTTTTTTAAAAAAATTTTATATAATTTATTATCACAGGGAAGGATATTTGTTTCACAGTACACAAGTGGAGGTGAGGGTCTGACTTTGTGGAGAAAGTGCTCTCCTTCTACTTTTACAAGGGCTCCAGGGATCAAACTCAATGAGTAGGCCTGCATTGTCAGGCAGTGTCCTCACCTGTTCAGCCATTTCAGCAGCCCTATTTTTCAATATGAAGAATTCTATGAATAACCTTTAACCTCAGACTTACTTTATTTGTATCCCATGGATACTAATAAGGTCTGTCTTTATCTCCATTTCTGTTTAACTTAATTGTTCTTCCCAATTTCTTTAATAACTAACTGGTCATTCAATTCCCATATCTTAGTCCCCATATCTTAGTATGTTTGTATAGTTTCATATATTATTGATTTCTAGTTTCATTCCATGATTTGTTGTTATGTAAGAAATTATTATTTTTGCATTTATTAAGACTTGCTTTATGAACTAAAATGTGACCTACTTTTGAGAAAGTTACTTAAGCTTCTGTGAATAATATTCATACTACAACTATTGAATGGAATGTTCTACAGATGCCCAGTAAATCCATTTGGTTATGGTACAGTTAACTCTGAAGTTTTGCACTATTTTTTTATTTGGATAACATATCTGTTGAGAGTCTGGTGTGAAAACCTCCCACTGTTATTACATAACTGGAGAAAATTTTTCTTTGAATAAATTGTGTTGGAAAAATTGGAATACCACTTGAAGAATATTGAAACTAAATCCCTGTCCCTCATCAATTACGTTTAACTCAATGTAGATTAAAGAATTAAATGTGCACCTGATGCTCTGAAATGACTACAGGAAAACAAGGGAGAATATTTTAGGATATTGGAATGAAATGGATATTTCGGATAATACTCCAAACAAACTAACAGACAAAAAGAGTTTTATGAAATTAAAAAGGATCTGAATGGTAGATGAAGCAGTAAATAGGGTGAAGGTTTAAACTTCAGAATGACAGCAAAGATTTAAAATTGTGTGTCATTAACAAAATTTAAAATTCAACAGCAAAATAATCAAATATCTCAACTACAAGTGGGGAACTAACTAACATGGGTGTTTCTCACATGAGGATGTGAGTGTGAGACGTGAATGGCACTATTTACAATCACCGATGAATGGGGAGAACTAAGTGTTCAACAATACCATTAGTGAATAGCAGGAATAAGCTACTTATTTACCATGTAGCCATGGAAAACTATAATCCTCTCATTTGTAGAAATCTGAAGTGAGCTGATGATCAAGTGAAATAAACTAGGCACAGTAAGACAAATACAATCTTATTCTTTACATAAAATGTAAAGAGTTTATTTTATAGAGTTCAAGAGTAGGATGATGGTACTCAGAGGCTGTGAAGTAGGAGAGGCAGTGGGACAGTTTAATTAGTGTGTCTGAGTTATATTTAGCGACAAGAAGCTCTAGCATGCTATTGCACAGTAGGATAGCTATTGATTACAGCTAATGAACTGTGCATTCCATAAGGCATGAAGAAAGGATTTCAAAAATATTCTCTCCATAAAGAAATAAATTGTTAAGTAAATAGATATGTTTAACTTGATCTGAACATTGCATGATGAAATATGTATTAAAATACCACAGATACCCTCATAAATATGTATATTTTTTGTGGATCAATTAGAACACATTTAGGGCAAGAAAGATGGCGCAATCACTAATGTGTTTGCTATTCCAACATGAGGACCTGATTTCAGATCCCCAGCATCTCATAAAAGGGGAGAATGGCACTATGTGCCTGCAATTCCAATGCTGTGAATCGAGAAACTGGCAGATAGATTATGGAGCTCACTGGGTAGCTAGCCATCCTAGCCAAATCATTGAGCTCAAGGTTCAGTTAGAGACCCTGTATCAAAAAAGATGGAGTAGGGGAATGCTTAGGAAAGACATCCAATGTCATCCTATATGCATGTACACACATACACACAGACACCTGCACTTTCACTTTCACAAATCACACAAACACACACGGAGCACATAGATGTATGCACAAAAGTAGGTTAATTCAAATAGAACAGATTGTCAAATCACTGTCATATCTGTATATTTAATTTTCTCTGGACAATGAAAAATTATTAAACTACTATTAAAATGGGAAAGAAAAGACAGCAACCGCAAAAACCACCCACAAGTATGCCAACAAGTTTTCAAGAGCTAATTCCAGATGGCTTCTTTGTACATAGAATATAAAATGACTATTCATTCTGTAAGAGCACACATTCTGCATAAGACATATTCAGAACGAGTTATCAAACGGAGAGTGTTCATTTGATGAGGCTGCATCTCTTTACAACCTGCTATGGTACTAAGATGTTTCCACAGGTCAATAGAGAAATTGAAAGTGAGGATGACACCTTTAAACAAGCAGGGTTTCTGTGTGTGCCTAACGTGGAACGAAATTCTCTGGCCCAGCTTCCCACACATAAGAAACTTTGGTTGGATCTTAGGGACAATTTCTGAAAGCTTAGAAACAGTGGCAGGGACATGTCTAAACCTTACCTATCATACTGAGTGGAAAAAAAATTGAAGGTCTTAGTGTAGAAAAATCTATCAGTGAGCATATACAGGGGGAGGAGTTCCCCCTCAGTCATAGTCATAGGGGAGGGGAGTAAGGGGAAAATGGGAGGGAGGGAGGAATGAGAGGATACAAGAGATGGGATAACAGTTGAGATGTAATATGAATAAATTAATATATTTTTAAAAAAGAAAAATCTATCAGTCTTAAAATTCAAATGAGGCTTTATTTTTATTTTTCGCTTTGTGTATATGTGTGTAACTGAACATGGGTTTGACGTGTGCATGGAGTGCCCCGGAACAAGAGTTACGGGCAATTAATTAATTATAAGTTGTCCAACTTGGGTCCTCCGCAAGGGCAGTAGACGCTCTTCTCAGCTGGGGCATTTCTCTAGCCCCACAAGCTGCAAAAATTTGAAGTCTTGAGTTCAATTCAGATAACAAGATAGCAGGAAATTGTAATGTGTCACTCGCTGAAACCGATTAGGTGAGGACAATGGAACAGCCGGCTCTAAACAGAAAAATGGTGAGGATGGTAGAAGGATGGAGAAGAACCAGGCCCCTCAGAAAGATGGGGAAGCAGGACTAAGAGGAGGCTGAGCTGGAAATAAAAACAGGCTCGGACCTAGGAGGAGTAGAAAAGGAAATGGACCTTTCAAGATGAAAGAAGGTAGTTAGTGTGGGACTCTGCCTGGTAAGGTTGAAATCTGACTGATTTCTCCCGATAGCTGTTTTGTGCTTCTCTAAGAAGGTAGCCTCTCTTTTCTCAGTGGGGCCCCCATTCCATCTCCTCTGGTAACCCCAGATTTTGTAAGGAGTGTCCCATAGCCCTCAAGGAAGATTACAGGCCCAACTCTTTCCTGATAATGAACTTGTTCAGCCAGTGCAGGAATTCCTGGAAGTACCCAACCTTATGCTGAGGATGTTCTCGCCTTCAGCAAAAATGCTTTAATTGTAACTAGAAGTTATCCCCTCACACACAGGATAATTTAGTACTATTTTCTCCTTCTTGTGATAGGAGCTCTCCCCTCACTCCCCTGTGTTACTGCATGTAAATGAGGCAGGCACTGTACCACCATATGTAGATTAGGTATCCTGGCACCCTTAACCTTAGCAAATCAAACACATTCACTCTCAAACCCCTCCCCACTGCCTAGGGATTATCAATAAAGGATGGACTGTGCACTCAGGTGCTCACTTTCCTGGTTGCCATTCCTCCAGCATGACCATCTGAGACATTATTTATTCCGGGGGGGGGGGGGGGGGGGGGGGCGTGGGGCAGGATGCTCACTAGCTCAGTGCTAACCCCTGGTAAGACTGGGAACCTGGCCCAGCACCCAGGCAACGGGCCTTACCCTAAAGTGCTTTAGCCACCCCTAGCAAGAAACGGGCCCTTGGGACATTTGGTCCCGAGATCATTCAGATCAAGCAATGCCTAGACCAGTGGGCAGGATGTGGGACCCAGGCCACCCACCTGCTTCACACTGAGTGACAATTTAGAATGATGATAACAAAGCCTGTGCTAAAGGAGGGGAAGAAAGAAAGAGGAAGGGGGCCCTGGGAGAGAGAGAGCAGGAAATGAGATGCTGGAGAAGGAAAGAAAGAAAACGGCTGCCTCAGCCTCAGACGCACTTACTCATCTTGGGTGTTCAGAATAATCACATAGACAATGAGTAACTTTTTTGTTTTGTTTTGTTTTGTTGAGACATGGTCTCTTGATATAGCTCTGGCCATCCTAGAACTCACTATGTAGACCAGGTTGGCTACAAATTTACAGAGATCTGCATGCCTCTGAGACTAAAGGCATGTGCCATCACACTTGGCTTAGGTAACTTTTTCTAGGAAAGTATGGTTTGGCTGGTTTTGTCTTTTTATTATTCCAAATAGGCCTTACTAGAGAAAATAAGAAAAACAGTGTGAATAGAGGGGAAAAAGACAAATATAACATGTTTTCTCTTATATGTGTAATATGTGATGTGTGTGTATGTGTGTGTGTGTGTGTTAGGATGCACACAAGTATATTAAATCAGCTTATATTGAAATAGAACATTATTGCCAAGCACCCGGTAGCTATTCAGGCCTTGAGTCTGGGTGCCTCAGCCTTGGGAATAGTCCCACACTGACTGTCTCACACTGGAGAGACCGACAACCTTCTAACTTCTCAGTTCATGAGGCTGGGTGCCTCTGAAGCCCCAACCTGGTATTGAAAACCAAACGGGAATGTCCCTAGAATGGTGCTAGTCCTTAGTCAAGGAGGGAAGCATCAACACTCAGGCTCTGATATGAGGGAAGAAATCAGTATCAGCAGCAGGTCAATCAACTTGGTCCCAAAAGGGAAGGCGCCATGGACTGTCTCAGTCAGGCATAGGCCCTTGGGAACAGGGGCTCTCGAAGCATCGGTGGGCAGAAGATAGGTGAGTGACAAACAGAATAACTCAGGGGAAGTGTGAGTTTGAGTGTATTTTGAAGAAAAGCAATCGAGATTTTTATACACATCTCCTAAAATGGGGGGTGTCTCTCGTGGTTACATTATTTTTCCATACAATTAAAAAATTCAGGATGCAGTGTAATTATGTTGTCATCAATCTAAAATATCTAGGAGTGACTCTAACTAAGCAAGTGAAGGACTTGTTTGAAAAAAATTTCAAAACTCTGAAGAAGGAGATTGAAGATTACATGAGAAGATGGAAGGATCTTCTGTGCTCATGGATCGGGAGAATTAACATAGTAAAAATGGCCATCCTACCAAAAGCAATCTACAGATTCAATGCAATCCCTATCAAAATACCTACACAATTTTTTAAAGACATTGAAAGTTCAATTCTGAACTTCATATGGAAAAACAAAAAAACCAGAATAGCTAAAACTATCTTGTACAATGAAAGATCATCTGGAGGAATCTTCATACCTGATCTCAAGCTGTATTATAAAGCAACAATAATTAAAACAGCATGGTACTGGCACAGCAACAGGCTGCTTCATCAGTAGAATCAAATCGAAGACCCAGATATGAATCCACACACATATGGTCACTTGATTTTTGACAAAGAAGCCAAATCCATTCCATGGAAAAAGGATAGCATCTTCAACAAATGGTGCTGGTCTAACTGGATGTCTATGTGTAAAAAAATGCAACTGGACCCATTTTGTCACCTTGCACAAAACTCAAATCCAAGTGGATCAAAGACTTCAACATAAAACCAGAGATACTAAGTCAATTAGAAGAAAAAGTGGGGAAGAGCCTGGAACACATTGGCACAGGAGACAACTTCCTGAACAGAACACCAACAGCCCAGGCCTTAATGTCAACAATTAATAAATGGGACCTCATGAGGCTGAGAAGCTTCTGTAAGGCTGGAGACACTGTCAAGAGAACAAAGCGACAGCCTACAGACTGGGAAAAGATCTTCACCAACCCTACATCTGACAAAGGTCTAATATCCAAAATATATAAAGAACTCAAGAAATTAAACACCACCAAACCAAATAACCCAATAGAGAAAGGGGCTTGGAACTAAACAGAGAATTCTCAGCAGAGGAATATCAAACGCCTGAGAAACACTTAAAGAAATGCTCAACCTCCTTAGTCATCAGGGAAATGCAAATCAAAACAACTCTGAGATTCCATCATACACCCATCAGAATGGCTCAGATCAAAAATTCAAGCGACACCACATGCTGGCGAGGATGTGAAGAGAGAGGAACACTCCTTCATTGCTGGTGGGAATGTAAACTAGTACAGCCACTTTGGAAATCTATCTGGTGCTATCTCAGAAAACTGGGAATAGGGCTTCCTCAAGACCCAGCTATTCCACTCCTTGGAATATACCCAGAAGATGCTCCAGCACACAACAAGAACATTTGCTCAACCATGTTCAGAGCAGCCTTATTCATAATAGCCAGATCATGGAAACAGCCTAAATGTCCCTCAGTAGAAGAATGGATAAAGAAACTGTGGTACATATACACTATGGAATACTACTCAGCTATTAAAAACAAGGAATTCCCGAAATTTGTGGATAAATGGATTGAGCTAGAAATGATCATAATGAGTGAGTTAACCCAGAAGCAGAAAGACTCAAATGGTATATACTCACTTATATCTGCATACTAACCCCAGGGGCATGTCCCACGAAAGCCTTCCCTTACCAGGAAACTGGGACAGAGGGGAGGACACCCTGTTGGGACTCTAGATGAGAGAACCATGGGAGAATAGCAATGTAGAAGGATCCAGTGGGTCCTAGAACCTACAAGTAGAACATTATGATAGGCAGATTTGGGCCAAGGGGTCCCGCTCAAACTAAGGCACCAGCCAAGGACAAGACAGGCGGTAAAATTTAAACCCCTACCCAGATCTAGCCAATGGTCAAAACAGTCTCCACACTTGAGTGGAGAGTGGGATATGACTTTCTCAAGTACTCTGGTGCCTCACATTTGACCATGTCCCCTGGAGGGGGAGACCTGGTGGCACTTAGAGGAAGGACAGCAGGTCACCGAGAAGGGACTTGATACCCTATGAGCATATACAGGGGGAGGTAATCCCCCTCAGGAACTGTCATAGGGGAGGGGAATAAGGGGAAAATGGGAGGGAGGGAAGAATGGGAGGATACAAGGGATGGGATAACCATTGAGATGTAACAAGAATAAATTAATAATAAATACATAAACAAAAAAATACAGGATGCAGTGTAATTATGTTGTCATCAACTTTGAGCAATCTAACAATAAGTTAGATTGATATCAGTACATATGTCCTCTTTATCAAAATTCAATATTCTCTCATTATGTCAAACATCTGTTAGCCAGGACAGTTTTTCTTCTTAGCTTTTCTGCCACTATCTGGAGTTTTACTCAAACACTTTTTTTGTAAGTCATAATATGAACTATTCAATGATGACTAGTTCTTAACCATGTTTTCATTAACAAGTGGAATGGAACTTAGTGGTAAGCTTGACTGAATGACCCTTGGCTGCAGTTTCAAATAAAGGGTCACCTAGCAACACAGTTATGTCTGAAAAGTTCTTTGATAAGACAGTAAAAACAAAGGCAGAAAGAGAAAACAGAAAAACAGTCAGGATGTTCCAAAAACAATGAGCGCTGTAATCTGTTACACTTGGCAGGAACATCAGACCTGTTTCCAGGAGGCTGTCCCTTGAGTAGAGATCGTGGCCTTGGGTTCTGTAGTAACTTGTGTCACACAGACTCCCCTGGATGGGTCGTGACAGGAAGGCCAAGCAGAGGTGAATACTTTTTTCTGTATTGCCCCCTTTACTTGGCTGCTACTAGAAGGTGCTATTTGCATTTGAAGTGAGTCTTCCCACCTCAACTAAGACAGCACAGTTCCTGAGGTTGTTCTATTTGTAGTAAGTTGACACTAAAACCAACCATCACCCACACATACTTACATTCTATCTATTTATCTATCTATCTATCTATCTATCTATCTATCTATCTATCTATCTATCATCTATCATCTATGCATCTATGTGTATGTATGCATGCATGTATGTATGTATGCACGCGTGTCACAAACATGTGGCATGAAAGCACAAGGGGACTGTTTGGGGGAGAGGAGTACCCAGAGAGGAGAGAGCAATTGAGAACAATTGGTATGGAAGCATAAGCAAGGAAATCTAACATTTCCACAGCCTTACTAGTTTATCAATGAGCATATTGTGTGCAAAAAGTTTTATTGAGCCTCCAGTATAAAATTTTCTAGCAGTTTACTTCAACGTTTGGTTTTTATTCTAATTCAAGCCCACTATTATATCTTTTAGCTGACAAATGAGCAAGATTACTTCAATGCCAGCTGCCAGCATTGTTTCAGAGCAACTTATACATAGGATTTGAAAAATATAAATCAGCAAACACTACTTAGTTGTCATATTAAATGACAGTAGTATGTCTTGAATGCTGAGTTGAGTGTTTTTTGAAGGTGATTCAGGAATCTTTAGTTTGAGGGCAGTGTTTTTGTTTTTGTTTTTTTCTTTTTTCTTTTTGTATTTTATTCTTTTTTAAAATATAATTTATTAATCTATTTATATTACATCTCAATTGTTATCCCATCCCTTGTATCCTCCCATTCCTCCCTCCCTCTCATTCTCCCCTTACTCCCCTCCCCTATGACTGTGACTGAGGAGGACCTCCTCTCCCTGTATATGCTCATAGGGTATCAAGTCTCTTCTTGGTGGCCTGCTATCCTTCCTCTGAGTGCCACCAGTCCTCCCCATCCAGGGGACTTGGTCAAATATGGGGCACCAGTGTTTGTGTGAAAGTCAGACCCCACCCTCCACTCAACTGTAAAGAATGGGTTTCTGTTTTTCTTAAGGGTGTTTGGGTGCTTTTTTTTTTTAATCATGCGAATATCTTGGACAATAGAGATAAAATAGGGAAATAATTTCTAGATTTGTGGGGTTATTGAAGGGATTAAATGAAATTTGCTTATTTTAAGTCCAGAAACATGCAGGCTAGCAGGCTAGCTTTCCATTCAATCTGGAAGCTATGAGATGCCAAGGGTCACTTCAGCTGCTTTGCTGTAGGCTCCTATTCTTATTCCTTCCGGAATTTATGATTACATTCCATCTTTTAAAAATAATTTAACTTTACTTTTATGTGTACAGGCATTTTCTGGCATGTAATCTGTGTACCACTTATGTGCAATGCCCACAGAGGCCAGAAGAGAGCATCAGATCCCCCGGAACTGGAGATACAGATACTTGTTGGCTTCTGTGTGGGTGCTGGGGCTTGAACCCTGGTCCTCTGGATAAGTAACCAGGCCTTTTAACCACTGGGCCGCATCTATAGCTCTTCTTTTCTTTTTTATTCCATTATACACCCTTGCCCCATGAAGAAGGTTTGAGAACTGGTGGGCAACAGGAACCTTTAGTCTTATTCCTTGACAGTCTGAGTTAAAAACAAAGTAGAAGACAGAGTGTTTTCTGAGCTATGGATATGTAGGTATTGCTGTCAGCACAACTCTCTGCCATCAGCTCTGTTTACTGTGCATTCTTGACTGACAATGTGTGAGATACTATTACTAAACTACAGAAAAGGAAGGAGCTGAGGGGACCTTAGGAGGCAGCATCTATGCTCCTCGGACGCTGGAGCAACTGCTTGCTGACAGTGAATGATGTGCACCAGTCAGATAAGCTGAGCTATGAAAAGTAGTCGCCATGCTTCTCAGTAGAATATTTGAACCATTTTCCAGTAGTTTTAATGCATTGCTTGATGTGATTTTTAACTGGGATATGCAAACATCTACAAAAGTAAGTCCATATTAAAATTAAGATGTATTTTCATCTGAATGTCTTTTCAATGAAACAAATAGTTGGGTCAAACGTTTCCTTATGTAGTTATTAAATAAAATATGATTATATAAGCACCCAGATCAAACACAGTGAGCAGAGAAGTCCATTTCTTGATTTGCTCCAGGCTCCATGTTCAAGGCAATTAATTGCCTTTTAAATCTGGACCACAGAAATGTGTCTCCTTTGCTCTGAATGTTGCTATTAAAAAAAAAAAAAAAAAAAAAACTTCATGTCAGCAAATTAATTGAAACTATGCGTCTATACTGGATTACATTGAAATCAGTGAGTGTAAAAATGCTGCTGTTGCTTTTTAGCTTAAAATGTATGGCTTAGCATTTTAAAGTAAAAATTATTAAGTTATTTATGGGGAAACTAAACATGCTGTAAAAACCACCAAAATAAAATATTTAAGATAAATTTAGTGGCGGAATTGGAACTCCCAAAAGATTAATTTAACAATGGTAATGGCTTGTTTCAAGTTTTAAGAATTTCCATTGCATAGTATACCAAATAATAAAATACTTATTTTAAAAAATAAAATCTGTACATTGGCCTTCTTTCATTTATTATGTTGTACAGTCAAAATGAAAAGTTATTTGGCTTGTAAATGACACTGAAAGCCTAAGATAACCTTTAAATTTTAAGTAGCTTCTGGGTTTGTATTTTAATGAAAAGAGTTTTAGAGTGAGTTAATATTTTGTAGGAGTTTTTCACCTTTTTAAATGGTGTTTGTATTGTAGTGGGTTTACAAGGTGTTATTCATTTCAGGAGTGTCTATGTATAAACTCTGAGGTTAATGTAACTGAGCAACTGCATCTTGTAAACAGCCATGATTTGGTAAAATTAAGAAACAAAAAATAAAGAATTTTAAAGCAATCATTTTTCAATATATGTAACAAAATATTTATTAGTTCATTTTAAGTAGAAATATGCTTAAATTGCAATATAAGCTAAGAAAACAGTTATGTTTTTAAAGTTCACCCAAATTTACTTTTTTTTTGTTGTTGTTCCTTATTTTCACCTTTTGGAAAAAAAATCTCTGGACTAGTAAAAGTCTTCTAGGGTCTCCATCATGTAAACAATCTGCAAGAAAAAAAACCATGATAATCTCGTTGGATGTAAAAAAGGCCTTTGACAAAAATCCAACACCCCTTCATGATAAAAGTCTTGGAGCGATCAGGGACACAGGGCACATATTGGAACACAATGAATGCAATATTCAGCAAGCCAATTGCCAACATCAAATTAAATGGAAAGAAACTTAAAGCAATTCCAATAAAATTAGGGACAAGCCAACACTACTCACTCACTCTGTGTGTATTCAATATAGTACTTGAAATTTTAGCTGGAGCAATAAGACAATGAAAGGAGATCAAGGGACATACAAACTGGAAAGGAAGAAGTTAAAGTATCTCTATTTGCAGATGATATGATAGTATATATAAGTAACTCCAAACTACTAGAGAACTCCTATAGCAGATAAACACCTTCAGTAAAGTGGCTGGATACAAAATTAACTAAAAAATCAGTAGCCCTCCTTTATATAAATGGGCTGAGAAATAAATCAAGGAAACAACACACTTCACAAATAGCCACAAATAACATAAAATATCTAGGTGTAACTCTAACCAAGCAAGTGAAAGAACTGTTTGACAAGAACTTCAAGTCTCTGAAGAAAGAAACTGAAGAAGATATCAGAAGATGGAAAGATCTCTCATGCTCATGGATTGGTAAGAATTAACATAGTAAAATTTGCCATCTTACCCAAAGCAATCTACTGAGACAATGCAATTCCCATCAAAATTCAAACACATTTCCTTACAGAACTTGAAAGAGCAATTCTCAACTTAACATGGAAAAAAATCCACAGGGTAGCTAAAACAATCCTGATTTCAAACTGTACTACAGAGCAATAGTAATAAAAATTGCATGGTAGTGGCATAAAAACAGGTTGATTAATATAATAGCACTGAAGACATAGAAATAAACTCTATGGACACTTGATTTTTGATAAAGAAACCAAACTATACAGTCGAAAAAGAAAACATCTTCAATAAATGGTGCTAGTTTATCTGGATATCTGCATGTATAAGAATGCAGATTTATCCATAATTATCACCCTGCACAAAACACAAGTCCAAGTAGATTAAAGACCTCAACATAAAACTAGATACACTAAATCTGTTAGAAGAAAAGGTGGGGAAGAGCCCTGAATTCATTGGCACAGGAGACAACTTTCTGAACAGAACACCAACACCCCAGATCAACAATTAATAAATGGGACCTCAAGAAACTAAAAAGCTTCTGTAAGGCAAAGGACACAGTCAGTAGGACAAATGGTGGCCTACAGACTGGGAAAAGATCTTCAGCAGCCCTATATCTGACAGTGGGCTAATAATATCCACAATATATAAAGAACTCAAGAAATTAAACACCACTAGAGCCTCATATCTATTAGACTTCATATCTAATAGACTTCAGTCTATTAACAACATATTGTTTTGCATGATGTCTATAAAGGGTTCAGCCCTTCATAGGCATATAAATGGAAAACCAAAGTATATTTTCATTATCTTTTTAAATAACTGTGACATAAATTCAAATAATCAAAGCATGTCATGAAAACTTTAACTCTGTCCTACTAAAATCACTGGCCTATCTTAACCTGGTGGTGCATGTGGTATACGTGTGTGTGTGTGTGTGTGTGTGTGTGTGTGTGTGTGTGTGTGTGTTAGTTACTGGAGATCAATCCCAAGGCCTTCTGCATGCTATGTAAGTGCCTTACTGTTCAACAACACCTCCTGCTAAAACAAGATCATTTACCATATATAATTTTGTAACATCATGAAAGGGATGATTTGAAAAATATGAATTTAAAGGATTATGGATATTTTCTAAATGTTGACACATTTCATTACACAGTATAAAAGAAGGAAGAAAAACACTGTTGCTCTGTCTACTTCATTTGCACAATACTTCCGACACCAGGTGTGTGTAGGATATCCCTAGACACAAAGCCGTTCCCTAGGCCACACTAGCCAAGAACTTACAATGTACATCAGTTCTGATACTGCATATTTGGATATGGTATCAGATTACAGCAGTTGGTGGGCCCAGACTGCAAGACTGCTCCCACTTCGCGTGATGCTTGTTTGTGTGCTGCCACCTGTGCACCTTGCTGATGGACAGTAAGACAGGCTTTCACACCCTCATCTTCAGGTTTTACCCATTTTCTCCAGCAGCTTTACTCATATTCTCCAGCAGCTTGGGGAACTAATTACAAGTATTTGTTTAATATAGAGGACCTCCTGAGTATAGAGATGATTGGTCAGTTGGAAGACATGCATAGGGCAAGAGACAGATGGCCATGACACCTGCAGGAACCACACCCATCAGGAACATGCTCAGCACTCAGGAAACCTCTGGACGGAGTCCTTTTGGGGTTATAGAAACCTCATTATGTCAGTATGAAGGATTTAATTGGCTATCTAGTGAATGACTCAACTTTCTGTTCCCCTAATCCCCAGGAGGTTGGTGGTAGGGCTATAAGTCCCCATCTTCTAAGCATGCTCTGAGCATTCTAGTGACCAGCTTCTCTTCTGACGCTATCCAGGGCCAACTATCCACCCATTAGGAGAGAAAAATGCAGTGTTACCACTGCAGATGTGTTAAGAGATTTAACAGCTGGCTACCAAGAATTAAAGATCAAATACATGTACACTCATCCACATGTGTGCACACATACACACACAGCAATATAAAACATACAACTTACATGCAACATACAACACTCATACACAACATACAATATATACAACCCATACAGCACAAATGCAATGTATACAATGCAACACAAATATACTTAAAATGCACACAATGCACACAACATATATGCAACACACACAAACACATCTACAACACACACACACACATCACATCACATCACACAGCAAGTATTCCTGTCCTCTCCTGTCCTTGATTTCCTTTTCTGTGATTTCTGTTCCCCAAGGTCAATTATGGCTAGAAAACACAAACTAGAAATTCTATAAATAAACAACTCATGAATTTTAAACATTTTGCCATTTTGAATACTGCGAGGCAATCTCTTCTGTCCCATGCGGGACATGAATCATCCCTTTGTCCAACATAGATATGGTGCTCCTCATTGTATCTGCTCTTTAGTCATTAAGTAGGGAAAAAAAAAAAAGTAGCACATGTAGGACTTGGTTCACTGAAAGCCTTCCAACATCCACTAAGGAGTCTGGAGTATGTCCTTTCTAGATAAGAGGGGACCACTGAGTCTTATTATAGATCACAGTACCATGCACACTATTTAGAAGTCATACATGTTATTAGCACTGATCTCACCGAAACAATCCTATTAGGAACAGAAGTTGTCAAGTTCATGGTGGTATATGCATGTTTTCTAAAATCTAATTCTTACCCAAATTTGGTTTTATAATTGGCAACAAATGCTGTCAGTTTCATTTTGAAGTGACAGGATTACTTTGTTCATTTTGGAGGAAATACCCGCCAAGCATAGATCTGCATAAATGCAGTTTGTCTGTCAATTCCTCTTTTAATTTATAGTGATACTTTCTGAATAAAGCCACTCACATAGCTCAGACTTAATCACTCATTTTATGTTACTAAGAAACAGAAGTTTGTGTGCATACTTTTCCTGACACTCAGAACATTAAGAAGAAAAATGCACAGGGTTTAGATGAAATAGATTGAACTTTTATTGCTTCATGAAGGACACATAAGTGAATTAATGCTGAATACACAAGTGGATTCAGTGGGACAATATAGTGCTATCGGCTTTCTGTGTAATGACCACCCAGTGGTGTGTGTTAGCTCTTATTTTGTACTGTGATTACACATGGAAGGAGAACTCAGAAAAACAAGGCGCAGCTGTATTATCATGTATCTTAACCTCACAGACTCCTTATGGGTTTTGAGTGTTGCATAAAATTTGGAAGGCTAAAATTTAAGGATCTCTGAGTGAAACATCATATTTAAGCCACACAGAACATTAGGTTATCACAGAAACAGTAGCTGCAGGTAGCTTGCTTGAATGTGTATAGTATGAGTTGCCACCAAAACCTTACATGCAATACTCACAGGAGAGGGCATAAGGAAGAAACATGGGTTGTAGCAGCAGAAGGAAATGTAGTGCTGGACTCAGCGAGGGGAGCGGAGGCTTAGGTAATTGCAAGAATGATCACTGGGTTGCTTAGCATTAATCTGCCAACTGACACTTGTTTTTATATGCTAACTATAGGGCCAAGCTAGAGTGGCAATGAGTTTTCAACATTAAAAACTTGGAAATTTGGAAGAGGAAGCTATTTTGGCACTAGTAAAGGCACTAGAACCTTCTCACATTGCTAACCTCTCATAACTGTTATCAGCCCCAAGCCTCTACTAGAATATGGCAGCTATTCACTGGTCACATTCTTGTCGCACAAAAAAAAAAAAAAAAAAAAACTGAGGAAGGTTGATCATTAAAATTTCATCTTAATGTACTTATAGTCTTATATCAGTCACTTGCTCAGCTATCATCAGAGAAGCTTCCTCTTGAAAAGACCCACAGCCAGAAAATATGCAGAGTGAGAGGTTTTGGAACACTTGTCCCTAAGTGAGATTGATGTCTCTAGCTATTACAAATAAAGCTGCTATGAACAGCTTTATGAAAAAATGTCCTTGAGGTATGATGGAGCATCTTTTTGGTATATGCCCAAGAATGGTATAGCTGGGTCTTAAGGTAGAACTAGTGACAATTTTCTGAGAAACTGACAGATTTATTTCCAAAGTGTTTGTACAAGTTTGCACTCCCACCAGCAATGGAGGAGTGTTCCCCTTTCTCCATATCCTCATCAGCATATGCTGTCACTTGAGTTTTTGATCTTAGTCATTCTGACAGGTGTAAGATAGAGTTTCAGAGTTGTTTTGGTTTGCATTTCCTTGATGATGAAGGACGTTGTTGAGTATTTCTTTAGGTGTTTCTCAGCCATTAGAATTCTCTGTTGAGAATTCTTTGTTTAGCTCTGTACCCCATTTTCTCCATTAATTAATTTATTTATTCACTATAATTCCTGATTACAGCTCCTCCTCCTCTCCTTCGAGTTTCTCCCCTCACACAGATCTCCCCCCATTCTCCCCTCTCTTTCTCTTCAGTGAAGGGGAAGTCCCCCATGGGTAACAACCTGCCCTGGCACATGAATTCAATGCAGGACTATGCACGTCCTCTCCCACTGAGGCCAGATAAGCCAGCCCAGTTAGAGAGAACGGGATTCAAATACAAGCCTCAGAGTCAGAAAGGTCCCCTACTCCAATTGCTTGAGGACTCACATGAAGACCAAGCTGAGCGTCTGCTACTTATGTGCAGGGGGCCTAGGACCAGTCCATGCATGCTTTTTGGTGGTTCAGTCTCTGTGAGTCCCCTTGGGCTCAGGTCAGTTGACTCTGCAGTTCCTCTTGTGGAGTCCTTGATCCCTCCAGCTCCCTCAATCATTCCTCCAACTGAGTAGGAGAGGAAATGGGGAGGGGAGCAGGAGTGAGGAAGAGCAGGGGAGAGAAGACTAGGTGTGAGAATGGAAATCAGAAGTGGGGGGCATCTCTGAGAGTTACTTAGACCTGGGATAGAGGAGGCCCCAGGAAGTCTATGGGGGTCACCTTAGCTAGACTCCTAGCAGTGGGGTATATGGATCCTGAAGTGGCCACCTCCTGTAGCCAGGCAGAACTTCACTTCCAGTGGAGGGATAAGGACGCCAACCGATCCACAATACCTTTGACCCAAAATTTGTCCTTTAGGGGGACACAAATGGATCCAAGACTGAGGGAATGACCATCCAAAGACTGACCATACTTGAGACTCATCCCATGGGAGAGAGCCAATCCCTGACACTAGTCATGATACTCTGCTATGCTTGTAGTCAGGAGCCTAGCATAACTCCTCTGAGAGGCTTCGCCCAGCAGCTGATGGAAACAGATACAGAGAGAACACCCACCCACCCACAAAACCTTCAACCCAGGCAACTAAGGACTACCCCAACTTGAGTCACATGCCATGAGAGAGAGTCTACCGTTGACACTACTAGTAGTATTTGGCTATACTTGCAGACAGGAGGCTGGCAAAACTCTCATCTAAGTGGCTTCAGCCTACAGCTGATGAAAACAGGCCCAGAGACCCACAGCAGAACACTGGGTAGAGCATGGGGACTCTTCTAGAAGAGGGGAAAGAAGGATTGAAAGAGCCAGAGCAAGAACACCACAAGAAAACCTACAAAATCAACTAACCTGGGTCCGTAGGAGCTCACAGAAACTGAACCATCTACAGGAGAACATGTGTGGGACTGACGTAGGCCTGCTACAGCTTGGTCTTCATTTGAGAATTCTAACAGCAGGAGCAGGGGCTGTCTCTGATTCCTTTTCATGCATATGGATCTCGTTCCCCTAACTGGACAGCCTGTCTAGCCACAATAGAAGAAGATGTACCCAGTCCTACTTGATATGCCAAGGCCAGTTAATATCCATGTGAGGTCTACCCTTCTCTGAGAAAAAAAAAAAGGAAGAGGTATAGAGGGAGGGGAGGGATGAGAGAGGGAAGGACTGGGAGGAGAGGAATGAGGGAAAGTTTCCAATTGAGATATAAAGTAAATAAATTAATTGATGAAAATAATTCTCTTTAAAATAAAGAAGAAGGAGGAGGAAGAAGAGGAGGAGGAGAAGGAGAAGAAGAAAAAGAAGAAGAAGAAGAAGAAGAAGAAGAAGAAGAAGAAGAAGAAGAAGAAGAAGAAGGAGAAGGAGAAGGAGAAGGAGAAGGAGAAGGAGAAGGAGAAGGAGAAGGAGAAGGAGAAGGAAAAGGAGAAGGAGAAGGAGAAGAAAACAGAAGTCCCCATCAAATCGCTCCTCTCAGAGCTCAGGAAACTATGGGAGAGGAAGTAGAAAGAGTGTAAGAGTCAGAGAGGATGGAGAACACCAGGGAAACCAGGCCATCTAAACACAGCACAAGCGGCGCACATGTCTACTCACTGACTGTGACAGCATACACATGGCCTGTAGGGGTCTGCACAAGATGAGGGCCTAGAGTTGAAAGGAGAAGTGGGCTACGCTCCCATCCCTCATCCACACAGAAGCTGTCAACCGATAGCCTCTTGTAAATGAGAAATTAGTTTTCTCCAGGGGAGTCTCACTGGGGAGACAGAACACTCTCTTTTTTCATTTAAATTTTTTTTATAATTTATTCAGATTACATCCTGATTGTTATCCCCTCTCTTGGATCTTCCCATTCCTATCCTCCCTCCTGACAGAGCAGGCCCAAAAGAAGACAGTCAACATAAAATGAACTCAATGACATTTTTCGAGCTTCTTTGTCTCAATTTTGAGTTGGATAATTTTTTAACCTTTACAGTTCCTTTGTGTATTTATCATGGCTTCCAGTTTCTTTGTTTTTATGGTATTCCTGTGTGTGAAAGCATGTGTGTCTTTGTGCCTATATGCGTTTCTTGTGTTTTTTCTTTGTATCCTTTTCTTATGAGTTTCTTCCCTCTTATTACTGTGTTTTGTTGTTTTCTCTTATTTTATTATCCTAGAGGCCTGTTTATTTTCTAACTCAAGACTGAAAATGTATGAATCCAGACAGGAGGAAATATGGGAAGGAACTAGGAGTGTGTGTGTGTGTGTGTGTGGAGGGGTGGACCATAATAAGACTATATTGTAGAAAAAAATCTATTTTCAAGAAAAGAAAATTTCATTTTAAGTTCACCCCCCCCTTTTAGCATGAAAGGGGTGAAGAAAATGGTGCTGCACCCTAAGCATAATTATCAGCACACACCCACTTCGTTCCATTTACTCACCCACCAATTTCCTCATCAAAAAAGTGAGTAGAAAATTAATGTCAATAACTAGGGGAAGCCACGGTGCCTGTTAAAACATTCCATACAGATTTAGTTCAGGACAGATGTACACTTATTCCCTGGCTATTAACATCTGGACTGTGGCATATACATACTGGCCATACTCTCAATTGCATAGAATACCAAATTGGTGAATTTCTAACAAGATTTGGCATCTCAAGCCAACTTAACAGTATGGGAAGCCTGCTAGTGCCTTTGTTAGTGCTAAAATAGTTTCATCTTCCAAGTTCTTAATGTTGATAACTCATCCTGACTCTAGCCTGACCCTAGACTTAACATATAGAACCAGTGTCCACTGGGAAAAAAATGTTAGACATCTCAATGCTTATTTTGTGTTTAAAACTTTGTGTTGATAACCAAGAATTTATTGCATATTGTCATTGACGTAGGAATTTTATCTCTGAAAATACACTACTAAATATAATTCTAATTATTTTCATATGTCAAGATACATGCTCTATATAGTTGAGCCAGAGGGAAAGCCAAAGTAAACCATAGTAAAAAGTAAAGTTGATGTTTCCCATATTTAACCACTTTCCCTTGGTGGGGAGGCCTGGTGGCACTCAGAGAAAGAATAGTCAGACTCCCAAGATGAGACTTGATTGGCTGTGACCATATGGTGGGAGAAGAGGTCCCCTTCTGTCACAGACCTAGGGGAGGGGACTAGGGGGAAAGAGGGAGGAGGGAGGAATGGGAGGATACATGTAAGAGGATAACAATTGAGATGTAATATGAATAAATTAATTTTAAAAAGTAAAGTTCAGGAATGGGGAACAGCCACTATAAATGACTGAACAGTCAAGGCAGAAAGAACCTGGTGGTAAAGTGAAAATAAAATATAAGAAATTACAAAATGGAGAATATATTATTAATTGTTGACAGTAAAGAATCAACTGTGAGACACTTACCAAATGTATATGGTGAGCCAAGAATGCGGGCCAACAGATGATCGACACAGACCAGTGACAAAACAAAGACTCAATATCATCACAGTGTTTCTGTTCTCTCAGATGGAAATAATGTGTTTATTGTGCCCTGTTTTTAGTTTGTGTGAAGATAATAAGCACTATTTTTAAAATGCATATTGAGAAAATGAGCTGACACCCCTTGAGTGCTAGAGTTAATGGGCACACGTACCCATGTTAGCGTCTTTAAAAATAATGTTTTTATTTGTCTCTTGAGAAACCCTATTTCCCTCTTCTGTCCCCTACTCTATTTTCTGGACACAGCACCCCTCTATACTTAATGTCCCCCTTTTATTTTGCATTCCACTGTGTCCAATCAATGCTGCACATGTATGCATGAGTGTGAGGTCATCCACTGTAGCATGCCTGCCTGGCTTTTTACATGGATGCTGGGAAATTACATTCAGTCCTCATGATTGTAAAACTGTGTCTTATGCTTGAGGCATCCCTCCACACCATTGGGGAAACATTTGAGTCAGCAAAAGCCTTGGTCATGTCTAGTTAATTCATATGCCACTCTGAAGATTATCATCTTTAAACAAAGACTAGACAGTCATTCAAATACCTCATGAAAGGCTACCAATTTGTATCTTCTTCTATTGCCAGTGCAATGCTTGACACAGTACAGAAACTTAAAAAATGCCCAAGACATTCAAATTATTACAGGTTTAACAGGAGATTGGCCATAATGCCCACTGCTATTTACTGAGGTCATACTCAAACTTATGTCATAAACTCTAGCCCCCAGAGTTCTTTTCTTAACATGGTCAGAATATCCAATATCAGGTACATGCTCATTTAGAAGCTGACAAGGAATGCTATGTAGTTCCAGCTCACAGGTGATCCACACGGCACACGGGCTCTGTGGGTTGTGAACTTAGACCTGGAAGAGAGTCAGTGCCCTGCTTCCCATTCATCAGCTTCATAGAGGTTAGAGTATTAATGTGAGTGGCTAGGCATGCTCAATTGCCCACACGCTCTACCAGCATCTAGAAAAATGGCATAGTAGTGATAAATGAAATATTTCTGGGTAGTTTGTAGTTTCTAATTCCATTTCGAGTGTTGAATATATTTTCTCTCACATCTGAAAGGAGCAATGAGCACCCTCACTTCCCCCTCATAATAGCCCTCAAGATTGACTCTGCTTTATGAGTGAGAAAACTGAGCATCAGAGGAACTAAATACCTTATGCAGATGGACACAGCTAACTGTCTGAATTGGATTTGAATAGAAACAGACTGTATAGATGCAAAGAAGAGCCAACTATTAGGTCACAAATGATTTAATATGAGGTAGTGGACGCAAAGGATTAATTAACTTGATAACTTGGTATTCTAGTTGACTTATTAAACCAACTTGATGATGCTTCCAACAATAAATGTTCCAGTAACAAAGCCAGGAGAAGTATATCCAGGTTTGAAAAGGGGCTAGGCTATAGCCTTGGATGTTTGCAGAGAGTAAAAAGGCACAGGCCTCTATAAAACTACTAAGTCAATGGTGTGAGGAAATGGCAAGATGAAGAGGCCAAGAGTTCTCTGTTATCTAGACAAGTCCTGTGAATGGTTAGCATACGTGGGTAGGCAAAGGAGGCACTTGCTCCACACATGACTTCTCATGGTGGGTATTCACAGATAATGCCAACTACTCACATAATGTTTTCAACAGATAGTGCATTTTCTTAAGTAGGATATTCAGGAGAGAGTAAAGACACTTCTGCAAACAGAAGACAGTTGTACATTCAAAATAGTTTGAAATTTAGGCAGGAGAAAAAAAAAACCATCTAGCCTATTTTGATGCCAGAGAAGAGTTCATTAATGGATTGATATAAGTTCATCTTAATGCTGCTTTTAAAAATGATTTATAAAAATACTGTGTCCCAGAAATGCAGGGCCAACGAGAATTCAAAATAATCAAGATAATTTTGAGATTACTTATCATTTTTAAATTACCCTGGTCTCTCTGTCAGTATAATATGCCTTTGAAAATGCTTTTATTTCCACTGTACCAGTGAGCATTAATATTCTTGGCATCATAATTGGAAAAAGATGAAATAAACAATTCAAACAAAAGTTCGGCATAACGTATGTGCCTTAGAGAATGAGAAGAATCAATTTGTACTATCAAAAATATTTAAGGAAGCAACAGAATGTAGTTATGCACATACATAAACATAATTGGACTATCGGCCCTTCTCTGCTACTTAATTCTGTGACCTTAGGTGAGTCATTGAACCCACAAACACTAGGAGGCATGTGTAGAAGTTAATGCTAGTAATTAGGTTCAAAGAGTATAAGAAGCTATGTAAACATTAATAAAATCCATCTTCTGTCTGGGAGATGCTTTCTATTTAAGCAAAGTTAAAAGGCTACACAATGCAGCAGGGGGCTCTAAACGTGCCACAGAAATTCAAGAACATGTATAAAGTTAATGGGAGAGGTTGAATTGAGCATTGTAGAAAAGAGCATTATTTCACGTAGAATGCAATATTGGTGGAAATGCATATCAGATGGATGGCAGGCATTTAAGCTGGCTGAAATGAAGGTCCATAAATCAATGTAATGACATCTAAAACTACCAGGGAGGGTTGAAAGTACACAGAGGCCATAGCAAACCAAGAATACAGAAGTTTGGAGTTCATTCTCAATCTAAGAAATCATTCAATAAAGTATGCATTGGAGGAATTAATCTGTGAGAAGCATAGAAGGCAATTTAAGAAACCAATGAAATATTGTAAACAAAAGGTGAGGACAAGCCTACATGGTCGCAGGAAAGCAGGATGGTGGTGGGGGAGGGGGATGACCTCCTGCAGTAACAACTGGCAGCAAGGAAGCTTAGAGCTTGGGCAATGGGATGAATCTGGTTGCAACTGATGGAAGCTTCCAGAAATGCCAGCTTCAGGAGAAAGCACCCAATTTGGTTTTACCTATTCTAGTTTGTAGAATGGGCAAAATCATCAGTCTTTCAGAAAACTTAAGAAAAATAAGGCAACTAAAGACAGACCAAAGTGGAAAAAGGAGTAAGCAGGCCATGAGGTATGTACCTAGCTGGAGAAGAGAACCTTTAAGACAGTTGCCCAATGGACTCCACTGTCTGGGAAGAGAGCTTTGTGTAGACCCCTGACCCTATGACTTATAAGTGGTAGAAACCACACTGCATGACCCCGCAGCACTGTTAATTATAATATCTGCAGCTTTTATCTTGGTCTTTTGCATCACCTGCCCTTAGTGCTGTGTGTAATCGTGCCCAATGTTAGCTCGCTCATGGTAGCCATGCTCTGAGAAAGGACCTACTAGGCATGTGGAGAGGTCGCAGAGAGAAATATCCGACCTAGTGCAGCTCTTCTGTCTATCCCATCCCAAGACTTCATGTTTGAGTGAAATAACCTTGCACTGACCCTAGTCTCAATCACCATCAGACTGAAAACCTATGCAGTGACCCTGTCAGCCCCCAGAACCAAGAGACATAATTATAAATGTAAGTGACAAGGGCTTCAGGTGATCTGTTAAGCACACCACCATCTCTTGTCAGAGAGACAGCTAGAAGACTGATGTGAAGGCTTTGGTTTCCTCCCAAGACATGGTCTCCAGTGTCTGAAGGAGGGTCTTAAATATTTAGATTTGATTTTGTTTCTTGAAATGGGTGAATAATGGTTATACAGAGTAATATTTTATTCATCGAAACAGAATAAAAAGTAAAGAGTGAGTGGGAGAGAAAACCCAAATGCATAAGCTGAAGAGATAAGTTCTACTTAGTGGCTTTGATCTTATTGGTTCTTATTTATTGAAAGGAAATATTCAGAAAGGTAGGATTAGAATCAGAGGATGGATTTTTGTACAAAGTAAAGTAGGGATTGAAATGCGAGGATAAAGAACTTCTATAAGCAGCAGTGGGATCTGGAGAATGTCGGAAAGTATTGAAATCCATGCCTAATGAGTACAAATTTACAATAAGCTTACCAACAGCATTAAGGTTTTTATGACTCACTAATATTCATGCAAAACAAGAGTTTCTGAGAATGATTGAGACTCACACCCAAGGAGAGGGGGGTCCTCTGGAGTCTCGGGTGGGCTGAGATAGTGACAAATGAAGCCTATAGAACACGGGGTAAGGCCGTTTTCAGTGCCTGAGGAAAGACAGAGTCCATAGTACATGCAAAATGCAAAATAGATGGAGGACAAAGAGAAGGCGTAAGTGTTCCTGAGGTTTGTAAATGTTGAGCATAGCTTGGTCCAACTGCCGGGGGCTCAATATGTTTCAGATTCCAGATGTTGTTGGATTTGGTGATATTTGCACATACACAATGAAATAGCAATCCCAATCTAATCACAAAACTCATTTATGTCATATATAAATATACCTTGTTAGCAGAACTTGAGTAATTGTATTTTGAATTATTTTCAATATGAAATACTTTATGGTCTAAAATTCTTCATATGTAGCATCATATTAGGGCTTGATTTCTTTTTCAACTTTTATACTATTTTGGACTAAAAAAAATTTTTAGACTAGGGATGCTTAACTCATTTAAGAAAAGTAAGGGGTGCAGGGTAGATGAAAAATACAAACTGAATGTCCCCCAAAATTCGCAAATTGAAATGCACTCTGCATTACTCAGTGTTAGCAGGCAGAGGTGAACAAATCATGAAGAGGATTAGTGACATTTTAAAGAGGCCTGAGGGAATGCTCCATCCATTTTCCCATCTTCCACATGAGGAGGCAGCAGAAGGACCAGCTAAAGCAAGGAGTCATTACAGACACTGAACCTTCAGGCATCTTCATCTTGCCCTTCACGGCCTCCAGGTTTAGACAGCGCATTCGTAATTTATAAATTTCTTGACATCAGGTGTCTTGTTAACAACCACACAATAAAAATGGGGAGAAATGGTAGCAAGAAGTGAAGGTATTAGTTTAACAAATATCAATTGCTGCATCATATTTTTCCCAGATGTTTCCAAATTCTGCCCATAAGGGGCTGAGGCTGTAGCTACTAGCCATTTATTTTGCTTAATGTAAAGCAAAATGTTCTCTGCTGTGAGAGGTGAGTTTCTATTCATGGTCTGATAGGAGCCACTGACATGGGACTTTGTTAAGCACAGGGTCACTGAGGGAATGGATGAAGGCTACAGGGCATGGGATAAAATTTTCTTTTCATGTTGGTTGGTTAAGGAGATGCCAGAGGACACAAGAAGAAAACATCCCCTTTCCCCAGAAAGACATTTGTGTCTATCAGTCATTCAGACAGGCTTTCTAAGTATCTGGGCCACCCCTGGGGAGTGATCACAACACAAAGCCATTCTTCAAGAAAGACATAGCTACTGGCTTCACTTTTCATCCCACTCATACCAGCGCCAGAAGGCTTCGTGAGCAACACCTAGTGGAATTCTAAAACCAGAGACCGCTTTCAAGTCATACTGGAGTGGTGCTTTAGGATCCTAATGCCGACTCAGGACTCATCTGAACAGTCTCAAGAATTATAGCCTCTATTACCAAATATCTCAAGTCAGCACTCTGACTTTCCCCCTCCCCTTGTCCATGCGCTTCCATGTTCAGAAATTGAAAAGGAGGGCTCAGCGCTGGCCATCTGCTCACCAAGCCAGGATGCCACCCACTTGTAGCTGCAGGCCACTCTCAAGTTGTTCAGTGCATGCTTGACACTTTCTACCTGACCCTCCAGCTCAGGCAGGAAGTCCGTGTGTCTGCCCTTCATATCACCTCTAACTTCAGAGTGGACTCCCGTGTCTCCACAAAGGTTCCAACAACTTACTTCTTTTTTTCTCCTTAGCTATTTTCAGTTAAGCTAAACTGGTCTCCCCTGCCTCCTCTAGGCCCTCATGCCAATCCGGCAGCTACTAGGTGACAAGGAGAGTTACCACTGTCCTTGGGTGACAAGGAGAGTTACCACTGTCCTTGGGTGACAAGGAGAGTTACCACTGTCCTTTTCTACTAGGGCTCAGCTGGTCATTTGAACTTCCAGTTGTTCTTTCAAATCCTGTTGTAACAGACATGTTCTTGCTCTCACTAACTACACGTAACAAGGTTAGTCGAGAGCTTCTATTTCTTTTTAGTCACAAGTGAGAATGTGAACATGACGCTTTCCCAATCTGTAATGAAAGACAATAGAACACTGAATATATATGACTCTTCCCAAGTCACTACAGAGATCAGAATTAGAATCTAGATGTCTTTTAGATATCTGGGTATTTAATAATAAGCAATATCACTACAGCATGAAAGCGAAACCTTAGGAAAGCGCCCTCCCCTGAGGAAGAGAAATCTTTCAGACATGCATGGTGGCCCATGCCTTGAGGCCAGACTGGTTTAGACATAATGGGTTCCAGGACACCCAGGATACAGCTAAATACTGAGACCTTATCTTAAAAAAAAAAAAAAAAAAGAAGAGAAAAGAAAAGAAAAAGAGAAAAATTATCTTTCATATGAAAAGAAAGAAAATAAGTTTTTAAAGCAAAACATTGAATTTTATATACAGTTCTTTACTTAACTGGAATGTATGTATCTGACAATATCAGCTCTCTTGAGCTCAGCAACGGCCTTATCAATAGGATCTTTTAACACCAAATTTAAGAAACCTGCTCAAGAGGAACAATATTGTTCTAGCTAGTTTTCTGTCAACTTGACAGGGGCTTGTATCATCTTGGAAGAGGATCTCAGTGAAGGAATATTCTCGCTTCATATTGGCCTACAGGACATGTTTGTGATTGGTGGCTGATGATTGGAAGATCTCAGCCCATTGGGGGCAGTGGCATCACTGGTCAGATGCTTCTGGGCTGTATAGGAAGCAAGCTAAGCAAGCCAGTAAGGCTTGTTCTTCCAATGTCTCTGCTTCTATTCTGGTCCCCAGAGTTCCTGTCTCAAGTCCGTCCTCTGACTTTCCTCAGTGATGGAATATAATGTAGAAGTGTCAAGAGCCCTTTCTTCTTCGCCAAGCTGCTTTTGGTCATAATGTTTATCATAGCAATAGTGAGCAAATTGGGACAAACACCAATTTAATTTACATACAGTCCTGAGAAACTCAGTACCCTACTTTGCAACAGATTTTAGCTGAGGAGAACATTAGAATTGGAGGAGATACATAGTAACATGAGAACTGGAGGAAATATAAGATGATTAATGTGAGTAGTCATCTGATAACGAGAGCCAGAAATACTAGGGGAAATGGAGAAGAACTCCTGCCTTAAAGTGTGGGGGTGAAGAGCTCCAAAGACTGCAGTAGCCACAGACAGAATTCTGCCTAGAAAAGGACAAGCTTAGAAGCAGGCTGAGCCAATGGCCAAGCTCTGCCAAGACAGGGTAAGCAAGTGCTCAATAGTTCCTGCCTAACAAATGTGTCTGTCAGATATATTGAGCCAGAAGGCTGAAGATGATGCTCCAACATTATAGAGAGTCTTGGGTGACTGTTCAGGCAGTAAACTGTCTCTGTCATCTTCTCATTCAGGAAGCTGCTAACCTGCACTCCCTGTCTACTCAGGTAATCAATTTTATTCCTTCTCAAGTCTCTGGTGAAATTGAAGACAAAATAGTTTAGTTTTATAATTAAGCTTAGTTTTTTTTAGGGGTTAAGATGTTTTTAAGTCTAGATAGATGTTATGAGTTGATAATGACAAGATGATATGATAGATATAGATTTATACTCAGAATTTTAGACTTGCCAAAATAAGAAAGCTGTTTTCTTCAAAGCTGGAAAATATAAAACACTATGAATTCCTGTTTGTGTCATGGTTTTTCTTGCTGTAGATAGTTTATTGTATATATGTGCAATAATATAAATGCACATGTAAAAAATTAATTAACAAAATTGTAAAAAAACAAAAAAATGTGAAAGAAAATATTTAGCTTATTTTTTACTTTTAAGTAATTAGGCCACAAATACTATGAGCAATATATAATTACCAGAAATCTCATTCTGCCTACATCTTAACAATCATATGTTCACTGTGTAGTTCACTGCTATGGTATTCATCTACTACCCACAAAGCTCTATGTTCAAATCCGTGAACTACATGAAAAAGAAGAAAAAGGTAAAGAATATTGAACAATATTGTCATATGTAAAATATATGCCAGGAAACCACACAATGAAATTATAAGAAGGAATGCCATAGTATTTTTAATTAAAAATTATTTTAACTTGTTAAAAAGAAAAGATTGCAGTAACAGCATTACTTCATAAAACAATGCCACTGAGGCTCACTAAAATCACCTTAAGTAATTAGGCACAGATTAGAATGTAAAAAAGAAGAAATGAAACTAGTTTTGAATATGCTTTACTTTCCATTATATGAAAGTACCAGGGCTTAGGGAAAACTAATTTTATGCCTCTGGCTCCTCCTTCTCATCTTCTTTTTTGCTGTTGTCTATACTATGTTGGTTCAGGACTGGAGATATGGTCAGTGTTTAAGAGCACTGGCTCCTCTTCCAGAGGACCTGGGTTCAATTCCTGTCACCCATACATGGGGCAGTCCCAGGGGATCTGATGCCCTCCTCTGCCATCTGTGGGCATTACATGTATGTGATGCATAGATATGCATTCAGCCAAACCTTCATACACATGAAGTTAAAAGAAAGGAAATCTCAAAAGCTGCTTATAATTTCATATAAAACTAAATACAAACACAAATATACTTAATAGGCATAATGAGATATAGTTGAAATATGACCTGTTTCTGCACATTTCAGTTTAATAAATCTCTAGTTAACCCAGGAATAACAAACGATAAATAGGCCTGGGTCTGTTCTGTGATTTATTCAGTTTACAGATAAGTTAGATGGATTATAAGTGGAAGCACAGAAAACACAAACTAAGGCACAAAACTGGACATTCTTTAAAAAGTTTAATTAAAATATAATTGTATCATTTCCCCTTCCCTCTCTTCCTTCTAATCCCTTTCATCACACACACACACACACACACACACACACACACACACACACACACAGCCTAAGTACATAAATAAGTCTAGCTATGTCCTTTTAATATTATTTGTATGTATATGAGATCACAGCTGACCATTTGGCACTGGATAACCAATTAGGAGGTTATCCTAGGGGAGAGCCATTTCCCCTTCTCTCAGCATTCCTTAATTGCCTGTAGTTCTTTGTCCATACACGTGAGAGTCCCCTTTCACATTAGCATGTCTATTGGTGTTGCACTTCTTCAGGTCTTTTTAAGGCAGGCAGCAGGATGAAGTTTCCCTGTCACTTCTAGGAAACACAACCTCACTGCTTCCTTCCTGATTCTCTGGCTTTTATAATCTCTATTCCATCTCCCATGGTGGAATGAATGAAAATGGCCCCACAGGCTCATCTCTTTGAATGCTCGGCCAGGGAGTCGTACGTACAAAGAGGTGTGGTTTGTTGGAGTAGGTGTGGTCTGGGTGGAAGTGTGCCACTGAAGGTAGGTTTGGGGCTTTCAAAGGCCCACACCAGTCCCAGTTTCTCCCCTCTGCTGCCTGTGGATCCAGATGTTGGACTCTGAGCTCCTTCTCCAGCATCATGTCTGCCTAAGCGCCACCATGCTTCCCGCCATGATGAGAATGGACTAAACTTCTGAAACTGTAAGCCAGCCCCAGTGAAATGCTTTCCTTTATAAGAGTTGCTGGGCTCATGGTGTCTCTTCACAGCAATAGAACACCAAGACATTCTCTGGGCCTTAGCTGTGGGAGTTGTGTTTTGTATGTATTAATTGTGGATGGGCACCCCACAATCACTTGTTCTGTGGCTTTGTAATGGTCTTTTTATTGCAAAGGAAAGCTTCTTTGATGAGGGGTGAGTGTGTCACTTGTCTGTGGGTATAAGCAAGTATTTAGAGTGTACTTAGGAGTCATGCTGGTTCAGTAAAATGGCAGTCTTCTTGAAGACCTATGACCTCACTAGCCCCAGGTTGTCATGATCTAGTACCAGGAATATTTCCCTCCTGTTGGGTGTGCCTTAATTCCAATGGGAGAATTGTTGGTTACAACCAAGATTATTACACTTGGTATTATACCCCTAAAGCTATATGATTATACCACTGAGCTAAAATCCCAGGCACGTGTGTGTCTCTTGTGTGTCTATCTACCTGACAACCTTTGAGCTGACATCCTTAAATGCTGCAGTACTCTGGTAAGCACATCCTTAGGGGCATCATGCTGTACTGGTTGTTGTTGTGGGTCACAGGCATTGCAGCGGGTTGAAAACTAATCTATTCACCATACATGTAAGTAATCTACCAGTAATTTAAGGTGTGACATAGAAGGTACCAAAAAGTAAAGTATGGCTCTCATCCCTAAGTAAAGTGATCTCCTTCCAACTAGTTACCATAGGATCCAAAATATCTATTTCAAACAATATGACCATTGAACAAACCATATCCAAAATATTTCTTTAGAAATAACTTTATGGAAGTTTAAAAATAAGAATTATTCACATATATTAATTGTACAAATTAATGGGGTACACTATGACATTTTTGAAGAAATTTTTGAAATCATTATGATAAAATTTGAGTTTTATGTAAATTACATTTTTTGATGTTTTGGCTTTGTACAAAATCAAAGATTCAGAGATAATACCTACCAAATGGGATAATCACTTGAAGATTAATATTGTGTCTAAAAATGAAGTATATTCATAAGAGAATGAGATTTATTTTCTTGTTTGACTCAAGTTGTTTTATAAGATAAGTGTAGAAATTCTAAATTATTTCTAGCCATAGTAATATTGCTGAGATACTAATTTACTCCAACATAATATTTTCTATCTGGGTGCATATAAAAACTGTGAGTGCAGGCATGTTTTAAATTTACTTCATATACTTTTAATTACTTTCTCACATGGTAATATAGTATGAAATAGTCAGATGGCCTAATGCCTATTACAAATAGTTGTGTGTTATGAAGTAACATTTTGAAAACACAAGTAGCTATGGAACTTACTGATTTTCAGGATAATTGCTTTCTAATCATAAGGAATGATAATCACCAAATTAAATTGCTAACACTGATTGTGTACAGAGGGTCATGCTCTTTGCTTACCAGAGGACTGCAGCATTCAATAATGTTAGCTCAAAGGTTGTCAGGAAGATAAATGAGTAAAAAATACCTGCCTAGGATTTCTGCTCTATGCCTATTTCACGGACACATTCAACAAATAAGCCATGCAGTTTTAATTACCCTCAGAAGGAAACCTAAGCTTAAAAAGTAATTTTCCCTAGGGTCATGGTTCGGCAGGGGTACTTTACCTTAGTAATTAATGTTATATTCCCACTTTATCTACAGTTGGCTTAGGCTAAGGACATCCTGGCAGAGAATTTGTTATTGAAGTACCGATCACCACCCATGGTTCTTAACGCAGGTGTACACAGGTGTCAGGTAAACACCCAAAGCTCTTGCACTGTTGTTCACTGTTTAGCCACCAGCTTTTAATATTGTACAACACAGAGATATTGGATTGATGGGAAAATTCTTATGAAATTGTTTCTGCCTTCTCCCAGGAGTACTGCTTCTAAGCTTCCCCAGGGAAGTCCTAAGTATATTATCCCTCCTGCTTTTAGGGAGATATCTTTATCTAGCCTACATGAAGGTCTCCCTTATGCCCTGGAGGTTGTGACTCAAACAAAGACACCAGATATCTCCTTACAAGGCTCTGACTCAAAGATACTCTTGGCACATCTGCCCCTGCACTTACTCAGGAACGAGATAATCAGCACAAGGTATATTTAAAAAGGAAGGCAAGATTGGGTGAGCTAGAGAGATTGGCAGCAAATCAAATTCAAAGCCTCTTTCTACTACCGATGGACAAAGAATGGTGTGGATAAGTGATAAAAGAATGAAGTATTGGGGATCCAAGATGGCCATGAGCAGTGTGGACCGTGTTTAAAAGCTCCAGTAAACGATTCAGGGAATTGCACAGAATTCTGAACCAGGAACACCAAGCTCCCCACCCCACTACAGCGGGAGTACTCCACAGTTCGAAAAGACCAAAGTACAGAAAACCTGCATACCCCTGCATACAGGAGGAGCATGGATTTACTTGGACCAGAGCAGCAGCGGTGGAGTCTGAGGTTTGCAGCTGGGAACCCTCCGGCAGAGATGATTGGTGTGGTAACCGGTGGGAATTGCTGCAGGAGAGGGGACTCTGTGCAAGATTTGGGCCCGCAACCCTAGCTGAACTTGACACGCGGCTCCTGCCCTGAGACCCAAACTGGACTTGGAGTGCGGTTTGGGCCCTGAGACTCTAGCTGAGCTCAGTACGCGGTTTGGGCCCAGAGTCCCTATCTGAGCTCGGTGCACGGTTTGGGCCCAGAGAATCTAGCTGAGCTCGGCGTGCAGTGTGGATAGGGCCCAGAGACTCTGGCTGAGCTTGACACGTGGTCCCGTCACTGAGACTTTGGCTGGTCTCAGCATGCAGTCTGGTGCCCAGAGTCCCTGGCTGAATTTGGCACAGAGTTTGGGCCCAGAGTCCCTGGCTGAGCTCAGCGTGAGGTTTGGGCCCAGAGTCCCTGGCGGAACTTGGTGGGCAATTTGGGTCCAGTGAACCTAGCTGAACTCGGCAGGCAGTTTGGGCCCAGAGAATCTATCTGAGCTTGGCACATGGTCCCAGTCCTGAGACTTTGCCTGGATTTGGCGCTCAGATTGGGCCCAAGTCCCTAACTGAATTCAGTGCCCAGTTTGGGTCCAGAGTCCCTGGCTGAGCTTGGTGGGCAGTGCAGGCCCTGAGACTCTGGCTGAACTGGGAGAGCAGTTTGGGCCCAGAGTCCCTAGCTGAGTTTGGCATGTGGTCCGGACCTCGAGACTCTCGCTGAACTCGGTGAGCTCAGTGTGTGGTTTGGGCCAGAGACCCTGGTTGGAAACAGTGCTAACTGGACTAAGTGTGTGGATTAGGCCCAGAGACCCATTTGGGTCCAGAGACGTGAACTGGACTCAGTAAGTGTGCAGTTTGGGCCCCATGATACTAACCTGGACTCTGTGAGCAGTCTGGGTCCCAAAAGGCTACCAGGAACCACAGACCAGCAGAGCATCAAAGCTCCAGGACTAAGGAAATCTCAGGGATACAGGGAGTAGAGTGGCCATTGGACCCCCTCCACCTGACCTGCTTCAGTCCAGAGCTACAAGGGGACTCAGAAGGCTGTGGACACTTTGGCCTGACCCAATGCACTCAGAGACCCAGGATGATTACAGGACTCATAGTACAGGGGAGCTGGGGATCACCGGCTGTGAGAATCCCAAACTACAGTGCTACCCCCCTGCCATCCAGACCAGTGAAGCAACAGAGCTTCCAGCCTAGGGAAATTGTTAGAAAACAGGTGAATCTATCCCCAGACTCCCTCCTCCCAACTCCAGAAGCTACCCGATAAAAACAGAGATGGCAAGATGCCTAAAGGACATCATAAAATCATATGCCAAAAAAAAAAAAAAAAACCAAAAGAATATGGTATCTCCAGATCCCAGCGATCCCAAAGAAAACAACCCAGAGAACCCAAATTCAATGGAAATATAATAAAATGACCTCAAATCCTTAGTAATGAGGATAATAATGGAGGAAACAAATAAAATTCATAAGCAAATGCAGGAAGACACAGCCAAACAGGTGGAAGACATAAAAGAGGCCTATAGAGAGGCACTGGAAAAAAATCAGGATAATACAATCAACTGGATAAAGGAAATCAATAAAACTGTTCAAGCTCTGAAGGTCTATAAGGAGCAATGGAAGACCTCAAGAATATACAATCAGATGAAAGAAATAAATAACATTGTTCAGGATCTGAAGATGAAAATGGATTCAATGATAAACACACAGATGGAAGAAAAACGGGACCATGAGAGCTCAGAGAGGAAGGCAAGCAACACAGAATCCAAGAGATAGAGGAGTGGATCTCAGGTCTAGAGGATACAACCATAGCTCTTGAAGCAACCATTAAAGAAAATGCTAAATCTGGAAAAATCCTGACACAAAACGTCCAAGAAATCAAGGACACCATGTAAAGAAGAAATCTGAGGATAATAGGCATTGAAGAAAGAGAAGATGCCAGACTCCAAGGCCCAGAAAATATTCTCAACAAAATCATAGAAGAAAACTTCCCCAATCTATAGAAAGAGATACCTATAAACATACAAGAGGCCTACAGAACACCAAATAGAATAGACCAGAAAAGAAAAACTGCCTGTCACATAATAATGAAAACACAAAATATACAGAACAAAGAAAAAATAGTAAAAGCTGAAAGGGAAAAGGGCCAAGTAACATTCAATGGCAAACCTATCAGAATTATACCCAACTTCTCAGCAGAGACCATAAAAGCCAGAAGGGTCTGGACAGAGATCCTGCAAACCCTAAGAGAGCACAGATGCCAGGCGAGACTACTTTACCCAGCAAAATTATCAATAACCATTGATGGAGAAAACAAAATATTCCATGACAAAAACAAATTCAAACAGTACCTATCCACAAATCCAGGTTTACAGAAGGTATTAGAAGGAAAACTCCATCCCAAAGGGACAAGCTACAACCAAAACTAAACAGGAAATAGATAACTACACCATGGCAAAAATACAACCACACAAACACTCTGCTGGAACCAACATCAAAATTAAGACTCTTAACAGTCACTGGTCATTAATACCTCTCAACATCAATGGTCTCAATTCTCCAATAAAAAGACACAGACTAAATGAATGGATACATAAACAAGATCCAACATTCTTCTGCATTCAAGAAACACATCTCACCCATAAAGATAGACATTACCTCAGGGTAAAAGGTTGGGAAAAATAATCCAAGCAAATGGTCACAAGAAGCAAGCAGTCGTAGCCATTTTAATATCAAACAAAATAGACTTTCAACCAAATTTAATCAAAAGGAATGAGGAAGGACACTTCATACTCATCAAAGGTAAAGCCAACCAAGAATACATCACAATTCTGAACATCTATGCTCCCAATACAAGGGCACCCACATGTGTAAAAGATCTGCTAAGAAAGCTTAAACCACACATCGATCACCACACAATAATAGTGGGAGACTTCAACACCCCACTCTCACTGAAGGATAGGTCATTGAAACAGAAACTAAGCTGAGAAATAACATAATTGACAAATGTCATGAATCAAATGGACCTAACAGATGTCTATAGAACCTTTCACCCAAATAAAAAGGAATATACCTTCCTCTCTGACCCCATGGAGCCTTCTCCAAAATTGATCACATGGTAGGTCACAAAGGAAACCTTAACAGATACAAGAGGATTGAAATAATACCTTGTATCCTATCAGATCACCATGCTCTTAGGCTGCAATTCAACAACAACAGAAATAAAAACCTTATACATACATGGAAACTAAACAACTCTCTACATAATGACACCTGGGTCAGGGAAGAAATAAAGAAAGAAATGAAGGACTTCCTGAAATTCAATGAAAATGAAGAAACAACATACCGAAATTTGTGGGATACATTGAATGCAGTGCTAAGAGGAAAATTTATAGCACTAAGTGCCTTTAAAAAGAAATTGGAAACATCCCACATAAGCAACTTAACGACACTGCTGGAAGCCCAAGGAAAAAAAGAAGCAGAAACACCCAAAAGGAGTAGACGTCTGGAAATAATCAAATTCAGGGCTGAAATTCATAAAGTAGAAACTAAGAAAACAGTCCAAATAATCAACAAAACCAAGAGCTGGTTCTTTGAGAAAATCAACAAGATAGACAAACCGTTAGCCAAACTAAATAAAAGGCAGAGAGATAGTATGGAAATCAACAAAATCAGAAATGAAAAGGGAGACATAACAACAGACACTGAAGAAATACAAAGAATCATACGAACCTTCTTCAAAGGCATATATGCCACAAAATTTGAAAATCTAAGAGAAATGGATGATTTTCTTGATCAATTCTACTTGCCAAAATTGAGTGAAGAACAGATAAACAAGCTAAATAGTTCCATTTCCCTTATAGAAATTGAAGCAATCATTGATAGTCTCCCAACCAAAAAAAAAAAAAAAAAAAAAAAAAAAAAAAAAAAAAAACC
>OU015745.1:101338018-101374088 GCA_907169655.1 Acomys percivali | reverse complement strand
AAAAAAAAGCCCAGGGCCAGATGGTTTCAGTGCAGAATTCTACCAGATCTTCAAGAATGTGCTAATACCGATACTCTTCAAGCTACTTCAAAAGATAGAAATGGATGGAACATTAGTAAATTCATTCTATGAGGCCATAATCACATTGATACCTAAACCTCACAAAGACCCAACAAAGAAAGAGAATTTCAGACCAATTTCTCTTATGAACATTGAGGCAAAAATACTAAATAAATTACTTGCAAAACGAATACAAAAACACATCCAAATATCATTCATTATGACCAAGTAGGCTTCATTCCAGGCATGCAGGGATGATTTAATATACGGAAATCCATCAATGTAATCCACCATATAAACAAACTGAAAATAAAAAAAACCACATGATCATCTCTTTAGATGCAGAGAAAGCATTTGATAACATCCAACACCCATTCATGTTTAAAGTTTTAGAGAGATCAGGGATACAAGCCACTTTCCTCAACATAATAAAGGCTATATACAGCAAACCAATAGCCAAAATCAAAATAAATGGTGAGATACTCAAGGAAATTCCTCTAAAATCGGGAACAAGGCAAGGCTGCCCACTCTCTCCATATCTCTTCAATATAGTACTCGAAGTTCTAGCCAGAGCAATATGACAACAAAAGGAGATCAAGGGTATCCAAATGGGAAATGAGGAAGTCAAATTATCCCTATTTGCAGATGATATGATAATGTACATATGTGACCCCCAAAATTCCACCAGAGAACTCCTACAGCTGGTAAACACCTTCAGCAAATTGGCTGGATACAAATTTAACTCAAAATGTCAGTAGCCTTCCTATCTACAAACAACAAGCATGCAGAGGAAGAAATTAGGAAACTACACTGTTCACATTAGCCACAAGCAATATAAAATTTTTAGGAGTTATTCTAACTAAGCAAGTGAAGGACTTGTTTGAAAAAAATTTCAAAACTCTGAAGAAAGAGATTGAAGATGACATGAGAAGATGGAATGATCTTCCTTGCTCATGGATCGGGAGAATTAGCATAGTAAAAATGGCCATCCTACTAAAAGCAATCTACAGATTCAATGCAATCCCTATCAAAATACCTACACAATTTTTTAAAGAAATTGAAAGTTCAATTCTGAACTTCATATGGAAAAACAAAAAACCCAGAATAGCTAAAACAATCTTGTACAATAAAAGGTGCTCCAGAGGAATCTCCATACCGGATCTCAAACTGTACTATAAAGCAATAGTAATTAAAACAGCATGCTACTGGCACAGCAACAGGCTGGTTGATCAGTGGAATCGAATTGAAGACCCAGATATGAATCCACACACATATGGTCACTTGATTTTTGACAAAGAAGCCAAGTCCATTCAATGGAAAAAGGATAGCATCTTCAACAAATGGTGCTGGTCTAACTGGAGGTCTATGTGTAAAAAAATGCAACTGGACCCATTTTGTCACCTTGCACAAAACTCAAATCCAAGTGGATTAAAGACCTCAACATAAAACCAGAGACACTAAGTCACTTAGAAGAAAAAGTGGGGAAGAGCCTGGAACATATTGGCACAGGAGACAACTTCCTGAACAGAACACCAACAGCCCAGGCCTTAATGTCAACAATTAATAAATGGGACCTCATGAGGCTGAGAAGCTTCTGTAAGGCTGGAGACACTGTCAAGAGAACAAAGCGACAGCCTACAGAGTGGGAAAAGATCTTCACCAACCCTACATTGGACAAAGGTCTAATATCCAAAATATATAAAGAACTCAAGAAATTAAACACCACCAAACCAAATAACCCAATTGAGAAATGGGGCTTGGAACTAATCAGAGAATTCTCAGCAGAGGAATATCAAATGGCTGAGAAACACTTAAAGAAATGCTCAACCTCCTTAGTCATCAGGGAAATGGAAATCAAAACAACTCTGAGATTCCATCATACACCCATCAGAATGGCTAAGATCAAAAACTCAAGCGACACCACATGCTGGCGAGGATGTGGAGAGAGAAGAACATTCCATTGCTGGTGGGAATGCAAACTAGTACAGCCACTTTGGAAATCTATCTGGTGCTATCTCAGAAAACTGGGAATAGGGCTTCCTCAAGATCAAGCTATTCCACTCCTTGGAATATACCCAGAAGATGCACCAGCACACAACAAGAACATTTGCTCAACCATGTTCATAGCAGCCTTATTCATAATAGCCAGATCATGGAAACAGCCTAAGTGTCCCTCAGTAGAAGAATGGATAAAGAAACTGTGGTATATATACACTATGGAATACTACTCAGCTATTAAAAACAAGGAATTCCTGAAATTTGTGGACAAATGGATTGAGCTAGAAATGATCATAATGAGTGAGTTAACCCAGAAGTAGAAAGACTCAAATGGTATATACTCACTTATATCTGCATACTAGCCCAAGGGGCATATCCCACGAAAGCCTTCACTTACCAGGAAAGTGGGACAGAGGGAAGGACATCCTATTGGGTCTCTAGATGAGAGAAGCATGGGAGAATAGCAAAGTAGAAAGATCCAGAGGGTCATAGAAACCTACAAGTAGAACATTATTATAGGCAGATTTGGGCCAAGGGGTCCCGCTCAAACTAAGGCACCAGCCAAGGACAATACAGGCGGTAAAATTTAAACCCCTACCCATATCTAGCTAATGGCCAGAACAGTCTCCACATTTGAGTGGAGAGTGGGATATGACTTTCTCACATACTCTGGTGCCTCACATTTGACCATGTCCCCTGGAGGGGGAGACCTGGTGGCACTCAGAGGATGGATAGCAGGTTACCAAAAAGAGACTTGATACCCTATGAGCATATACAGGGGGAGGATGTCCCCCTCAGTTACAGTCATAGGGGAGGGGAGTAACGGGAAAATGGGAGAGAGGGAAGAATGGGAGGATACACGGGGTGGGATAACAATTGAGATGTAATTTGAATAAATTAATAAAATATATTTTTAAAAAATAAATAAACTGGAAAATTAAAAATAAATAAAAATATCAGAATAGATTCACTACAGAAAAAAGAGAATGAAATATTAAGACATCCCTCTTTCTTAAGAAAACTTAGAGTGGGCAGGACCACTGTGGTGTCCTATGACCAAGGAACAAAAGAATGACAAGATTAGACTTACAAATTCTACAAAGATATAAAATATAAACATTGTGTTGTGACAGAAATTGAGCAATAGCTGCAGTAACTTTGGGCCCAATGACAATTTGCTCTCTGACTATTAAAAGTTGTTTAATACGCTTCTTGGGAAATGACAATCTGTCCAGGCTGGCTTGGCGAGTTTCCTTTCTGTCTGATGTTTTGAAACTGCAAGATTCTTAAAGGTACGTTGGGTTGTGGGAAAATGATTGTAAAATATAATTCTGTTCTGTCACAGCTTATCAATGATGGCTAAACTTATAACCAAGAGGAAGTTAAAACACATGACCTGAGGGAAAAATGATATGATCTATGTTGTGGAACCACATGAATTTGTCCCTGAGTCCTGTCTAAATAAAGAAGCGCTCTGACTGACTACCAGCCAGGGAGGCTGCAAGACTTTCCCGACCTCTGTCCCTGACTCACTACTCCCTCACTGACTCCTTATCCCCGCTGTGGGACCTGGCCCGGAAGCAATTTACAATGAACTATAACATATTGTTCCATTTTTAGACATCCTGTAGTTGATTTGTGAATTTGCCTATTGATAAGCTCATTTGCAACATTTACTTTTGCAACTAATATTGCTTGTACACACACATGCCCCTTTCGTCCATGAAAGCATTTCTCCAGAGCAGCTTCCAGGCGGGGATATGTGCTTAAAAGCATGCAACAGCCCAGTCTTGGGGTCTTCAACCACCATGTGACATCATTACTCCTATATACTCACCCACAACATCAACATATTTATATGATTTTTCAGAAACCAGATTAACATTTCATTGCTTTATTCTGAGCGGCTGCGACACTAAATTGACCCTTCATGCGCTCTTTGCCTTTATGCCTAATGAGTTTTTCTTGTTGTTATTATATTATAGACTCCATTATTCTTTATATATTTTATATTTGTCTTTCTAACTCATCTCACCTTTAACTATGTCTTTTTTTTTTAAGTGACATCACATTCATCAATATGCTCCTTTTAGGTTTTGGATCCTTTGGGTTTTGTTCAAGATGACTTACCCCGCCAGTTTCCTAAGATTTATCACCATGCTTTCTGCTAATTTTCAGTGTTAGCTGTTTTAAAACAGCAATGAAATCTGCCTAAGAGCAGGTCTGATGGCAGACATAAGATCTACACTCTGACTGTACCGTAGGTGCACAATGAAGACTATTAACTACAATATGATGTCAGACAGCAACTCTCTAGAGCTTAATTGTCTTCCATATCTGAAACTTTATACCCACTGAACAACCACTTCCTCCAGTGCCCAGGAGTCACATGATCTTATGTCTGTATTGTATTATTCTGGATACTTCATTTCACGAGGCATTTATATAGATGGCTTGCACTACTCCCTCAGGCTATTCTATTTTTGCTGACACACACCAAGTTTAGGAGCTTACTAGTCTAACACCAGTGAAGTCTCACCAAGAGCAGGTGGCCCTGAAACAGCCATACAGATGAAAAAGCCACAGACTCAAAGCTGCTCACTAGACAGTCTTCCATTTTACTGCAGACCCCAATTATCAGTGTGCTCTGAGCTTTAACCCAACTGTATCTCATGCTCAGAGTTAATTATTTCCCTTCTTCAGTGTAATACAAATGAGTTCTAAATCCTTAGTGGCCAAAAAGAAATCTAATTAGAGGAAGACAAAGGAACAAGGTAGGAAAATCCATTTCTCTGGCTGCTTAAACTAAACTGAGAAAGCCACCTTGCCCTGAGTTCTCTGGGATAGAGAAAACCCCAATTAGCTGAAAACAAAATGTATTTGTTATCATGTTCTGCCTTATATTTAAGGTTTGATATTTCTAAACTAAGTTATGAATTCGGCTGCATTGGTACTAATGAGGCTATAGCTTGCAAACAAGTCTTTAGGTAGGGAAAGTGTCTATCAAGTTTCACATCAAAGTTCATGTATTTTGCATTTTATGGCATTGATCTGATAATGAGTGAAAGGCAAGTAAGGCATTCTTGACTAATTGCTTCAAATTCCTAAAACTCATCTCTCTCTTGCCTTGTGCTCTTTTCATCTTACCTGCTAGGCAGACACTTTCTGTTACACCGTCTTGATTATCCTTTACTTTGTTTTTGCTGTGGTTATAATAGAGTCCATCAAATAAAAAAAAATATCCATTTTCCAAGCTTCTATCCATTTTCTTTGCTGTCTTGGGTCTTGAGATAGCTGGCTCCGGCCTAGAAAACTTGATACTAAATGAAATGAGAGCACTTCTCCTTCCGGAACCGAGATTTTCCCAGAATCCCTTGGCAGTTGAAAGGCGCTCACTTCCTCAGCAGTTCTGCGGGCTGCTGCCAGCTGCTTTCCAGGTTCTCCACACCCTCTCTCTTTATCTTTGACTCACCCTCTGGCTTGCGCTTCTTCCTCCCACATGTCATTCTGGCTTTCCCCTCCTGTTCAAGGTCACCTTCTAGCTGACAAAAAGAAAGGCTGCTGAACCAAATAAATAGGTAGAGTTTATACACTAAAGGGGTTCACATCAACCACTTCCTATCAGAAGAATGAAAAGTTCAAGATCCTGTTAAAGATGCACAACTACAAAATCATTTTAAAACAAACAGCATCACACCTATCAATGCATTAACAAAATAATACAGAAATTAGTGATGGCTGGCAGACTGTGGATTCTGATATATGTCCTAGAGAGAAAACCAATAACAAACGTCCTGTTTACCCTCTCCTGTCTGATCGCTTCCAGGGAGGGGCAGCTCGCCTTTTTATTGGAAGCTCATTTCAGTGGTGCTTAAGTCCATTTACTCAAGAGCATTTCCTCATGAGACATAAAAAGAAAAAAAAAATGTTCTTAGTAAATTTCCCACTTCCTGGCACAACACCAGGAAATCTGCCTCCACAAGATAATCCATGAGTACTTGAAACCCCTCCAGCATCACTGGTCCTTTCAAGCTCTACAGTACTCATGCACATCCACTCTCATTTCTTGGTACCATCTGGACGATAGCATATCATGTCCTCATACCCACCAGATTGTTAGAACATTCCAAAGTTTCTAGATTGATGATGACAATTCTTAAAAGTTTATCATGAAGTTAGACAACAATTATAGCTTTATTTTTGTCCGTTGGTTGATATGTTTGCTTGTCAGCAAATAAATAATCTAGACAATATAACAGATAGGCCTCTTCCAGGAAAGACATAACATTCAAATAAATAGGAGCGACAGGATTTCTGAAAGTTTTATGCAAGAGCCTGAAATCAGATGAATCACAGATAATTGTGTCTCCGAAAATTCATATGTTGACAGGTTACTTTTCAGGATGCTAGAAGGCAGGGCCTTTGCTAGTGAGTAAGTCAAACAGACTCATGCATAAGACCCCATACTTTCTACTCTATGTGGATGTAGCAGGGAGATGGCAATGTATGAAAGACACATGGGCTTTCATCAGTGTCTAGAAGTGGAGCACACACCCCTGTTTTCGTGAATTGTCAAGTCTATTCTAGTTTTTTATAGCATCCAAGTGTAATAAGGCATTGAGAGAGGTGGGGGAGGGGAGAACAAATGACTGTGAGTGCCTATGTGCTTTTGTGTGTGTGGAGTGTGTGTGTGTGTGTGTGTGTGTGTGTGTGTGTGTGTGTGTGTGTGTAAAAATAACCACTATTTCCTATATAGAGGACTTGTGATGCATAGATAGTAAAGAAAGACACAGTAATGGCTAGAAACAGATAGATAGGAAAAAAAAAAAAAAAAAAAAAAAAAAAAAAAAAAAAAAAAAAAAAAAACCACAGGCAACAGAAAACCCTAACTACAACCTTTTAGCAAATTCACACTGACTAAGGGGATTGGAAGGAAAAATAACGGGAGTAAACATGCATACTTGTCATCTGGGGAGGGAGGGAGAAAGAGGGCGTTATGAAGCTATCTATATGTGGAGACTGGCCTTGGACACTTCTATTTCAGAGGGTGATTTAGAGGCAGAACAGGAAATACCACTTAGAATCTTAGGAGTGTATTTTCAACAGTGTAGGCAGAACACCACTTGTTACTTGCATACAAATAATGAACAAGGATGGAGCAGAGGGAGCCAGGGCAAAACTAGAGAGCAGATAACAGGGCATGTGGCTGGGAGGTAGGTCCAGGCCACCATAGTCAGGTTAGAATAGCTGAGAATCTGCCAGTTGTAGTGCATAAGGCTTATTATAAACGTAACAGGTCTCTGTGCCATATTTGGTAGCTAGAGCAGGCATAGGGAAAAACATTAATTCCAACACTTCAACCTTTAGGCATAAATTTAGCCAAAGAAGTAAAGTAACTCTACAATAAAAACTGTAAGCTAGAAGGAGCTGGGAGAAAGCCTAGGGATTAAAGTATTTGCTGTATAATCAGGAGGGCTTGAGTCAAATCCTCAGAACCCAGGATAACAAAAACAAACAAACAAACAAAAGTCAGGTATGGTTACATACATTTGTGCTCCCAGCACTGGGGAGATAGAGACAAGAACATTCCTGGGTCTCGTTGGCCAGGCAGCCTAGCCTTGTTGATGAATTCCAGCCTAGCGAGAGAGTTTGTCTCAAAACAAATCACACTGGATTTCCTCAGGAACAACACTTAAGATTGCTGCTGACCACTACATGCGAGCACACATGTATACATGGGCACTCCTGTCCCAAATGGGCAAACTTATACATAGTCTTATACGCATCCCTAAGGAACTTACAAAACACTTGTGAGAGAGAACACAGTAATTTGGAAAAAATATTTCAAGTTCATGGAAAATAAAAATCAATACTGTCAAAGTGGCTGCACTAACCATAGCGATCTACAGATCTATATACACTTGGTGCAATTCCCATCAAAATACAGCTGACTTTCTGATGAGAAATAGAAAAACAGTCTTAGACTTCACCTGGAAGCACAGAAGACTCAGAACCGGCAATGCGATGATGAGTTGTGTATGAGGGATGGAGAGAGCAACTGTGACAATACCTACTTCAAACCATAATGTAAAAGCACCATAGCCCAAAGGCACTATTGGCATACAAACTCATCAGAAAGCCATGGGGCAAATAGAAAACCCAGAAATTACTCACACTCACACAGCCAGAGGACTTTTGACAATGGCACCAAGAACACACAGTGGAGGAAGGCTCATGTCTTTAGTAAGTAATGCCAGGAAAACTGGTTAGATACACTCAGAAGAAGGACACTTGATCCCTTCCATTCAGCATACAAAACATCCACTCAAAGTCTATCAAAACCTAAAGGTAAAATTGGAAACTATAAAATTATTACAATAAAACATTTTAAGATAATATGTAGAAAAATATTTTTAGACTGGATCCCTAAATGCAGGGAACAAAAGCCAAAATTAACAAATGAGATTACATAAAACTGAGAAGTCCTGCGTAGCAAGAGAAATAAGAGAATTATGACAAAACCTACAGTTTATCCAGAATACAAAAGACACTAAAATGGCTGAGCCTGTGTGTGAAAGTACAATTAAACTAAACAGACATTTCTCAAATGATGACACAAATGGCTAACAAGAATATGAAGAAATGTTCCATATCCATGAAAATGCAAATAAAAACTTAATGAGATATCATCTCATCCTAGTGAGAATGAATATCATTATAAAGACAAAAGTAACAAATGCTGGCAAGGATGTGGACACAGGAAAACTGTTTTTGTTATACACAGTTAGTGGAAATGTAAATTCATGTTGTTATTATGGAAGTCAGAAAGGCCATTCTGCAAAATCATATATATGTGTGTGTGTGTGTGTGTGTGTGTGTGTGTGTGTGTGTGTGAGTGTGTATACATATATATTATATTAAATATTCTGCAAAATATATATGTAAAAGATTCAATAATTCCAATACTGAGTATATATCCAAAGGACACAAAATCATTTTACCCCAAAGTTACACTCCCATGTTCCTACAACACTGTTCGCAGTTGGTGAAATATGTGACCATCGCAGATGGCCATAGTAGATGAGAAGAGAAAGACAGGTCAGTATACATAAAGGATTGAGTAGTATGTATCCATGAAAGGTATGAAGTCCTACTGTAGCTAGACAAATGGAACTGGACATCATTATGTTGGGTGAAATATGCCAGGACCATAAAAGCCAACAGCATGTGTTCTCAAGTATTTATGGAATTAGTGTTCCACAAATTTATTTCCCTTGCTATGCAGGATTTCTTGGCCTCATGCAATCTCATTTGTTAATTTTGACTTTTGTTCTTTGTGTTTGGGTATCCAATAGTCTCATAGAAGATGGACATAGACTAGTGGTTGCTACAGACTGGGAAAGGTAGAGAGAGTCAGGACAAGGGAAAGATGTTCAATAAGAGGCGCAAAAAACAGGGTAGGAATTCTTACATTTTTCCTGTAGCAGCACCAGGCTACTTGAGGATTACACAAACTATACTTCAAAATGACAAGGAAAGTGCAAAATTCAAAACTCCCAGTACATACAAATGGCACAGGAGTCAAGAGCTGAGCATTGTCATTATATAGTATGCACATGTATTGAGGTACAATAGAGCACTGGTCCCCCACAAATATACATAGGTGTTATAATATAACAAAGGAAAAGGGTTGTGCACATAAGAAAACAGACTACCAGCCAACCATCCCACTGCCGTTCACGCATCAACTTGCTGGTCCAGCTTCAGGTTTGCTTTGCTCATGTTGCTGACTTTGTCCTCTTCTGTGTGCAAATGCTCCTGGGTGACCTGCTGGGCCTCCTGAGCAGCCTGCACTGCTCTGGTAAGGGAGGTGTGATGACCTCCTCCGTTAGAGAGTGCACCTCCTCAGTCAGGTTCCTGACCTGGGGGAAGAGGACGACAAAGATGACTTCATTAGAGCCACCACTGGAAAGTTGGGCATAACACCAAGGATGTCTCTCTTTTCTAGGCCAGGATACACATCAGGAATCGAATGTCATCAATAACCTAGCCAAGCTTCTGTCATGCTTTTCCAAACTCTAAATTCCCTTTCCTTACACTGGAAAAAAAAAAAAAAAAGGATTATCTGCCATGGTGAGAAAACAGAATATTCTGGTCAATAAAACTCAATGTGCACACTGCTCTCATAACAGTAACTGTACCACTACAGGTGACTTGACTTTCCTTTGAGTATTCAGGGAAAGTGTGCTGACCATGCCATCCCGCTATGTCCCCAGAGCTTAGCAATGAAAAAAAAAAAAGGGGGGGGGTTCCAATAGACAGCGCATGCAAAGACGGAAGCTGGCTAACTGTCCCCCTGGGGAGCAACCCAAAACCCCCACTGTTGAATCATCACGGAGATTAGTTGCTTATCAAACGCTTCATGCAGATGCCTTGATAAAGTCAATCCACATGTAGAGGCAAACATTAAGACCACAGCTAACAGAAAGGCAGTTATCAACCTGCTGGGTCACATATCAGGTTAGGATTCGTAACAGTAACGAAATTATAGTTATGAAGTAGCAACAAAAATAATTTTATGGTCAGAGGGTTCATCACAACATGAGGAACTGTATTAAAGGGTCCTGGCCTAGGAAGGTTGAGAACAGCTGCCTTAACTGGAACTAGGCTAAACTTGGAATCGTATTTAAGCTGCAGGTTCAAACACATCTGAGATCATCTATTATCAAAGGGCAGCATGTTCATTCTTGTTCCAAAACGGATGTTTACAGGGCCAATAAAACTGTGCTGCGGTTTCTAGAACCCACTGGATCCTTCTACATTGCTATTCACCCATTATGATAGGCAGATTTGGGTCAAGGGGTCCCGCTCAAACTAAGGCCCTAGCCAAGGACAATACAGGCGGTAAAATTTAAACCCCTACCCTGATCTAGCCCATGGACAGGACAGTCTCCACACTTGAGTGGAGAGAGGGATTTGACTTTCTCAAGTACTCTGGTGCCTCACATCTGACTATGTCCCCTGGCGGGGGAGACCTAGTGGCACTCAGAGGAAGGACAGCAGGTCACTGAGAAGAGACTTGATACCCTATGAGCATATACAGGGGGAGGTAATCCCTCTGAGGAACAGTCATAGGGGAGGGGAACAAGGGGAAAATGGGAGGGAGGGGAGAATGGGAGGATACAAGGGATGAAATAACCATAGAGATGTAACAAGAATAAATTAATTAAAAAATAAAAAATAAATAAATAATTAAAAAAAAAAACTGTGCTGCGGTGTTGTGTTTCAGAGGCAGGAATAGTTCATTTGGTAGATTAAATGGCGTTCTGTATATTCACCAGGAAATTGGAGTAGCGAAGATCCAACTTACCAGGCCTTTTACTTTATTCGGGTCCTGGCTCCTGTCACTGTAAAATGGCAGACCACTGTATTAATTAACTTAACGAAGTGTACTGCTGATACCCACACCCGATTTATAAGAAGAATCCGGGTGTCTACGCCTTCCTACCACTGCAGAAAAAGTACCTTGTGCTCCGCTGCACGCTTCCCCTTCTCTGACTTCACCGATATTGTTTCCAGGTCATTGATTTCCTTCTTCAAGTCAGAACATTCATCTTCCAGTTTCCGCCCTCTGGCAGTCAGCTCAGAATTTATCTCCTCTTCTTCCTCCACCCGCCCGCCCAGATAACTCCTTCACTCTGGCCTCCAGCTGCATCTTGGATTTAATCAGCGACTCACACTGCTCCTCAGCATTTACCAGGGTCTCTTGCTCCTGCCATGATGAGGAGAAAATTGGTGCCAACAGCTGGAAGTAATTTATCAGCTGGGTGAAAATGCTGCCTAACACAAAGCAAGGAGATAATTGCCTGCCCTCTGCCCGGGACTTTTACCTACCTTTCCCAGGCAGCTGAAATAATATTCCTAGATCGTTGATCCTGTTGTTAAAAAGTAGAGGAGATGCGTGCGTTTAGAAGAGCCTGCCATCTTTCAGGCCCCTCCGGTAGATTAGGTGACCTCTTCTAAGGCACTTAATAGAATCCTTGTGGCCTAAAGCAGCTGACACTTCTCCAACCATCAGTATCGTGTTGCTTAAATCACAGCTTCAGGACAAATCAATGTGGGCACATATTTGAAGCTAATGCCCGCTCAGAATATAGTCTTTTAACAAAGTATTATTTCCTTAGAGAATAGAATATGTGTAGCATTATTAGAAATGCAGCAATCCACTTACCTAATAGATATTAATAAATTGAGCTGAGGTATATATTTTTATACAGATGTGAATTTCAAATACATAAGGTCACCTACAAGTCACCTGGCTAGATTTCACTCTTATTTTTTCATTTAAAACCCTTGCCTCGAAGGTTCTGCCAGCAGCAAACCCCACAAGCTATACACAGAACACAGAATACACTTCTTTTCTTCTTTCCCATGCTTTGATTGCTAAGTTTATGGAGTGATCAATTAATTGTACTGGTGTTAGAGGCAAAATTAAAAATAAAGAGGCACTTTTTAAAAAATTACATTTTATTTACATGTATTTGGGTATATGTACATGTGGGTGCAGGAGACCAAGGAGGCTTCAAATCCTCCCAGAGTTGCAGTTATTCTTTGTGAGAGCTGGACATTGAATCTGGACCTTTTTTTTTTTTTTTTGTAACTTTGAATCTCTCTTAAGTGACCTCTTTAGAGGCTGTTCTTGTTTATTCCTCTGCTGCTGTGATCAAACACCCTGACGAAAAGTAATTTAGTATTGTTTTATCTTATATATGGCAGAACATTATCGAGGCAAGCCTCAGCAAGAGCTCAAAGCAGAAACAACGGGAGAATGCAGCTTATTGGTTTTCTTGGCTTGCTTTCTTGTACAAGGACTACCTGCCTGCCTGGGGTGGCACTGCCTACAGTGAGATGCCCCTGCAACACATACACACACACATCAATCATTAATCAAGGACACACCCCACAGATATGCACACAAGGCCAAGCTGCTGGAGGCAATTCCTCCACCGAGACTACCTCTGTCCCAGGTGACTAGGGTTTGTGTCAAGTTGACAACAGCAAGGCAGCACAGAGGGCAAATGAAATGTATTGTTTATGGGGGGGGCACATCTCGAAGGTCCTTTGCGAAGCAAGGACTCATCGCAATCTAACTTCACATTCATCCTCCATCTACAACTCATCCATCCTCTACCATATGCTAGGTTGGGAAGTTTGGTAACTCTCCAAATGATGCCGACTAGATCAAGACCAGAAGACAGATTAAAATCCTGAGCTACTTAAAACCGCTTAGGTAACAGCTGGAGAGAGGGTTAGAATAGTCAACGCCCACTGTTACTAAGACTGAGAAGAAAACTGCTAAATTGAAAATTACAGGCAAGGTATTTGGGTATCATCTATGTACTGAGAGCCTTAATGTCTAGAAAATAGCAGTATTGCTTGATTTTTGCTTACCCCACGCTGTCACAGAACTACTCTCTGTTGCACTCCATTCAGAATATGTGCAGAACCTGCACCAGCTCTAAAAGGAGAGTCCAGCGCCCTCACAGATCCCTTCATCACACATGATAGTGAGATTCAGAGGTCTGCTTGTAGTTTAATTGTCGGAAGAATTACCCAGTACAATTGGCCTCTTATAAACTCTCAAGGTTACCTGGAATGGATCTTTTCAGTTCTGTTGGTATTTAGAATAAGTGAAGGATTGCAAAAGAATTCCTGTTCCACTTGGCATTTAACCACATCCCTTTACATTTTGAAATGCTTCATAATCTTGTCAACCTTTTCCTCACAGTTATAATTTGGATGCACCTCAGTCTTCAGGAGCTTGTTCTGGAATTTGCCTCCGTTTTTCATGCCTCCTTCAATGGTCTATTCCAAGCTTTTACTTATTGTGTGTCTGTACAAGGAGCATTTGTGTCTGTCTTTCATGTCACTTGGATTGCACAGGCCATTTTCCACTGACACGAAGAAGCATAGAGCCCAAGAGACCAGGTTTCACCCAAGGCTGCCTCACCTTGAAGGTCAAATGTTATCAACTGTGATTTTACAGTGTGTATCAATTGGATATGGACCAGGACCTAGGGATTTGGGATTTAAACAAGCATCTCAAATAATGCTGGCATGCATGTACTAATATTCTAAAATCGCTGCTATGTTAAATCAATCTTAGAAATGTGAGTACAGAGTCTAATGAAAAATTTGGTCTGTTAGACATTGGCAAACAGCAAAAACATAATTTTGGTCAGTCTAACATGATTATTTTCTCTGTTTTCATAAAGCTTTTTAAAATGCTTTTCTGTAAACTAGAGAATGTATAATAGAGGTGGGTAGAACTTTCTCCTGTCTTCTAGGGGTTTTGAAGTCACAGTAGTCCAGGGAGCCAGAGAGGAGTACAAGAGTGAATTCATCATGACATGTGCACGAATGACAAAACTAGGAGGGGAGAGTCCAAAACATACATATTACAAATGTAAAAGGGTTCTCATTGATTAATAAGCAATATTAGTTTTTTAAGACAATGGTTTTTAGCTTTGGTCAGACACCAGTCTTCCCTACAGATCATTCAGATCACATGTTCTACTTAATAAAGAATATCTCTGGCAAATGAATTTGACACCAAGACAAGGTTAAGAACTAGTATTTAAGAACTAATTCCATTAGTAATAGTGATTTGAACTAGGATAGTAAGATAAGCAAACAAAATAAAAAGAGACAAACACCGAATCAAACCAACCAAAGAAAACCAGAAAAACAAACAAGGGTCTGAGGAAATGCAGCCAGGGAGCAAAGTACTGCAGTAATCCTGAAGGGCTCAGCCAAGACTTTCTTGGGAGCAGCTAAAATCCTGTTTGTCCCTCTGCTCTGAGGTGGTGAGTGAGATAAGATTTAAATTTAAATAATGTCACTAAACAAACAAAATGGAACAAAACTGTGTGGTGCTGGTTGGTTTCTGCGCTTTATGGTCACCTACAGCATTCAAAGGCACAGCCTCACTTCCTCTCCATGCCAACAGCTTGCCATGGAAGCAGCAGCCTGGCTCCTCCTGGACTCCAGAGGCTGCTTTGCTTTCCACGCCTCCCCCTGAGATTCTTATTTCTCAGAGGTTTTCTGAAGTTGTTCCCTCTTCCTTCTGCCCAGCTGTCTCCTTCCCCACTCTCAGATTCAAAGAGGCTGAGTCCCGAAGGAGTGCCTCATCCAAGGCTGGCTCTTCACACCTGCGCAAGTCCTCATGTTCCTGTGGATAAAACAAAGCTTGTTCTTAACTCAAGGGTAAACAAAGCAAAGCAAGTTAATTTTGGTAAAAAGAGGGTTATTTACATAAGAGATATTCACAACGTGAACTTTGTTTTAGGAGTCACAATACATTTTCATTAGTGTTCAAATATTGGGGTTATTGAGGTTATTGGGGTTCTGATTCAATGCTGACGAAGTGTACGAGTGATTTTCAGGGTAATATTACAGATAAGATAATGCGAAGCATTTCCATCGTTATTATCTCTAACTAAAAGCTCAGCCCCAGCGTGAGAAGCAGATAGAAAACTACGAAGAGTAGCTTGAGTGAATACTATTCATTTTCGATCACAAAAGGAGGGGGATCCCATCTCTGTACCCTAGGGTCTGAATTTTCATGTCCACCAGACATAGGCTACACATTGGGCTTGAAATGCTCCCATTATTAAAGAAAAGAAAGGCTGCTCTTTCCTAGCTCTATCCATTTCTTTGCCCAGACCCGGAAGGCAAGCATGGTACATACTTTCTTACAAGTGGACACTAGCTGCTGAGTAAAGGACAACCGTGCTCAGATCCACAGACTCAGACAAGCCAAACAACAAGGACAACTCAAGATGGAGACCGTGGTTCTCCCTGGGATTTGTGGGTGGATGGGGGGGTGTGGGGGGGAGGTGGATAGGAGGGTTGGGAACAGGAGGGATCAAGTTTGGGGGAGTGGAGGGAGAGAGCACTGAGAGACATGACTGGAATTGGCACGCATTTGAAGGGGACATAGAAATCTACAATAGAGGCCTGCTTTTATTTTTATTTGTTTTTGTTTTTGAAGGAAAACAGTAGGAGCTGATATGGAAGAGAAGGGAGTATGTGTCAGGGAAGGGAGAGATGGGGGAGTGAGGGGATGGGAAACTTCGGCCGAGATTTAATATATGAGAGAAGAATAAAAGTTAAAAACAGGAAAAAAGAAAAAAAAAAAGAAAAAAGAAAGGAAAATAGAAAAGAAAGGTTTTTCAAGAACCCATCCATGCACAGAGAAAGATGTCAAGCAGAAGAAAGCTGAGAGAAGATGTGTGTGGGGGGAGCATCTCATACTTCAGAGGGCTTTTGTTTGTTTCTCTTTCATCATGATCCAATGTCACCAGAGTTTCTGAGGTATATATTCTCTAATTGGTACAGAAACACACAGGTAATGAGCACTATAGGTTAGGGTTTTTTTTATGCTGCTAATACATATCTTTTGGAGATTTTGGGGTGGAAAGCATAGAAATTCATTAAAGAACACATTAAATCCAAACAGCAGGGATTCTCTTAAATACATCATCCCTAAATATTTTCTTATAATCCAAAATTGCAGAGTACATATAGAAGAAGCTGAGATGCATGGGATGAATATTTACAATAATAAATTTAATTAAACCCTAAGGGGTTTAGATAAAGATTCTTATGTATATATTGAATATTGTAGAAATTATATGTATATATATATATACACATATATTGAGAAGGACAAAAAATTGACGTTTTCTTGGGCTAATACTATGAAGAATGCCACTGTCTTGTCTTTGTTAACAGACAAAGGTCTCAAGCAGCCATGCACTCATGAGGGTAAAGGATGGATACCCTATAGCCTACAGTGTTGATCATTATGTTCTGTAGGTTATATGTGCTAAATACACATTTGACATGTTTTAGTTTATCAGGACTTCATAGTGAAAACTCAGTTGTGTTGCTTAAATTTGTTTTTGTTTTAATCCCAAGTATGGTATATGGGACTCTTTTAATTTGTCCACAGCTGATAAGTGTCCCCTGTTGCTCAGAGAAGGGTGTGGTCTTTGCCAGCTGAGAAAGTTGAACTCTGAGTACTCTGAGAGGGTATAAATATCACAACACAGAGACAGAGAAGCTCTGAGGAAACGCTGCAAGAGGAAACACTTCAAGGAGTGCTCTGAGGAGGAAGAAGGTTGCTGCTGTTTCATTTGATGCTGTGTTTGCTGGTTAGCTGGACTGCTGGATATCCAGAAAACTGAGATTGGTATTGCCCCAAGGAATCCAACAACCCTAATCAGCAGGAACCAAGTATAAAGAGGTCTATATCTCCTGTCCCTCTAAGCTTTTTCTCCTACCTTGTGTTGGGGGCTTGGAAGGGAGGCAGCGATTTAAGACACCCTAATAAAGTAGATTAAAAATATAAGCAAAAATGTTGGTTTTTAATGCTATAGAGGAGATGGCAGGATATAAAGGAATAAAAACACTGCTTTAGGAGTCTAAAGATCATTGCAGCTTCAGCCACTCGGTTCTTTTCTACTTTGCTCCCAGAGGGGATTTTCTGTTTTTGCTTTGTCTTCGTACTGTAATCCAATTTTTTTTTTTTAAGGTTGAGAGAATCACTGAAAAATCAGAGTGTCACTCAATACTCTCATTTTGGGAAGAATTAGAGAGTTGGTTTTGCAACAAGAGAATTTGTGTGTAGAAACAGAAGCACTTAGGGAGCAAATAGTGCTTCTGGTAAGTGGAGAACTAAAGGGTTCAGAAGATGGTAACAGGGCTTGAATTTCTCACCATTGCCACCCTGCCCTGCTCCACACATTTTTTGTTATCAGGTCCCTGAAGCTCCTGCATGAGGTAAGGGACTGGGAAGAGCAGGAGACTGTTCAGGGAAAATTGGTTAATCTTGAGCCAAGTGTACCACCAGATGAGTTGCCTGGGATTACCAAAGTACCAACAGTTTCCCCAGTAATTGTATAACACATGATGTTGGTCATGAATATGATGTTGTCCAATAGAAATGTTAGATCTAAAGCATTTTAAAGAGTCTGTGTGACCTACAAAATGCATTCCCCATTAATTAAACAAATATTAAGTATCTGGGCTACCCAAAATAGATTGGGATTGGTGTCAGCTGTGCTAGAAGCTAGTCAGCAGTTACAATGGTTATCTTGGTGGAGAGAGAGAAAGCCACTGGAACAGAACAATAAAATATAGCAAGGGAGATAAATGTTGCTAAAGATAAATTGCTTGGTGAAGGACATTATGCTGACCTACAAGAACAAATTTGATCCAATGATTTTGTTATAAAAAATGTTGTGTAGCAGCTTTAAGAGCGTGGATGTGGTTGAGGAGCCCAAGACTGGAGAAACCTTCACAGACTTCTTACAGAGATTTGCTTCATGTATAAAGAAGGCCATATCAAACCCTGAAGGCATCAGGTATTGATAGAGACCTTAGCATTTGAGAATGCAAATACTGAACATAAGAGAGTAACTAGACCACTAAAGGCAGGAGCTGCAATAGACAAATGGATAAGAGACACAACTGATATTGGCTCTCAGGACTATCATGCCAATATCATAGGAAAAATCACAGCTGAGACAGCTGGATGTCTCAGATATAAAAATACCTGGTGCTTTACTTGTGGGGAATTTGGCCATTTACAAAGAAACAGTAAGGTTAAAAGCTTCAGAGCTCAAAATGGCAGGTGTGTTAACTCTGGGGAATATAGTACTTTCACTTGTAGCTGCAAACAGGTAGATTCTGGCTGCAATGGAATGTCCAAGTTTTCCAGGATTTGTAGGCACTGTGGTAGAAGGGGATATTAGACTAGAGAGTGTATATCCAAGACAGAATCAAAAGTAATACAAAATATGAACATAATAAGAAGAATATAAAGCCAATAATAAAAGTTAACACCAACAACAATACAAGCACAAGACCCAATTCTTGAACTCTTCCTCCACCAGACATTTAAACAATTAATGCCAATCCTTTCCAAATCTTAAAAAAAATTGGGAGGTATTAATTTCAAACTCCTTTTATGAACTCATAATTTTCCTGATATCACTGAAAGTCACAGATACTAAGAAAAAAAAAGTATCATGAGCCAATTGCATTTGTTGAAAAAGGGTGTAAAAGTCCCCCAAATTCTTGAAAACCAAATTCAAAGCACTTTAAAAAGTTCACTCACTGTGATTAGATTTATCCCTGGGATTCAAGATATCTCAATAATAAAATCATGAAGAAGGGATGTCTATTCTCACTTTTCAATTCAATATTGTACTTGACCTTTTATCTAAAAACTAGGAAAGGGTTTTGAAGACCTTATCTAACTATTTTACCTTATATTTCTATAGAATCATATCTATCTGTTATACCTAAGATGTATATTCTTGCGATAAAAATAGACTAGTAAGTGATAGGACGATGATTTCATCAGCTAACAATTAACCTGTATAATTTATTCATCATAAACAGCCTGCAATAGCACTTTCAAAGTATTGGAAGTAAACCTTGTACTATAATTGAGTTATATGGGTACACTACCTCATATTAGAGTAGAAATATATATATAATGTATGTGAAGAATAATCTTACATTTGAATTATATACCACTGTATCTAAAACTAAACTTATTTTTGCATCTATATACAAATTTTTATACCAGTGAATTAAAAATAACCTTGTGAGTGACAACTAATGCATTACGTAGAGGAGTAGGTTCATTAATCTACATTTTTGTTCTATCTTCCCTATATATTTCTATATTCCCCCTTCTTTCTTTTCAACCCCTATCTCCAAACCTAAGAATGGAAGATAAGGGAAAAGAGAGACTTCTCTGGGTCCAACCTTATTTTCTCTCTAAATAAGAACAATAATAACATATAACCAACTCCCATTGAAAATAACCATCTATAGCCCAAGAAAGCAACCAAAAACCTATCTGGCCCTGTTTAAAGGAAATGGGGGTCATTCTCTTAAGATTTCTTCCAGCTGATTTGGGATAAATAATACCCCTGTAGGGGCCCAAATAAAGTTGGCAAAGTGGTTAAAAAAATCTAGGAATAGCATTTATGTTCCAGTTTCTAAATGTTGAGACATTCTAGGCTTAATTAGAGTCCTGTGTGGGACAGTCTGAAATGCTGGATCAATTGGTATTGGAAGATTTCTTAGAAGGTGTCCTGGGAACTCTCTTTTTCTGTTGAGGAACAGCAACTGAAGAGACATCCAGAATATGGCATTTAAAAATGTTTTTATTATTTTAAAGATACATTGACAGTGAGACAGGTTAACTCCTGGCAATATCCAGCCTACCTCAAAGAGGATAATGAGCATCAAAAAACCTTGTTATGAAGATGGCTTCAAATGTGGCAAACAAGCCACTGGGCAAAATGTTCTCACTTCCATCACAGACAGAATTCTGCCTAAAAAAGGGCAAGCTTTGTTGCAGGCAGAGTCGATGGCCAAATTCTGCCAGGACAGGGTAAGCAAGTCTTCAGTAGTTCCTGCCTCACAAATATGTCTGTCAGATATATTGGGCCAGAAGGCTGAAGATGATGCCCCAACATTATAGAGAGTTTGGGTGCCTATTCAGGTAGCAAACTGTCCCTGTCTTCTTCTCATTTGGAAAGCTACTAACCTGCCCTCCGGTATACTCAGGTAATCAATTTTATTCCTTCTCAGGTCTCTGATGGGGTTGAAGACCAGATAGTTTAGTTTTACAATTAAGCTTAGTTGTTCAGGGGTTAAGATGCTTTTAGGTCTAGATAGATGTTTTAAGCTGATAAGGATGAGATATGATATATATTGATTTACATTAAAAATTTTAGACTCACCAACATAGGAAAAATGTTTTCTTCAAGGCTGCCAAATACAAATAGCCAAAATATTAAGAATGTAACATTTATATAACTATTGATTGTGTCATGGTTCTTCTTATTGTAGGTAGTTTATTATATATGTGTAATAATATAAATGTATATATAAAAATAAAAAATATTTAATAAGAAAAGAAAACTGGAAGAGAAAAGGAAATAAAGAGCCTCCAAATCAGAAAATAAAAAACAGATGTTCTGTTTGCAGATGACATAAACTACTATGTAGAAAAACCTAAAGTTGAACTTTAGTTGAGTCAGTAATGTGTTACTGTTTTATTCCATCTTTTGTTGAGTACAGTAAACTGAGAATAAATAATTCATGTTTATTTAGCTTATGCTGTTTTGGATGTTGGTAAGTCCAGGAGAATGGTGCCATAAACTGTGAGGGCCTTCTGACTGTATCAAAATATTCCAGTGGATTCTACATAGTGAGCTCAAGCAAGCTGACCTATTTATATCCTTCTTCTGATAAAGCCACTAACATCATGATTAGGACCCCATTTCTACGACTTCTTCTAAACCTAATTTCCATCCAAAGGCCCAATATGTTATTACTGATAACATGGCTTTTTAAAATAATGTACCAACACATTAATTCTGAGAGGGGCACTTAAACTTCAGCAAATATCCATAGATGCACCAAAATATTTGGGAAAATTCAAAATCCTTTTATGACAAAGTCTCCAGTAAAGGAAGTATAGAAAACATGTTTCTCAACACAGTAAAGGCCATGTATAGCAAGCCCACATTCAATATACTCAAGAATGAAAACATGTTTTCCTTTACAATCATGAAGAGATGTCCACTCTCACTCTTCAACTCAACATCATACTTGATGGATTATCTAGAGAACTAGGAGAGAAAAAGAAATGAAGAACATCCAAACAAAGAGCATCCAAATTAGAAAAAAAAAAAAAAAACACGAAACGATCTGTTTGCAGATGACATGAACTAATATATAGAAACCATTAAAGGAAAAAATCCAAAATATAAAGACCAATAACTCAATTAATCAAGTTTTAGGATTAAAAAAATCATCCTGTGTAACATTTTCAGATGTTAACAATTACTATCTTTTAAAAAGAAAAATATGTGTCATGGATAGTTTTAATTGTCAACTTGACACAGTGTAGAATAAGCTGGGAAGAAAGCCTCAATGATGGATTGTCTACATCAAGTTGGCCTATGGGCATCTCTGTGAGGAATTATCTTTATTGTGTTACTTTGAGGAGATAAGATTCACCCACTGTGGATAGAACCATTCCCTAGGTTTGGGTTCTTATCTATATGGGAGTATAGAAAGTGAATTGAAAAGGAAATACATGTGTGTTTTTTGTTCTTGTTCCTGAATGTGTATAGTGATAATTTTGGAATTTTGATTTTTTAAAAACACAGAAATATTATACGATTATTTTTTTTAATCCTAGGTATGGAGATATGGGGCTGCTTCACAGCAGCTGACTATGACTTGCCTCATGCTCTAGTAGAGGTGTGTTTTGGCCAGCTGCAGATAATTTCTGCAATTGTGTGAATAGGAATTCTGGGAACATTTCAGAGGGTATATAAATACTAGGTCTCTGAAAGGTGGAGTGGATTGTTGGGTGGTTGCCGTTGGTTGCAGTTTGATAGGTAGCCACGTGCATAGAAGAAACAACAACAAGAAGAAATTAGATATCCTGACAGTGAAAATTAGACTTGCCACAAGGAGCTTAACACCCTTATTCACCAGGAATTAGTCTAACAATTATGTAGCTCCTTTCTGACCCCTGACTTTATTCAGAGATCTTTTCATTTCCTGTATATTCCTTTTCTCCCCTCGCATATCTACTGTTAGGGGATTGAAAGGGAGGAAGGAAATAGGTGGAGAAGGGTGGGAGAAAGAAGAACCCCAAAAGTATTAGATGCTGGTTACTGTTGATGCTTGTTTTTAAGCTCTAATTTACTTGGGGTATTTGCTGCCTCTACCTCCCTTCTCTACCTCAATCCTTTCTGACACCCCAACACTAGGTATGAGAGAAAGAACGTTAGTGGAGAGAGCGGGTATAGACCTCTTTACTACTCCTGGCTCTTTAGGGTCAATTGAAGCGCCCCACCGCCCCGGGAGCACTGTCCTTTGAGTTCCTCTTGCAGCCCTCTCTCCATTTGTCTTCTCCAAGCCACCACCTTTTCTCTCTCTGTCCATCCTATCTAAGCCTACACACCTCCTCTCTCTTAGCCCTCCTATTTATATCACTTAGAGTGCTAATAATTAAACTAACTACAGCTGGCAACGACCATGCCCAACACAAGGCAATTATTAGCTGTTGGATAAAACAGCCAAAGCCCAAATAAAATCCTATAGCCTGAACTAAAATCCCGCACTTGGAGTTTTTAAAGAAACCAAAACTTCCATTGCAGGTTACAACTGTGGATGCGGTGTGACTAATTGCTTCAAGTTTCTGTCTTGACTTCTCCACAATCATGGACTCTAATTATTAATGTAAACTAAATAAACCATTCCTCCCTTTAGTTGCATTTTGTTAGACTAGCTTATTATAGAAACAGAAATGAAAGAACAACAACAAAAAAATTTTAAATTTTAAATACATAGAAATAAATTAACTAAAAGGATGAAAACTTTGTACATTAAAACTATACAAAATTAATAAGAAAATCAAAGAAAGGCAAACAAATGGAAAAATATCATAAGTACATCAAATGGAAGTTTAATATCATTAAACATCTTTATTACAAAAATGCTTTTGAATAAACAAAATGAAGCTGCTGGGATCAGATTACCAAATTTTAAATCAAACTGCAAGTCAAAACAGTGCTATATTGGCATAAAAATAGGTATATACCAATAAAACAGATTACAGAGCCCTGAAATAAATTCACAAGCAACTGAACCTTGAAAATTGTTACATGACACACACTGCTGTTTGATAGCTGTGAAGTGTATTTCAAAGCCAGTAATGTGATTCCTTTATCTTTGTTTGGTTTGTTCAAGAATGCTTTGACTGTTTGGAGTCTTTTATAGTCAATATAGATTTTCGGATCATATTTTATATTTTGGCATATTTAATATCATCAACAAATGGGGTTGGAAAATTGGATATCCATACACAGAAGAGTACCATATTTTTCAGGCTATAAGATGCACCTGACCATATGATGCATCCAGTTTTTAGAGCAGTAAAACAAGAAAAACAGAAAAAACAGCAATCAGACCATAAGGCACACCATAATTTTCCCCTCGTTTTGGGGGGGGGAATGTATTTTATGGTCCAAAAAATACGGTAAATAGGCTCTTAATATTGATATATTTTAGCAACTACAATGAATTGAAGACTGAAACTGTAAGAATAACAGCAGTAAAATTATTCTAAAAAATTGGGATGATACATCTTGACATTAATGTGAGAAATAATGTTTTAATGACCTTAAGCAAAATCAGATAATATAAATTAAATGGTATCAAATTTAAAATATACAAACAGCAAAGGAAATAATCAATTGAGTAAAGACCTAACTCACAGGCAAAAATGTTATGAATCAAATATCTGATGGGGGGTTAATATCCAGAATATATAAAGAACTTTAACAACTCAATAGCATGAAAACAATTCACTTCATTAAAAATATTTTTGAAAAGTCCTCCAAGATATTTTTTAGAGGAAAAAAATAAACAAATGGCCAGTATGTATATAAAATCCTTGCTAATATTGGCGATTAAAGAAATGGAAATAACAACAAAATGAAATATCAATTCACACCTATTAATGTGGTTATTACCAAAATACAAGAGGTATTGGCAAATATAGTGAGAAAAGAGAACTAGTGTGTGTTGTTGGTGTGGAGGTAAAATGGTACTATCAACATAAAAAGCAGCACAGAAATTCCTCAGAATGTTAAAAATAGAATTACTATGATCAGATATGCCGTATCTGGGTATAAGCCAGAGAAAATGTTGACCATGTGTGTAGGGGCCAGAGGTAGGTATGCTTCCTATTCTTTGCATTCAGATTGAGCCACTATCTAAGTGAAACTAACAGGGCCAGAAAGACAAACCCTAGATGACCCCAGGAAGTGGTAGGATACACAAAATTCAAATTCACAGAGGCAGGTGATTGCTAAAGGCCAGGGAGTTGAGAAAATGGGGAGACACTGGGGTGGCAGTAGGAACCAACTCAATATCATATACTAGAAATCTGCTCAGAGTAGATATTAAAAGTTCTTACTACAGACACAGATTAAAAATATGTAAGGTGATAAATATGTTAATACTTAATAATTATAAATCTTAATAATTTAAAATAATTATATATATATTAAAATGTCATATTATAACCACAATGGTGCCAGGTTTGGTAGCACAATGCCTATAATCCAAGCACTTATGGAGGCAGAGGCAGATGAATCTCTATGAGGTTGAGGCCAGCCTGGTCTACAAAGTGAGACCAGGAGAGCCAAAGTTACACAGAGAAATCCTGTCTTGAAAAACAAAACAAAACAAAACAAACAAACAATAACCAAATGGTATAAAATTTTTATTCACCAACATGAACAAAAGGAATAGAATACATGCAAAGTACTTGAAAGAAGAGAAAGAATTGGATTCAGAATTAATAAACTAAAAAACAACAAAACAATTGGGAAAATAGTTTATTAAACACATCTGTAACATAAATGGCCACAAGCAAGCAGAAAAGGCAGAGAAACAATGCCAAGAAGAAGCCAGAAGAAACAGCAAGCATGATCTAGTAACACCATTATAGAAGAGAAGAGATTTAAAACTCATAATCTAGTACATTAGAAAATTTAGAGTCCAAATATGGGTAAGCAGGAAAGTGCCAGAGAATGAGAAGCAGGGTTCTGGTCTCTAGCACCCATGCAAATTGTGGGTGAGCACAGTTGCTATTTATATTGTCAGCACTCAGAGTATACACACAGGGATTCTAAGGGCAAGGTGAACAACTAGACTAGCCTAGTCAGAGAAGCAAGAGACCCTACTTTAATACACAAATGGAGAGAATACAGAAGACACCCTACACACACACACACACACACACACACACACACACACACACACCATAAGCACACACATACATAGACACAGGTTTTGGAGGAAGTGTAGACATATTTCTTCTTTTAAAAAAGAAACATTACCTGAACTGACTGAAGAATCACCATCTAGTAAGTTGAACCAAAATTGTAAAATCTGTAACAAAAGAAACAACAGATCCAGCTGGCTTGATGGGCAAATTCTACCAATGCAAGGATAGAATAATTGCAATGAACAATGGCCTGCTCTGAGAAGGGAAACTTTCCTAGTCTTTCATGAGGCTAAAATAACCTTAATCCAAAATCAGATGATGTGGCTGAGTCAAAGAGTACTGCAGGCCGCTTTTATTCGTGAATATTGATGTAAATATCTGAGGATAGCATAACAACCAAGCCCATCAAGTCACCATGAAGTAAAAAGGTCCAACATTTAACAAAAATCTATTAGTAGAATTCAACACACTTACAGATTAATTTGGCAAATATACAGTCATCTCAATAGAATAAGATGAAATTCAAAGATATTCCTCATGGGAATCCTTAATAAAATGGGAGGAATATTTTCCTCCATGCTAAAATTAGATTTATAAAAACCTGCAGAAAAACACTAGTCTTTAAAGGGAAGCAAATGTTTGTCCCATTATCGGAAATATCACAATTTAAAATGATTTTGGAGTCTGCAGTGCCTTGAGTTGGTGAGTCTGTAAGACATTGGGACTCTCATCAGCACTCTGGAGAAGTAGGCTGGAAGCATTTTAACACATGCAAAGCTGAAAGCATGTATGACTTAAAACTTAGCAAATTCGTACCCTAGAGAGCTGCCATTCCAAAAGTGGTTTTTAGACCAGCCATCAAAGTCTCATGTCAGAGAACGAACTACTCCGAGTAACATAGTCTTCAAGAAATACCATCTATGTGTGGAGATACAATTACAAAATGCCATCGGAGAACTACTTGTCACATAAATGACTAAACTGGAGGAAAACCAAACTTACTTGAGCTTGAAAATTAATACATTTTGGAAATTTCCTACAAGTTAAAATCATGCAATTGAAATCAAGAATATACTCCTAGATTTCTCAATACTGATAGAATTTAAAGAACACCATGAATGCAAAAGATAAACCTCACAACAAATATATATGTTGGCAGTATTATTTACATGAAGACTAACACCATACAAACTCATGGTGCTTTTGAAGCCTGCCTGTATATGTAGTAAAATACAGAACAGACATGATCACACAGAAAGCATAGAATGATAAACAGAAATCCAGCATCTAGAGGGGGGAGGAATCCAACAGAGAATAAAAAGTATACTGGGTATTTAATTGTGTCTGCTTATAAAAAGTTGTCAGCAATTACAGAAAAATGTTAATAATTGATACATTGCGATGATGACTCCAAGAATTCACATAATATTTCTATATTTTATATCTTTAAAATATTTCATAACTTCTTAGTTCATAGTTTAGGGCATGCAGATTGTAATGAGATGATCTCATTAGAAATGAAGGCAATGAGCTATGGAGAAATTAAGTCTCATCCAAGTTAACACTTGGTGCTAGAAAACCCTTCCTTGCCCCCTCCTTCTACACCACATTGAACACTAAGAGTCACAGGAGACCAGAAGAGCAGGGTCGCATTTATCTTTGGCCTCATGATTCAATGGCCCTTACCTTCTTTGAGTAACTAGATAGAATTAACAAATTATCATTCAACTAATTATAGCAAGTCCTATGGACATCTTTCCATAAGAGAAACTATGCTAGGAAAAAAAAAATCAATGGCTAGAAGCTCATTTGTCTAAATTGTGCCAGGATGGATTAAACCAGGGAGGGAGGGTTGGAGGGAGGGGAAAGAGGAAGGGAGGAAAGGAGGGAGGGAGGGAAGGAGGGAAGGTGAAAGAATCTTAAACCATTGTTGCCTCTGTAGGTTTTACTAGCCTGTTTTTTCGTGATTCTAATAAGAATAGACAAAACCTTCACTGAAACATCCAAATGTAGTAATAAATGTCCCTGGTGAACCTACCTGAACTGAAGAAAAAAAGTTATGATTATGATTGCATGTCACCAAGAGTCATGGCTTCTAACCCATGGGAGGCAATAAAGTGGTCAGAACACCTCCCCACCATGAAGCAAGCTTCTCTGCAGAATTGCCTGTGGGATTTGTATGCAAACCTGTTCAAGTCTGCTTATTATAAATCAGGAGTCCCACCCCTTCGAGAGAACCGCACTTCCACACTATAAACAATCCCTCCCTCAGGGAAGCCAGAAGCTGTGGAGGAGCTGTGTGAGTTATGCTTATACTTAGTTGGGTACGGAAGGAAAGCCCTTGGCACTGTGTCTTTTTGCCAACTATGACTTAAAAATGTTTTAAGACTCAGAGGAGGCAGCTCTATCCAACAACGGATTCCAAGACTAGAGGGTAAAGTCACATTGGCTGAGGCACCAATTTCTCAAACAGGAGGGATGGATGTAGGGTAGATATATAATACTTTTCTTCCAAAATCTTCTAGAACTTGATTCACATACTACAAAATGAATGCTATGATATGGACCAGTGTGACAACTTTTTCAAAAAACCTTATATCATCTTGCAAAGTAACAGGTTTCCTCGTAGCATTTCTTCTGTACAGAATTTTGGTTCATCTTTCTCTCCTTCACATCTTCCCCATCTCCCTGCTCCTCATCCCTGCTTATACCCTTCCATCTCCTGAATTTCCCTTTACTTTCATATCATACCTGTTTTTCTACCTTCCCCACCCTTTTCCCCTGAAGCCTCCTTTCTCCCCATCTCATGGGCTCCTTCGGGTTTCTTAGCCTCTATACCCACTCACTCTCACACAAACATACAGTATAACATGAGAATCCCAGATCCACAAAGGAGAGGGAATGTACTTGCTTTGTCTTTCTGAACCTGGATATTTATATAAAATCATATATATTCTAATTCCATGTCATTTTCCAACAAAGTTTAATCATTGGGTAAAATTCTACTGAGTATATGTACCATTTTTATTATTCATTTCTCTATTCATGGACATCTAAGCATACTCCATTTCCCTGCTGTTGTACACATGCAGATGTGAAAGTATCTCTGTGGTAGGTCCTTTGAGTTTATGCACAAGAATGGTAGAAGTGGTCAAGGTGGTGCCCTAGCTCCTTTTTTCAATGTATTAGAAACCTGTACTCTGATTTCTATAGTGGTTGTACAAGTTTATACTCTACCAATAGTGAATAAGAGTTCCCTTCCAAGAATGGCAAAATAGAAGGATCCAGAGAGTCCTAGAAACCTACAAGAAGAACATTAGGATGGGCGGATCTGGGCCCAGGGGTCCTGCTCAAACTATGGCACCAGCCAAGGACAATACAGGCAGTAAACTTTGAACCCCTACCCAGATCTAGCCAATGGACAGGACATTATCCACAGTTGAGTGGAGAGTGGGGACTGACTTTCACATGAACTCTGGTGCCCCATATTTGACCATGTCCATTGGATGGGGAGGTCTGGTGGCAATCAGAGGAAGTATAGCTGGCTACCCAGAAGAGACTTGATACCCTATGAGCATATACAGGGGGAGGAGGTCCCCCTAAGGCACAGTCATAGGGGAGGGGATTAAGGGGAAAACAGGAGGGAGGGAGGAATGGGAGGATACAAGGGATGGGATAACCATTGAGATGTAATATGAATAAATTAATAAAATATGTATTAAAAAAGAAAAAATAGTTCTCTTCCCCTCCTCACATCCTCACAAGCATTTATTCTCAGTTTTCTTGATGATACCAATTCTGAAATAGGGTGAATTGGAATCTCAAAGCAGTTCTCATTTGCATTTCTCTGATTGCTAAAGATGTTAAACACTTCAAAAAAACCATTTTTTACATATATATGGTGTGTGTGAGTGTTCATGGTAAGAGGACAACTTGTGGTAGTGAACTCTCCTTCCACCAACTTTCCTAGGGACCAAACTCAGTTTGTGAGGCTTGGCAGCAAATACTTTGACCCACTGAGCCATCTTACCAGCCTCGATAGTGAACAATTTTTAAAGAGATTATTTGTCATTTGTAATTCTTGTTTTGATACCTGTCCATTTCATTAGCTTAATATCAAGTTGGTTGATTGACTACTTATTTTTTTTTTTTATTCACTTTACCTCCGGATTATAGCCTCCACCCCATCTCCTCCGGTCCTGCCCTCCCTCCCTCCTTCCTCCTTTCCCCTTCTCCTAGGCCTCAGAAAGGGGGAGACCTCCTCCCCTATCATCTGACCCAAGACTACCACTCTCATCTGGAATGCCTGACTCTTCTTCGTCTGTGGCCTGGCAAGGCTACCTTACCAGGGGGAAGTGATCAATGCGTGGGCACCAAAGTCCATGTCACAGGTAGCTCCACTCCCAGTATTATGGGCCCTACAAGGTAACTGTTCTGCCTATCGACTATATATGAGCAAGAGGTCTAGATTCTCACCATGCTTGGTCCTTGGTTGGTACGTCAGTCTCTGAAGGTCCCCTGAGCCCAGATTTGTTGGCTCATTGGTCTCTTTGTGGAGCTCCTGGTCCCTCCAAGTCCTTCTGTCTCCGAACTCTTCCATAAGACTCCCTGTGCTCCACCCTGAAGCTTGACTGTGAGTTTCAGGATCTGCTTTGATTCCCCCACTGGGTGGAGTCTTTCAGAGAACATCTATGTTAGGCTCCCATTCTGTTCCTTCTCTTCAACCACATCTGGTGACTGCCCTTCTGAACGAGAATTAAGCATTCTTCCTAGGGTCCTCCTTGTTATTTAGCTTCTTTTGGTCTGTGTATTGTAGTGTGGTTTTCCTGTGTTATGTGGCTAATATCCACTTATAAGTGAGTATATATCATGCGTGTCTTTCTAGGTCTGAGTTATCTCACTCAGGGTGATCATTTCTAGTTCCATCCATTTGCCTGCAAATTGTTAGACTGCTTTTTTCCTTTGAGTGTTTTGTATATCCTAGCTATTAATCCTCTCTCAGATGTAGCTGTCAAGGATTCTCTTCCATTATGTAGGCTTCCCTTTCACTCAGCTGTTTTCTTTGCTAGAAAGATGCTTTACAGTTCAAGAGGGTGATTGCCTGCCTTATTTTCTGAACTTTTTAGAACAACTTTATCAATGCTAGTTTTTCTCTCTTTTTTTTTTTTAGCATTTTAAAATATCTTATTCTTTTAATGTTTCATAGGCTTATATGAGATATATCGATCATTTTTATTAGCCAGTACCTCCCTCCAAATCTCCCTACAGCAGTCCCATTCCATCACACCCAATTTCATCTACTGTATGTTCCTTATTGTTATTAATAACCCTGAGTGCTGCCTACAGGAACATGAGTGTGTGGACATCCTCTGGGGCATGAGCAACCTACCAGCAGCCATGTTCCAAAGAATGGTTTTTCTTTCTTCAGCAACCATCAGTTGTCAAATTTTCCCACAGGAGAGGTGGAGCCTCAGGTACCACTCCCTCAGCTAAGCAGGAATATTAGCTGGCTTGATATTGTTCAGAAAACTATAGGAGGTATGAGTTGATGAATTCAACAGCCCTGTCATCTCCACAAGTAGGCATTTCACAGCCTCACTACCACCCATCAGCTCCTACATTCTTTCTGTACTTTTTTCTATGATAGTCCCTGAGTGTTGGATGATGGGAGATTTAGAAAGATGACCCATCTACAACTGTACTCCTCATTTTGACCAGTTAGGGGCCTCTCACATTAACCATTACCCACTGTGAAAAGAAGCTATTCTTACCAAACTTGAGAAGGGCAAAAAGCAATGGGTGTAAACAAACATTTAGAAGGCAGTCTGACAGCATGGCCATTTAGCAAAACAACAACAATAGGTTCCTCCCTAGGGTCTGTGACTTCCTGGTCATAGAATTTTTATCCCATTTACAACAATATCACACATGAAATCTCTCTTGTGGAGCAAGCTTCATTTCTATTCAGAAAGCACTATGCCACTATCCCACATGTGAGAACATCTCTCCATTCAGGTAACTATTGTAGCTTGTGGAATACAGCATGAGGTAAGACCACTGATGCTTTTCTTACCTAGGAGTCTGTATGGTACCTTCCAGAACCATGTCAGCTAGCCAGCAGAGAAAGAGCGTTTTCTGGTTAGTTCAAGGTTGACATCTCTATGCTACATTCAAAGTGAGGGGAGAGATGTCTTCAACAATACAATATTATCAACAAGTCATGATAGGCAACCAAGAGAAATGGCCATGGCCTGTGTTGTTTTGGCTGTCTCTGGGGCCTACCGAACCAATAACTAATATGGAGGCTTTTTTTTTAGTATGTAAATTTATATTCCAGAAAGTTTCCTTTCAAAAATCTAAAATGTGCTATCTTACTGAACATGCCTTAAGGGTTGTTTTGTTTTGTTTTGTTTTGTTTGTTTCTTTAATAAACATGGTTTAAGTTTTAAGCAGGACTCAGGTATACAATACTCTGGTAGGTATCCACAAAGATATTTTTTTTTAATATGGCCAGAGAACCAATATATGTAAGCTTTGTAGGCCACGTAGGATCTCGGTAGAGTATTCTTATTTGTTAAAATAGCTCTTAAAATATATCAACAACTTTTTTCTAGTAAGTCACATTTTAAAACTAGTGCATGATATGCCACAGGTTACTGCCTCCTACTGTAGCCTGGCATACTTTTGTCCTAGGCATCCAGGACAGTGTGTGTGAGTGTGTGAGAGTGTCATTTTTGAGACTAATCAGTAACAAGCACAGTGAGGTTAGGGCCTGAACACAGATTTCATGGAGGCATTTACTAGAGGCCCTTCTTAAAGCCTCTTACACTGAGGCTCACAAAGCAAGCAAGGCGCCTGACAATTAGAGCAATCCTGAGAGTAAGTCCCTTTCAACCTCACTTGCCCAGTATGTCTTATTAAATGACTTAAGTCCTAAATACTCTGGCCCAAATGAGCAATATATGGCAGAAAATAACAACAACAACAACAACAGTGAAAACTAAAACAACAACAAATGGTCCCTGGACACACAACGTATCAAGGAACATTTCATATATGTATCCTACAAAGCTCTTACTCCATGAGTCCTCTGCCCTGGATATGCCAGTCTCCTTCAAATAATTTGCTTTAGTCTACAATCTATAGAACCAGAGGTCAGGTGTAGAGTAAAGGACTGGGGAGAATGGTCATATCATCCCAGGAATGGGAAACAGAATATATAGTTATTGATCTATAGTGGTGACCAGCTTGTAAGGTGCACTAATGCAATAGTGGCACAAAGATTGTTAGACGAAGAACCAACCAATATCTGATTTTATTTAAGGCCCACTCTATGAGATAGAACTCATATGTGACAATGCTTAGGTGGCTAAGAACCTTAGATGAGATAGTCCAGGGTCCTAGGAGAAACCAAATACTACTGTTCTACCAAAGCTTTATAGCCATAAAATGACTCTTAAAGACATTCTGCTATATGCATAGATCAATGTCTTGCTCACCCATCATTAGAGAAGCTTCCTCCTGCAAGACATAAGAATAAATACAGAGACATACAACTAGACACTATGTAGAGAATGAAAGATCTTTGGACATTCAGTCCTAAATGGGATGTCTCCATCAATCCCTCCCCCCCGCCCCAGGGCTCAGGAAACGCTGTAGAAGAGGAGATGGAAAGACTGCGAGAGCCAGAGGGGATGGAAGACATCAAGTAAACACAGCACGACTAATTCACATATGAACTCCCAGAGATCATGGCTGGCTGCACAAGGCCTGCACAGGCCTGCGCCTGATGGGTCGCAGCACTGAGAGGGAAAGTGGGCACAAGAGAACATCCCTAACTCAGAAGCTGCCTCCAAGTGATACCCTTTGCAAATGAAACAAAGCTCTCTTAAGGGAAGGTCATATATCCAGCAGAATGTGGCCAAACAAAATGAACTCGGCAGCATTCTTAGAGGTTCTATGTCTCATAATGCATCATCAGTGCTCTTTTTTCTTTTAATCTTAGATGCCCCTTTTGCATATATTATGGTTTCTGGTTTTTTGTTTTTATGCGATTTCTTTGTGTGTGTCTTTGCATCTATATGTGTTTCTTGAGCTTTGTCTTTAGCTCTTTATGTTCTGTTTGTTTTTTAATTTTATCTAATTTTATTTTCTTTTTGATGCATTTGTGTCTTAATGAGAAATAGAAAGAAATCGTATGGCTTTGGGTAGGTAGGAAGAATCTGGGAGATATTGGAGGAAAAGAAGACAATAATGACAATAATCAGAATATATTACGTAAACATCTATTTTCAATACAAAATTGTTGCTTAGCTTATTATTCAGGTACTGTTAGTAATAACATGTTGTTGACTATCAAATGAGGCCAAATCTAGTCATCAGAAATTTCACAAAATACTTGAGTCTCCCAGGGGAAGTAGCATTCACAAATTAAAATTAGCTTCCATGATTTTGGTTTACAATTTTTTGTGTGTGTGGATAGTGGTGCTAACTAAATTTGTTAAGTTATTCAGCTAGTTTAAATTTTATTCTGTAGGAGAGTACAATTGTGTGAATCAGTTCACACAGAAAAACAATTAATTCAAGATTTTGATTCACCTTTTTCTTGTTTTGATTTGTATACAGATAGCTTTTCAGTCACTGGAAGGGTGAATTTACTTAGATCATTACTTAGAAAATGTAAATTTAGCCACAATTGAGGCTTAAGGGGTGTTGAGTTCTTTCTTAAACAAAGCTTAAGTTTCTGCTTTGAACTGAGCTGTGTTTTCTGGTTCTAGGTGAGAGCTAAGGAAATCTGACATAAAAACGAATTTCCAGGTTCTTTATATCCAGACTCATTGTCCCTACTTTCCACCAACGCAAGCTTTGCATTTCCTTCATACCACAGTGTTTCATATTGGTCCTGAGTATGATCTGTGCCCATGGAGTATCCTTCCTCCACTTTTCAGCTGGTCACTGAGTTTCTGTGTGGAGAACTTCTAGGATACAGTGCCCAATTCAACATAGGATCAGGATACAATTAACTCCAATGATGGTTAGCTTGGACTTATTGAAGTAGAATGAAGGAGACAGAAACATCTCTCTTTCTCCTACCAACAGGTTCAATTTCTGTATAATTTTGATGATGATGATGATGATGATGATGATGATGATGATGATAAATGTAACATCCCCTTACATTACAGCGATGTTGTGCTTTCCTGGTGGATTATAGACAACCTCATTTGATTTGTCCTCTGCATTACAGAGGCCAGTACTGGAAGGAGACTGAGAGAGACAGAAGACAAGCATCACTCACTCTCTCGCCTGGAGAACCGTGAAGCAAAGGCACTAAATGTCTCTTCCAAGATTCTTTGCCTTGGTGACAGTAAGATGGTGAATGATGAGAAATGTACCTCTTGATTCTGATACAGAAACTGTCTCTACTTCATCATGCTTCGCTCTGACTGGCTGGATGAACTATAAATATGCTTTTCCAGTTTGGAAAATAGAAAGCAAAGGTTCTTCTCCGGCCAGGGCACTGGTTACCTTCTCTCCTTTCTCAGGCTTGCTGAGAAATCCATGGCTCGCTTGGGTGGCAGCTTCCATTAACTACACATATTTCAGGGATTTAATCCTGGCTCCATATCGTTCTTCTGTATGTATTTCTTCCCTGTGTGGGTCTATTACCCTTTAATAGAGATTTAAGGGTATTACAGCTACATAAAGGTTGGATTTAAGGGAAAATAATAATGGGACTCTGTCAACATATATCTCACCACCACCAAAACACATCGATTTCTGGTCTGGAGACTATCAAGCAAACAAACTACGCATGCCTAATACCGGAGAAGGGAGGAAGACAGAAGGCAGTGCTGCAGGCTATTTGGAACCTAGGATGAGTGTATGTTTACCTTTGTTTAAAGCCATCATAAGCATCCAACTTGGAAAACCTTCACACCGCATTGTCATCTTTCTAAGGCACCAGCACAATGCAGCAGCTGGCGAACCAGGAAAGGATCCATCACACATGAAACAGAGGAAAGCGAGCCTCAGCTATCACCCCAGAGAGTCTCCTAATTGCTGCTCCTTGAGTTAGAAAGACTTGGCTTTTGGTATGGCTTC
>OU015745.1:101321605-101338008 GCA_907169655.1 Acomys percivali | reverse complement strand
GGGTGGGGTGGTCAGAACACAGAAAGGAGCTGTCAATCCCAAGGAAAATGGGAAGAGCTACCTAATACAGAATAAAAGAAAAGGGAAGATGGGCACAACCACAAAACTGCTTTGCAATTATGCTAGAAAGAACTGGGCCACATTCTTGCCTTTCTCCCTTTACAATGAATGATTCCCATGCCTGAAGTTTTACTCTATAGTATGAGCATCCTTCCATCACCTCTTTGTTCTCCGCAGCATCCTCCTACAGCTGTCAGCTGCGGGCTGATGGAAGCCTTTGAAAGCATCCAGTGTAACTGACTTCCCAAGTCCTCTGAAGAAGCCAGGGAGCACTCCTTAAGCAAAAGCCTGCTGTATCCACCTATGCCCGGATCACAGAGATAAGCCTAAACTGTATTTCTACAGCTAATCCTTCCCATGGACAGAAAGAGATCGCTTCTAAGGAGGGGACGAGAGAAGTAGTGTTGTCTGCCACTTGAAGTGCAGCACATCCATTCCTTTCAGAGACAATCGAGAGCTGTTTTGATTAGAACATGAAGCCTTCCTTATGACTTCGTCTTATGACTTAGAAAAAAAGAAAACCGCTGAAACTTGATGGAAAACAACCCTGATAGGTAACAGAAGTGCTCCAAAATAGAAGCAGCTAATTAGATTCCTTGTTACATGGAAGCAGTGTCCCTAGATGCATTCAGAAACCCAGCTGATAAGAAACAATGAGACAAAAACACACAGCCATGAATGAACATGAAGTGTTTGCATTGCAAAACCTCCAAGTGCACCATCATTGTTTACCATCCACTTTCCCCAAATAGGCCAGAGGCTGTCAAGATTGGGGTCTTAATTACAGCAGGTTAATAAAAATGCAAGATACAGAACCCCAGAAACCAGAAGCAGCAACATCTGGCCCCATCTCCCAAGTGTGCTTGTCACACTGTCTCCTCTGAGCCCAAGAGCTCTAGAGAGCACTGTAATCTCAAGGAGGGGGGCTGGCAGCATTCAAACCCACAGTGCAGTTCGCACTAGTAAAAGCTTGTTTTGTGAACTAAAAACTCTTTACAACCTCCCCTCCCCCAAGACCACTGACTACTCAGAAGTGCATACCTGAAGAAATGAAGTCTCCTGGAGAGGAAAGTAAAGGGGGTTTTTAAACAAACATCAATCAACCCAAATGCTGCACTTGATGGTCAAATGTCTCCCTTAGCTGACTGTTCACTCCCTTGTAGTTTTTTCCCCCTTTCAATACAGTGACAGAGGGAGTCAATGTAAAATGTTGGACAGATTTTTCTTTTGTTTGTTGCTGAGGTTTTTCTCTTGTTTTGAGACAGGGCCACACCATGAAGACCAGGCTGGCCTTGAATTTGTGGTAATCCTCCTGCCTGTGCCCCTGAAATGCGGGGATTATGATCACATGCCACCACACCTGGCTCTTTGTTTACAAAGCACACACTTCGATGAGACATTCCCGTGTTGGTGGCAAGCATCCTGATGTTGGCCTGTTGAACCTGACTTTGAAATCCTTCTGCACGTCCATTTGTGCCTCAGTTCAGAAGCAGCCGTGCAGTGGTCTCAACAGCAGCACATTTAACTGCTATTACTTTTATTTCTGAAGACAAAGAACCCACTTACCCAGCCTTTTGCTACCCCAGTCCTTTACACTTGATCTTAGCCAAAAGACCAAGAAGTGATGGTCCCAGTCCTTTAAGACAATAAATATGGGATATTCTAAAGGGATTTTGCTTAAGTTGGGTTAGCTATCTGCCATATTGGAAATTGAAAGAAAAATATTTAAATGTACTTATTCATACATCTAAAAGGGTAATAAAATAGCTATCAAATATTCATCTGAGTAATATCTTGAGAATTAATTTACATTTATTTTTTTCTCTCAAAGATCTACCCTTATATGAAATGAACCAGTAAATGTCTCCTTTAAAAAAAAAGGAATTCAGCAGAGCTGAAATAAAAAGTACTTCATAATGTAGATTATATAAAAAAAAAAAAAACCTCATTCTTATCTGGTACTCTGTTCACACAGAAATTTATGCCACTCACGAAATGAAATTCTGTTGACTTCAGATTCATCATCAATATGTTTAGGATTTCTGAAAATAAAGGCGATAATAAACGCAATGCCACTTACAAATCTCTGAAAACAGTAATCTATTTCCCAAATACCTTCAAGTCTGTCAACTTTGTCTAATACTGACATACACAGCAACGGTAGAACAATGGATCCTGCATGTCTCCCTACTTACCAAACACACATCCTTCCTTCCCCGTGGCATGCCAATATGCGTCTGCAGCCAGGCCTCAGGTATGAATCATTTCTGCCTGTTAAGAATATAACTATAAGGTATGAGTATAGCTATAGCTTATGACTGGGAAATAAAATGGCTTGAAAAAAAAAAAAAGAATCCATCCCTCACTTCTTCTATTTGTGGAAAGCATTTGTCTTAGGTCGTATTCTCTAGAGTCTAGAATCTAGAATGAGCAAAATCTCTGTCCTGCCCCCCCCACACCCCCCCCACCCCCGCTTGAGGTATTTACTTTGAGAGTGAGGGAAGAAGTTAATGACCAGGACAGAAAGAAATGCAACAGCGCTGACAGCTGCATGCTGATCCTTGGAAGACCGGACAGCACCCATACCCCAGCAGCATCACAGTTGCTCCTCTCTCTGGTCTGGGGAGATCCAAGGTCCAGAGAGGCAAACAAGGAGGCAGAGTAGCTTCCTGTTCGGCCAAGGGCAGATCAGTAAGCAGGAGCCATTTATGAGCCAATATTCAAATCATCTGGAAAATAGATCCAGGCTTGCGGTGCCACGAAGCCATTTCTAACACCAACATAGCCTTCAAAATTTCTAACCTATTAGTCAGATTCTTTATTCTCATTTAGAGATGTTGAATATCAAAGAAGTTGCAGAAAATATTGTTGACAGTTAATACATGAACACATACAATTTTCAATTACTTTGGAGATGCAGCAGTTTGCAGTTTGGGATGAAACTTCTTTCTGGTATCTTTATCCACAAAGTGTATAGAAAGAAGTGGGGAGGGGGGAAGAAAGAGCAGAAAGAAGAGGAGTAGGGATGAAGAGAGTGAAGAGGAGGGTCACTATGGGGGGGAGTGTTAAGAAGAGGAGGAAGAGGAAACACATAGCAGCATATTGAGAGCTCTTTATGTCACATTATCGTAGCCCACTGACGGAATCAGAGCTCCATCAAAGCTCTTAAAACAATAGGACAACACCTACCCAAACATCACATATTCATATTTATGCCCTTTAGCAAGAAGCTTCTATTTCTGGTTCTTTTCTGCAGGGGATATTCACATGACTGTTCGGAGATATTCAACAAAGCATTATACAGTGAATATAAAACATAAGCAAAACTAAAGCTAATTAGCACATGTTCATCAGAGACAACTTTATATTCTGAAGGGAAATGTGCATGCAGAAACTTCATAACCTTTAAAAAGTAATGGCATAGATGCATACAATAAGTGCAGAAAGATTGCCAGGATTTATATAAGAAGTGAAAATGGTTTCAAGAGCTATGGTTTATAGAACACGATCCTGAGGGTGGAATGTTCTTCAGAGCAGTTGTGTTGTCTGACGTAAGCATAAAAAATACTGGGAGGCCAATGAGTGTTGACAATTCTTAACTCTCTCCGTGGTGTTATAGGAAATTTTTATGTTACTATTTTATCTTTCTGTGTCATTTATGTTTCAGGCAACATTCATGTGTTACTTCTATACTGTATAAAATAATAAATTTATTTTCTTAGACCCGTGCTAAGCCACAGTAGTGCACAGTCTAAGATGTACAGCAATAACAACAAGGAAATTCATTGGTGCTGTGGAAAAAAGCAGATAGCTATTCAGCACAGCAATCATATATATAATATTGTTCCCCCATCTAGATCTGAGTGCTTAGTAGTGACTCACTTTACATCTCCCCTTTAGACTTATTTCTTAAAGCCGTTATTATTATATTTTATCTATTTGTGTGTGTGTGTGTGTGTTTGTATGTGTGTGTGTATGTGTGTGTGTGTGTGCCCATGTATCCACACACACACATGCCAAGGCACATGTGTGGAGGTCAGAGGTCAACTCTCAGATGTTAGCTCTCTCGTTCTAGGATGTGACTCCACAGATTGGGCTGGGGACATAAGATTTGGTGGCAAGTGCCCTTTCCCTCTAAGCCACCCTATTGGCCATACATGGCCACTTTATATCTCAGTTTTTACCTTACAGGGAAAGCTAACATCTTCTTTTTCCCACCCAAAACTATAAGTCTCTCATAAATAACCTGGAAAGTCTCTCATAAATAATCTGGACTCTTTAGGAGAATGTGGTTATTGAGGGTAAATTAATATTTGTATGAGTTAGAAATCTGAAGGCAACTGTTTTCAGGGAATGGTTAAGGAAATTAAAAAAAAAATTAAACACATTTTGAACAATTCTCTTCTGGTTCCAAAGAACACAGTACACACCCTGAAGAGTTAGTTTTTCCACTGTAATTCTCTGCCCCAACTGCTCTCTGATCTCTTATGATCAGAAAATTACTCAACTGGGAGCCATGCATACATGTAGCCACTACCTAATAGGGTTCTCAAAAGCACTTTAGGAGCTATTAGAACCAGGCAAATGCACTGTCTGAAGATTAGCAATGTCCAAATGCAATTGCTTCCATTTATATACCCCCTCTTGAGGCCCACAAAGTACCAGGCGTGCTCCTGAATTATGGCATTAGAGACTGAAGAGTCCTGGAAATGTTAAGACTCCTCTCCATTACCTAACATGTCAGTCAGGAGCCTCAAATCAGCCTGAGAGGGGGTGGAAAAATACAGGAGGATGAGACCAGCAAGTGAGAGGGTGTTATTTCATTGAAAGAACAGTTGTCACAGACTGTTGCGAAGTTGCCACAAGAGAATGTGAACCCACCCTAGCCAAATTCTCCACTTTCCAAAGATATTTGAGAAGAAAAGAGAAAACATGTGACACCTTTTGTGATTTTTTATCCTGTGTGGACCAAACACATCAATTGGAAGGTTCTACGCAAAACTTGCCAATCTGTGCTGTGCACTGTGGAGAGGTGACATAGCATGAGTTCAGCTGTGATGATGTCAGCAACATGGTCTCTCTCTCTCTCTCTCTCTCTCTCTCTCTCTCTCTCTCTCTCTCTCATGCACACACACACACACAGACACACACACAAAATGTGTAAAAGTTTATACTGATTTTTAACTGCATGCATGTAACTTGCTTCTTGGAAGCAGAGAGCACAGTGGCCACTAACTAGGCAGGAGAGGTCTTGTTCCTTAAATGGAGTTGCTATTCTCAGCTTCTGGTCATGGCAACAACCAAGATGATGCACTGTTAATGACAAACTACTAGAGAAGATCAGTTGTTAATGGGCCAATAAACATGTACGCAATGCCTTCCAAACAGGTTGTTGCTACATGCTGGAGGCTGCTGATGAACACATCAGAGGCATTTTCTGTTCTCATGAAGTTTTTATTCATCTCTGAACACAGAGCATAATGAAACTAGGTAACATATTATATACACAATCCGGCCTTGTATAATAATGGGTCAATGGTGATCCCATGAAATTATGATGGAGCTGAACTACCGTATGGTGACTTTATGGTCCAGGTTTTATGCAGCATATCAGTCACATGTTGATGGTAATGTTGGTGTAAATAAACTTGATGTGTTGCAGTTGCACAAAGGTGTAATAAAACATGCACAAATGTATTCAGTGCATAGTCCCTAATATATCTCTATATCTATATTTATAAGTAGATGTATATCTATATTATGTCTATAGATAGATGTAGATTGTTATAAACAGATAGAATGTATATACACATATGTATGTATATATATATATATATGTGTATGTATGTGTACAACAATGGCTGTCTCCTGATGGAAAGAAAGATCAAGAATCTAATAGTTATTCAGTCCATGAGGTTGGATGCCCTAGCTGGTCTTCAGGTTGCATTGGAATGCTGATTAAACAGATTCTAACACCAGGGAAAGGCTACCTCAGCTACAGAATAGATGAACTTGCTAGCAAGAGTGAGAGAAAGCAGGCAAAATGCAAAAGACTTCTTTCCTTCATGCCCTTTAACTTGGGCTGCCAGCAAGTCTGGCCCAAATTTAGGGTGGGTATTCCCACAAATGATCCAGTCAAGAAAAATCTCAAATAACTGTGTCCAGTGGCTTGGGTTTTAGTTGATAGTCAAGTAAACAAGCAACACTAGCCATCCCTGGTAGGGAGCAGCTTTAGCCAGCTCAAGCATGGCTCTGGCAGGCCTTGCCCTTCCCTACCATTAGATTGCATTCCTAAAGTTAGCCAACATTCCATTATTTGGCCACTCCCTCCTGCTGAAGCTGACTTCCAAGGTCCAGTTATCAAAGTATTGAAGTCCAGCAATCCAAAGCCCCCTTGGGCTCAACTAATTAACATGCCCAATTGAAATTAAACACCTCATCCAAACTCAGGGTTTCCTCCTTTTACGTATATAAAATTCCATTTCCCTGTGGGCCACTTCTGTCTCCTCTCTATCCAGGGGCAGTCCTCTGTCCCACCTTTGGGACAAATAACCTTTCCCCCTCACCTTATCCCGCCCCCTTCTCCCTTGTCCTCTATGTCCTCTCTTTGTCTCTTATTCCCTGGCCTTTGTCATTCTGGGGAAATAAATCCCCTTTGTGCTGAGAACTTGGTCCAGGGGTTCCTGAGCTGATCCTTTCAGGTAGCAAATAGGTTATGTCTTCAATATGCTCTGTATTTTTTTTTTAATTTCACAATGTTCCTTGATTGAATCCATGAATCACTTCCAGTGATTATTAGCCTACACCATCCAGGTGTACACAGAGGCATTTTCCACACCTGAGGATCCCTTGTTCCTTGGTCACCAGTGAAGACAAAATTGAGTTTGCATTGAATGGCGTTTTTACATAAAACACGAAGAGTACATACTTCAGATTGGAAAACTGGACCACTGGTGAGGGCACAGTGGTTTCTTTAAGATCTGAGCTATATCTTAAGTGCTCTGGAGCTGTAAAATGCTTTTAATAAATATGAGGCCTTTCAGCAAATTAAATTCCAAGTAGGTTAGGAAAACAATTATTCTCTGCCCATAACACTCTCTGCTCCACATTACACAGTAAATAATTTGAGTCAGTTTCCCTGCCTCAGAACACAAGGGCTAGAATCTCTCCCTATTCAAGTATCAATTCTGCTTACCCCCGTGTCACACTCTCTTGCCTGCATGGACGCAGTCCTAGTTCAGAACCTCTTGATCTCTTTCGTGCACTGTTATGCCAGGTCCCATCTGCCTTTGCCTGGTCTTCCGTCAGAGATGTTAGTCAAACCCTCACTCACCCCTGCCCAGATTAAACAGCAGCAACTGTGTCTTCTCCATTGTCCACTTCAGACCTTTCTTCTGCTCCGTTACCTTAAATTAAATAAAGTCAAATCTGACATTTTCCCATTTTTTCCCTAGGTGTTCCCTCTAAGCATCTATGCTCCGTGTAGACATATGACACCTCATAGTATCCTTTGCTTTCTTGTCCCTAGATAACTGCACTAGCCTTTCCTCCTGTCTTTTTTTTCCCAAGGTAATATTTTTATTGATTCTTTCAGGATTTCACCTAATACATCCCTACCACATCATACACCCTTATCACATTCACTTCCCAGTCCATTCCTGTCCTTCTTCCATTTTTGTCACCCCCAACCCCCCCCCACAGAGCCCCCCACTCAAAAAAAGAAAGTCCAATTTATCTTATCTATATATCCACTAGGGCGTGATCAAACTTTCAGCGTCCCGCCCCCTAACTGGAGCTGACTCCTTCTCCTCCTACATGCCTGCCGGAAACCATCTACCATGGATGGTAGTGTCCCTACGTCCTGTTGTCCTATCACACACAGTTTCTAAGTGTTCTTTCTGATGGCTTCCTGTCTAGGCTGCTACTATTAGGGGGTTGGGGGGGTAGAAGTAAGGGTTGTCACAGAAGTCTTCCATGCCCCTCTTTCTCAACTGTGTGTCTGCAGTCATTGATATCACTGTGAAAGTAGCTTATTTGCCCTTTACAGACAACAGGAACATGGGTTATGGGTTTCCACATGGTTTCTGGAGTCAGCACAGTAGGACTCCCAGCTGCAGTAGGGCTATGGACCCAGACAAAGCCCTCTGATGAAGCTGGGATCACAGACATTAACATGGCTTCTGGAAGCTGCATAAACCACAGACATCTGCCAGGCATTCGGCAGCAATAGGCGCCCCACAGACGTCAACCACTGACCCAGACTTGGACCTCTGCATGAGCATAGACCTGGAAATCACCATGGCCTTAGGTGGCAATGCAGGCCACTCAGATCAGTGTGTACCCTGGTGGCAGCAGAGCTCATAATATCAACATGGCTTTAAGCTGTAGCATAGACCACAGACATCCACATGGCTTCTAGTGGTGGCTCAGGCCATGGTCAACAACACGGACCCTGCTGTATCAAGAACATAGGCCTCCATAGGCACCTAGACCTGGTCACCACTATGGTGTCAGGTGTCAGTGTAGGACACTCACATCAGTATGGTCCCCAGGCGCAAAAGGCCCATGGACATAAATACAGACTCAAGCCAGAGCATAGGCCATGAACATCCACATGTCATCAGGTGACAAGACAGTTCTCAGACATCAGCCTGGACCTCAGCCACATCAGAGCCATTAACACACATATGGCCCTCAGCAGCATGGCAGGAGATGGTGGTCCTTTGAGGAGTTCTAATCTAGAAGGTCAACTATTCTTCATATTCGGTCACCATCATTGCCAAGATCGAGGGTGATCCTGTGTCCAGGCAGCTTGTTTGGGGTGTTGAGTCTGCATCGGCTTCAGCTCTGGGGTGCTGCACACCATCCTGTAAACTCTATTGAGCAACATCTTGATCCACCATCACCCTCATCTCTCTGTCTCACCTATCAGTCCCTATTATGTCACCAGTTTTTTTGCCCTTCTCCACAGCTCACACACACCTCCATCACTCTTCTCTGTGTCATCTGTTCTTGCCTACCTTACCTGGGTGAGTTCCTGTGGGTGGCATGTGTCTGTACTGTCTTCTTATCTTTAGCTACTGAAAAGGTCCACTCCTTTCTACATAGGCAATGGTGACCTCTGCTCTTATGATGACCTTGGGCTTTTCCTGTATTTTTCATTGCATCTATATTGCATATACATGTTTTAAATGCCAGTTTGCATTTAGTAGATGTAAACATCCTTTATTTTTACTTCCTAAAGCAAGTGCTATTTATAACAAATGTTTGCGATTTCCTTGGCAGTTAACTTACTGTCCTTTGTACACTACTGTATGCTACTTAACACCCAACACTATGTGCACCTTGACATCCAGGGAAAACCAGCAGGACCTCTAATGTCTTAATCATAAGTATCCTTCTGCTGTGCACCCTGGCTTAGGTTCTCTGGCAGACCACCTCCTTACAAAAGGGACAAGATGTAGCTCCTGTTCATCTATAAGCAGTGGGCTTCAATTCCCTGCCATTCTGTGGAAATGTTTAAACAAGTTCATCACATTCTCCTATGGAAAATTTTTGTTACCCTTTCCAACCCTTCAAAGTCTGCTCCCCCAAAACCCATGCCTATTTCCCTATTCTAAGAGCCATCTCCACGTGGTCTGGCATGGGGTGAAGTGTCAAACTTCCTGGAAATGTCCTATTTACAGATAAGAAGATATTGATTTCCTCTGTTCAGTGTTGGGGGTTACAGGTCAGCGATCGGTGTAAACCAGGGCAGGTATCCTGATCCATCAGTACATCAAGAGGAAGCAATTAATACTGGTAATTACTAAGCAGGATTAGAGGGACAAAACTCCGGGTTTTAAGATGCGCTTCCAGTTATAACACAAAGTCTCTGACAAACCAAGATGATACTTTCTGGGATGTTCATTCTTGATCAATCTGAGGTTACTGAAGTCTAAGTCATCAGGAAATTTCTAGTAAGTAGTTGAGAGACAAACACAGAGACATACTCATTTGACTTCTGGAATCTCAACTGCTTTGCTGAGTTCAATATCTAAACAGTCAGAGTTGATGGTGTTTAACAGTTTCCTCTGAGACTGAAACATTCCATACCAAGGGAAGCTCATTAAGCAGGAAGGTAAACAACTCAAAATATCTTCAGGAAGTCCGTGAAACTCATCAGGTTCACGAGGCCCCTCTCTGTCAGAGTAAGCAATAAAAGTGGAGCATTCTCTTCAAACAGAGTGAAGCAGACTGTAAAGAAGAATCTCAGAGCATAAAAGCTACAAAGAAGATTCAGACCAGACCAGCTGTCTGGAAGAAGCAGAAACTGCCCAAGATGCCTGGAAAAGTTTAGACAGAGTCACATGGAAAGGACACTGTCCAACCTGCTGAGCTGCCTGCAGGCTGTGCAGTGTGTTCCATGTTTGCATGTGAGCTGTCATCATTGCTGTGGTGGGATTTGGAGATGGAGCTGTCTTTGAATCATTTCTGCTCCTGTAAGTAACCCCTCACACATGTTCCTTCAAGTAACCCCAATAAAGCTCATTGATTCACTAAATTGGACTTTCATGGTATCCACACTTTAGTCTGGACTGGGTTCTTTATCTGAGGTGCATGGACATGTGTTTTGCATCTCTCCAGGATAAGCTTTGTCACACAACAGTTGCAAATAGCAAATAAACAAGCATAAAGTTATGTATTTAAAGTTTCCTGTACACAGAAGATATGACTAGATAGTAATTTGAATTCTTGTGTATTAAAAATATCTAATTTAGCACAATGGAATCATTTTCCTTGGGAGAGGATGACATTCATTTAATGTTAAGATGCCACAAAGATTCAGAATATTTTAGAGATTTATTTGGCATATGTTATGCCTGACTTGACACATGGAAAACTCCTTCTCATGATGTTATATTATTATATAGATAAAATCAAAATTATTCAAGGCATAGCATGAAAATAAGGCAAATAATATGTCCGGCAGGTAAATACAGTTTCAACTCAGTGCAGTTTGTTGATAAGTATTAGAGCCAATGTTCTCTTGGGACGGGTAAATTATAAAAATGTTATTTTAGTCCCAGTTCTGGGAGGAAATTTCCAAAATAGGTGAATTATTGGCAGAAGGATAGAGTTTCAAGGTGACTACACGGAAGGAGTAGCAAAATTTTAAATATTTAACTTGAGACATATCTGTTCAGAAATAATGATATATTTTACTATGACTTATGAATATTTGTAAGTATGTCATCATAAATTAATACTTGAAGATGTAAATTACTGATACCCAAATTTGAAATGAACTAGAATACTTTAAGTTTGAAATAAGTATGAACTAATCCTGTAACAGATTTATTTACAGAAATACAGGGTCACTGTAAACTTGAAGACTAATATAATATTGAAAACTTGATGTTCAATAAGTTTTGTTTTAGTCTTAGTAAAAGTGTGTGTGTGTGTGTGTGTGTGTGTGTGTGTGTGTTCTATGCACACCCAAATATGAGGGTGCATGGACCTCTGTCCACACTCTTGGTGACTAGAGGAGGATGCCATGTGTCACGCTCAGTAATCTCTACTATATTACTTTGAGACAGGGTCTCTCCCTGTACCTGGAGCTAGGCTGGTAGCCAGTGAGCCAGTGGGGTTGGGGTTACAAGTGTGGGTGGCCATGTCCAGCTTTATGTGGGTGCTTGGATCCAAACTCAGGTGCTAATGATTGGGAAAGATCACTGGCCTATCTCTCTCCAGTCACTAACAAATAGCTTTAAAAACTGAAATACAGGAAACTTTTCTGTATTAAAAACAAGATCCCTTATATACACAGAGAGGTAAGTGCTGTGACATTTTGTGCATGTTTATGTGTTTTGAGTCTGTGTTTAAGTTTTAGTGTGCTTTACTGTATTTTTAAGGACAAGTCTTGATCATGTATTTTTCTTTTCTTTTTTCTCTTTCTTTCTTTCTTTTTTTTTTTTTTTTTTAAATTTTGATAGCCTGAATCAGTGCAAAGGTCATTTCCAAATACAGAATGTTTTCAAGAAAGTTATGGGTGTTCCTCATTTGCTTGACCTGAATTTCTTTGAAACTGCTTATAGGAAAGCAACGACTTACCTTTGCCTTTATCACCTGGCCAGAATTTTTTTCTCATCTTATCTTATCAGCAGAAAATACAACAGGAAATTACATCCATGTTGCTGGAGCAACAAAAACGAGCAAAGGGGAGGATGCACCCGGCGTCAAATCAACTAGAAACCAGAAGCAGTCACAGACAGAGCCGCCTCTCAACAATGCCCATGTCCCACTTTCCTGCCTGAAAGTCCTATCTTGTCATCTTTGAAGTAGCAGATTTTTCTAAGGGACAATTACCAGAACCTCAACCTGTCCTTCTAAAGACCTTTAGCTCCCTTGTTAGCTTTCTAATCAGAGAACTGCAGCTTTTATATCACAAAACATTTATTAGATCACAGTTGGTTCTTTGTTGTTACCGTTTTCAGTGAGCTCATGGTTGATTCATCACCTTTTTTTTTCCCTTTGTAACATCATCCTATGCTTTCCACTAGAAGTTCATTGGCTATTGAAATAAATACCATCAATAGGATGCTTCCACCTGATAGGCATAATAGTTATTTCCCAGAAAGTCTTGGTTTAATATAAAGCCTAATAAGTAGACAAGAGAGGGAACTGTGGTGATAAGATCTGAGCCTTGCCAAGGACAGTGGAAGGTCATCGCCCTAGCTCCTCCCTCGAAGAGTTGCTGAGATTCCATGGGAGTCACAGCTGTCCAGACCTGCCACTGAAGTCTCTGCACTCCACAATGAAAGCAGGATGTAGGAGAAGTAGAGCTCCTGCCATGCTTCTGTGTTTGCTCCTGTGGACAAAGCAACAGAACAGAACACACAGTCTCCTCCAACATATCCTTCCCAGAGCACAGGGAAAGATTTCAGAATATGGGGACATCACTGAATTCAGAAATCATACACTGGAGCTAATTTACTAATAAGCCATGAAACACTGTCATAAATTACTTACACTAACTGGTACTTGTCCAATTAAATGAACAAACTACATCCTTCAAGGTACTGGCCTTAAGGATTTATAGCTGTTGTTTATATGCATGCTAATTTGCCAAATTTCATTAAGTGTCTCTAGGTCTGTTCATTCACCTTACCTTAATGACCAAGGCTCCATAGAGCTTGTGTTTTCAGCTCTCGATTTGTCTAGTCAAGTGCATGGCATTTTAATCTCCATAAGTCTCCTTTTACTTCGACAGTGGAGACCACGCACAAGCTGCAAATAGCCAGACAGACTGTGTTACACATGATGGAGTAGGGCAGCTGACGGGAAAGTTAAGCTAGGATGCCACGGATCCTGCACACAAAGATCATCAGGAGAAAATGGACGTAGCCTTCCAGACCCATTCCCCATCTGCTGACAGAGGCTGCTTCCTAACAGATTTGCATGGCAAGCAGAGATAATTCTTAAGTGAAAATAGAGAAAGAGCTGGGGTCAGTGAGGGCATACCCATTACTTTCTCAATGAGATCTATGCAAGCTTGTATATGCCAGTCAACCGGTACCTAGTCAATGCTCTCTCTTCAGTATCCCCTCTGCCCCAGAATACACATGTGCTCTTAAATAAGTATTGCAATATTATTGGTAAAACCAATGCAAAGTAGCTCATATTATACTTCAAATATGAAAATCGTTGCAAAAATAGAAATAGGATGGAGGTCCACTAAGAACATATACTAAGGAGAAAAACACAACCACCATCAGACCATGGCAGATAGACCCCGGCATTGTGACTCAGCCTGGGGCATTGCAGAAGGAGATGGCTGAACTAAAATCAACTGCACCCAAGTCCAGCTTGGAGAATTAATGAGGCTAATGGGGTTACTTGAAGGCGCACGGGTGAGGTGTTACTTATAGTCACTCAAAGTCACAAAACTCGAGTGACCTGGGCAGCTGCATCATCAACACGGATGAAGACTCACAAAAGCTGCATCACTGCAGTTCCCTGCACAACTACTCTACTGAAGAATTGCCTCTCCCCCAGAAATACTTTCCCCATCCTTTAAGGGTATCTTGGTGAATGCCTGCAATCCCAGCACTTGGGAGGCAGACTCAGGTGGATCTCTATGAGTTCGAGGCCAGCCTAGTCTACAAAGTGAGTTCAGAACAGCCAAGGTTACACAGAGAAACCCTATCTCAAACAAAACAAACCCAAGCAAAGAAAAAGGAAAGGGGTGCTGGAAGTCCTTAAGTTTAATGAAACTCCTGCATCTTACAACTTCCTGTGAATTTCAGAAGTCTGGAGATTCACCCCTTCTCCCTGGAAGAATGTTTCAATCTGGAGGAAACAGCCAATTAGTAACAACTGCTCCTTTAAATTCCTGTCTCCTTTAGCTATTTTTAGAAACTCGAGATTACTTCAATAAAGTAACACCTGATGAAATTATAATTAAAAACACAAAAGCTTTTCCTATATTTATGCAACTTCAAGACTAAAACAAGGAAGGATGAATTTTTACCATCCTTACAATGAGCATTAGCAACACTAATAATAGATGTTTTCCAATGAGAGTATCATTTAATGCTTACAGCGAATGGATAGCATTGTGTTTTGACTATATTTCTTCATGTTTATGTCATGTTTTCTAATCTTCTTGTAAACATGAATTGACAGATACTTACATTATGGATTTTTAAAGGAGTGATGGCAATCAAAAATACATCGAATAAGTGCCTTCATAGCCTGGCATCCAGAACCTGGTTTATACATACCATCAGCCACTTAGACATCCTTTCAGAAATACACAGCACAGTTGCTCAGAAATCACATTGCAAATGTTCTTAAGCCTGGCAGCAGCATTCATTTTAATTTTAGGCATCCTCTATCAGCAAATACTTTCTAGTCAGATCGGTATTTATTAACCCGTGGTTCCAGTCTGCAGTTGAATACAAAGAAAAAATTGGAGAAGGAAATAAGGAAAAAAATAAGTGTAGAATAAAGGAACAGCTAGCCTGTTGCCTCCTTACCAAAGGTATAGATGGGGGAACTCACATTATTATCAATCCCTACAAAGTATCCTACAGTATAGCATGGAACACCCTCGAAGCCTCACTCTGCAAATTGTGGTCCTGAGCCTAGGAGCATAGGGAGCATCTCGTAGTTTGTGAAAGATGCTACCACAGGCCCAGTTCAAGATGCAATTAATCAGACTCAACATCATTCAGTTTTGTACGGTGATCTTCAATGGGGTGCCTCTGACTTTCTGCCGCAGCTGGCTTAGGAAGCTTGCTCAGTCGCATTAGGGAGACCTTCCCCATCCTTGCTTTCTGATTGTGTGACTCATTCACTACTCTTCAGGCTACCACTTTTAGCCCACCTTTAGCAAGAAGTCTGTGAGACTGCTCCACTTTCTGTTTTGCTTTCTTTTCTTTTTTTCCTTTTTTTATATATTTGATTAATTTATTCATATTATATCTCAGTTGTTATCCCATCCCTTGTATCCTCTCATTCCTCTCTCCCTCTCATTTTCTTACTCCCCTCCCCTATGACTGTGACTGAGGGGCACCTCCACTCAGAGGAAAGATAGCAGGCTACCAAGAAGAGATTTGCTTTCTTTTCGAGACAGGGTTTCTCTGTGTAGCCCTTGCTGTCTTGCACTCCCTTTGTAGACCAGGCTGGCCTTGAACTCACATCGATCTGCCTGCCTCTGACTCCCCGAATGCTGGGGTTACAGGGGTGTGCCACCTTGCCAGGCTGACTGTTTCATATTTTAACAAATAAATAGCAGTTTTGCTTATTCTTTGAGAATTTCACACACTGGGAATGTTTGAAAAAATATGGAAACTACCATTCTATAATCTTCAGATACATATAAATTTAAATGAAGTATTACACAGAGGGTAGTGATCCTCCTATAAGTCATAGGTCCCTAGATTTAAAAAAAAATATTTTTTATTTATTTCTGTTACATGTATACACTACCACTGAGCTATCCCCAGACCCCAAATCTCCTTAGGCTTGATGTTTTCTCTTAGATATTTTCACCATTAACCCCTCCCCCTGTTCTTTGTCTATAAATATTCACTTGTTGTGATTATGTTTGGAGCCAGATCCAATATCTATCCTTTACTTCAGTACTCCTGAACACTGTCTCCCTTGTCATTTTAATCAGTGTCAACATAATTTTTTTTTGACACTAGGAAGAGTCAAATTTGAAAAGTGTTAGTGTAGCGGATTAGAAATCTGGATCCCAACCTCACATTACTGTTGCTCCTGCTGCTGCTGCTGCTGCTGCTGCTGCTCCTGCTGCTGCTGCTGCTGCTGCTGCTGCTGCTGCTGCTGCTGCTGCT
>OU015745.1:101304235-101321595 GCA_907169655.1 Acomys percivali | reverse complement strand
TGCTGCTGCTGCTGCTGCTGCTGCTGCTGCTGCTGCTGCTGCTGCTGTTAAATCACAGGACTGTTGCCAAGTGGCCAACTCTCTCTGGGATGCAGCAGTTCACTTCAAATAATGTTCTCAAAGGCTCTTCCTAGTCCTTCCAACCCTTATTATTTTGTTCTCAATGTGGTCCCCATCTCCTCAGATAACCGCGAAGAGCATCATTTTAACTCAGTCTTCTGTCAGAGTGAGGCCTTCTCTGGAGGGCTGTAGCAAAGTTTCTGGGGTAACTGCGTTCTCCTGGGTGAAGATGTACCCCATAATGCACAAGTGCTGTTGTTGTAGCAGGCTTTCTATAGATCCAAAGCAGGAGTGTCGTTCAACTGAATGCTCTCCAACTTGGGAAACAAATGTGCCCCCAGATGTGCTATGTGACACAGGCTCATCATATTTGTCCTTCTGCCCAACAGAAAGCACACAGCAGTAGTGCATATGTGGCTGTGAGTCATCTACTCTCTGACTTATCATGTGTCATTGCCACAGCGATCAATAGGCTGGACAGCATCAGGGATTTTTAGTATTATCAGTGTCAGAGGCATGAGGAGCGAATAAAACATCAGAAAACGTCATCCTTGGCAATGCCAAGGAAATCTCACTGCCTACAGCCATCAGTTGGAGACACAAAGGGCCATATGACTAACTTGGCCACTCTATTGTCATTTCCTAAATTCTCAAGAAGTGGCAATGGGGGCTGGAGCAACGGCTCAGCTGTTAACAATACTTGTTGCTTTTGCAGAGGACTCAGCCTCAGTTCCCAGGACCCACCAGCAATACACAACCATCTGTAACTCCACTTCCAGAGGATCTAGTGTTGCCTTCTAGGCTGTGAGGGTACTGTATGCACTAGTACACAAACATACATGCAGCAACACACACACACACACTCACACACATACACACAAAATAAGAACGAATAAGAAGAAAAATAACTGGGAATGGAGTTTTTGGTCAGGTGTGTGGAATGGTGGAGAAACACTGGAAGGAAGTCTGACAGAGAGAGATAGAGGCTATACAGTAAATAAACATCTGCTCAGTGAACAAATGAAGCCAAAGATAATATACAGATTATAAAGCAGTCATATTATTCCTTTGATCACCATCTATCCAGAAAAGGGGGGAGGGGGAAACAGTACACAAATGTCAAAACTTTAAGAGTTGAATGACCATGAACCCTTCTTATCTCTTTCAAGAATAGCCTTACACCAGACTTTGATAAACCCAGGAACATCATATATTGATATAAAATGAGAGAATGACAAACAGGAAAAGATAAAATAAAATCAGTCAAACTTTTGATACCTGATTTTCTCATCTTTAAAAAGCAATAATGAAACATGGCTGTGTCTAGAGAGTTGTGAGGGATACAGTGAGCCAGAAGATTTATACAGCACAGCATTTGGCATTAGTATCCAATAAATGTTAGTTCTCCTTTCACAGCAACTCTTATCTTTAGTATTTATAGTCATGTCACCTTGGAAATATTAAGAGGATGTACCTCGCAGGCTCACTGTAAGATTGGATAAAGTAATCCAAACAAGCCACCCACGCTAAGTCCACAGTGGAGGATATTCATGCTGTTGTTTTGCCATCATTGTTAAACTTTTTAAAATTTAAATGCAGAATTACTTTTTTATTTTTGTTCTGTTGTTGCTTATGTGTTGTATCTATGAATGTACAGGTATGTGTGCCCGTGCACACAAACATGGGGGCTAGAGGAAGTCACTGGATATCTTCCTCAACTGCTTATTGCATTCCTTATTAAGTTTTTCTATTGTTGTTTTGTTTTTGTTTTTTGAGACAGGGTTTTTCTGTGTAACAGTCTAGCTGTCCTAGAACTCTCTCTGTAGACCAAGCTGGCCTCAAATTCATGGCGATCCTACTGCCTCTACCTCCCAAGTGCTGGGATTAAAGGCGTGCACCACCACCATCTGGCTGCATTCCTTCTTAATTAGAAAATTTTGATTAAATAATCGATTGTGTGTATGTGTTTGTGTGTGTGTGTGTGAGAGAGAGAGAGGGGGGGGAGAGAGAGAGAGAGAGAGAGACAGAGACAGAGACAGAGAGACAGAGGAATGTATATGTGAGTAAAGGTGTGGTGTGTCCGACTGTGTGGATGTCAGAGAGAACTTTAGGGAGCAGTTTGTCTCTTTCCAACGTGGGTTTCAGGCACAGAACTCAGGTCACCTGGCTTCAATGCCATGTGCCTTTACGTACTGGGCCATCTTACTGGCCCTCCACCTTACCTCACTGAACACAAAGCTTTCCATGTGGTTTGGCTGGCTGGCTGGCAAGCTCACTGGCTCTAACCCTGTTCCACAGCACTGGAAGTATAGGCGTGTTTGGCTGTATCCAGCTTTTATGTAGGTTCTGTTGATTTGGCCTCAGACCCCCTTCCTTCTGAAACAAGTACTCTTACTCATGGAGCCATCTCCTCAGTCTCTAAATGGCTTCTCTAATAGACATAACTAGAGCTACAGAAGAATGAGAAAAAATGCTTTGTGATAAGGGATAATATCACCCAACTTGAGAGGAATGCACTGGGAAATGTGGGGAACATTTTCTATACGGTACCACGGCTGAGGCCAGCTACTAGCATCTGGAAGCTGGCAACCAAGAATGAGAAACACATGGAGAATATAGAAACCCTGTCACTGTATGGAGTTGTCCTATCTCAGCCGCCAGTCACCTCTCCACTGAGGAGCACAAAGCTGTTCCATCTCCATCCTCTCTACAGGGCTCAGAAAGATGAAGACAGCTGATGAAGGCAGCAGAGTGAGTTACCACTGAAGCTGGAGCTGAACTTTAAATCGATTACACGGGAGGGATGTCCCCATTCTTTGTGATTGTCACCAACAGAGGCGAGGCATCCATATTCTACGACAGCACTGACACTTGTTCCTCAAAGGCATAAACGTCCTCAGAAAACCTGGAAGTGTGCTTTCTTGCTCTGTGCATTGAAAAGATCGAGAAGAAGAACGGTGTTTATTTTGCGTGAATAATAATATACTAGCTTTCTCCGACGACTCTGTTACAGTGACGGCTACAGCGGTTACACACTATTAAAGATGTGAAGGTCTCGTTTCCCTCCCACAGGCTCAGTCGCTTTGTAAAGTGAAAGGCCTTGTCCTACTTGTTCTATAATCAGAGCGTGTCATGCACGCATGTCAGGGTGGATGTCTAAGAAACCGCGACACTTCCAGTCAGCTCTGATCATAATGGCGAGAAACAGCTCAATTACTTCTGATGAGCTGCATTCAAGCTCCACTCGTGTTAGTCCCTTTTTACGTTCCGGGAGCATCTAACGGTTTCAGGGCCCTGTGGTAGATGCTGGCACACTAAGATGACTCAGACACAGTACTTGGCTTTGAGGTACTTAAGTCATGAGGGAAAAAGAAACTGTAAGTAGATCATTTCAGTGTGCTGTAGCGAGCATTATGACAGAGGGGGAATTACAGGTTTACGAAGCAAGCCTAAATATGAAATTGACTTTGATTAGGTGTGTAAGTACTCTGAATGATACAGAATACACCAGCTTCCTAAAGCTAACGAGAGGAACAAAGTTAATTATAATCAAAATGAATATATGCAAGCCCAAATGTGTACATTTGCCTGTTTCAAATGTGTACATCTTCATTTAGGATGAATGTAAAGTAAGGTTATCTTGAGTATTGCATAAATACTACCTGTGTGCATTGCAGGATGGTACTGAGGCTCTTTTACCATCAATTTCCTCAGTTGGGAGACATGCAACTAACTGTACCTGTGCTGTCTAGCCCTGGGCATTGTCAGAATGGAGGAAGATGATATCTGTGAAATCTGGGTAAAGCAGTATGAGTGACAGAGAGATTATCCCTTCACCTTCCCACTCCCTTTCCAGGAACACAGTGTTTCTCAACTCCCAACAGCCCAAGGGCTAATTTGCCTCATTTTGCAATTGAGATACTAATGAAAGTGACAGCTACCCCAATCAGCAATGGTGGATACCCTTCCCTCACAGTTCCTTTATCTGTGCAGCAGCCTTGGGAGCTGTGTCTCCAATATGGCATTAGCTACACATGGGACAACAGCTATACAATCTATACAGGACTTGGTTTTAACCGGAAACAGATTTTTGTCTCTGCTAAGGTTTTAATGCACATGTATTTCTGCCTCATGGCCTATATCTCACTGACTAGCTCACAGAAGAGATACAAATTATTATTTTAAGATGTAGTGACACAGGTAAATGGCTTTACTATCTGGTGGCCTTAAGGGACTTACTGCATTTTGACAAAGCCACAGCTCAATAGTCTTCAGAATGTTCACTTTAGCACTGTTCGGAGCCACATGATGGCACCTGCCTGTACTCCCAGCGCTTCGGAGCCTGCAGCAGGAGGGCCGTGAGTTCAGGGTCAAACTAGGTTAATAATATGTTTGAGGCCAGTTTGAGGATACAAGCTGGAAGCAAGCTTGAGCTATTTACCGGCCTAAACTAAAGTAAGCAAAACAACAACAAAAATTGTGTTAAACAGAACTCACATAATCTTCTATCTTCCTCTTCCATTCTCTGTCCCCCTCCATTAGACATTAATGATAGCTTGCATTCTGAAATTTGTTCTCAACTATCATGTCACCATGGGTCTATTCTACTAAAATGGATACTCTACATAGATGAAGGATGCCTATGTGACAATTTTATTCCTATCAGGAGACAGCAGCTCTAAAAGCTTTTTAGCTGTTCAACCAAGACGTTTGTCACCAATGAAGAGCTTTCCTGCTTCTACAGAGGGATTTGTGACTAATGCAGAATTACCAAAATGTAGATGAACTCTTAGCACTTACTTGTTCATCAAGTAAAGGCACTTGAAATTCCTATCAAAGCAGCAAGTTTTTTTTATAAATAGAAGTTTTTATTGTAGGTGTGCTCATGAGTTAAAAGATATATAGTATTACAGATTATTACTAAAATATTATTACAAGATCTTAGAATGTTCTTGAAATATCAGCTTACCTGTTCTGAAATTTTACTTCATTCATAATCAACTTTAATTCTAGGACTATTTACCTCTTTAACTAATGCAGAGGTATTAACACTTATGAGAAAATAGCCTTACCAAAACCTATTCACAAGAAAAGAAGGAAAAGAAAAAAGGGAAGAAAGGAAGAGAGTGTAGGGAGGGACACATTATTAAAATTCACTTTCCTGTAGTCAAAATACTCTATGTATAGTCTGTTTGTGGGATATCTTTTTAAACATCATGAAGATGTCTTTCATACCATGAAAGTGACGATAGAAGACATGAATATGCCAGGGACACAGCTGGTAGAGTACTGGCCTAGCATGCACAATGTCTAATGTTTGATCCCAACTGCCATATAAACTTGGCATGGTGAGGCACACCTGTAACCCTAGAATTTGGAAGGTGGCAGTGGAGGCAGGGGATTCAAAAACTGAAGTTTATCACTGGTTATATAGTGAGTTTGTGTGGCCAGTGTGTGATGAATAATACCTGTCTCACAAATCAGGGGGAAAGGAAAGAATAGAAGGGGTGGAGAGATGGCTCAGAGGTTAAGAGCGCTGTCTGCTCTGCCAGAGACCCTGAGTTCAACTCGCAGCAACCTCATGGTGGTGGCTCATAACCATCTATAATGAGATCTGGTGTCGTCTTCTGGAGGGCAGACACACATGCAGGGAGAACACTGTATACATAATAAATAAATAAATCTTTTTTTAAAAGAAAGAAAAGAAAAGATAATCATGGACTATAGTAAGAGCTCATGATCATTTCCAGAAATTGGAACCCTAATACACCCTCACTAGGAATGGAAAAATGGCGTAATCACTTTACAATTACTGACAAACTAAGGCTGGAGTTACTATAGATGCAAGTCTTCCTTTAGGAATAGGAAAAAGAAATGAAAATATGTTTATATAAAATAGCACACTATTCATAATAGGAAAAACGAGATGTTCATTAGCTGATGAACAGAAAAACAGGATGTGGCATCTTCATACCATGAAATCTATTCATCCACAAAACAGACTGAAACACTGAAGGATGCTACAACTCTGAAATATGAATGCACCATACTAGATGATAGAAGACCCACAAGGTCACCTGCAGCATTTAATTTTCATGAACCATCCAGAAAAACACATTCCACACATGAAAAAAGTTTTATAGATGTGAAAGAATATGGGAACAAAACCATGGGAAGTAATTAGGAATGCATACAGGGCTTCTTTGAGGATGAGAATAAGACAAAATTAAGTATAGGGTTGGGGGAAGTAGAGACAAATTGACCACTTGACACTGAATTACAGTTAGATAATTAAAGCTATTAGAGGTGGTAATTAGGGACTGAACATTTCAAAAATCTAGGCAATTTCTTTACAATAACAGTAACAGATGTATAAGAAAATACATGTAATATGTTTCAAACATTATTTTGATAGTCAAGATTGTCACCATGACTGGATTGAGTAATGCCTAAAGCACACCTCTAAGTGAGTCAGGGCACATGGAGAAGTGACAAACTAAGGAAGGGAAGACTGATCTTGAATGTGAGAGTCAGTGGTCCCACAGTCTGGTGGTCTAGAGGGAATAAAAGGGGAGAGGTGAAAAGCCAGTTAGTACACGCACTCCACCTAGCTGCTTCCTGGCCACTACTGTGACACCTGTTGGTGGGTGGCCCTGGTTTGTAAAAGAAATTAATCTAATCCAGAAATGAATAGTAAGCCAGTAAGCAACATTTTTTGAGGATGCTCTGTGCTTCAGATCCTGCCTCCAGAGTTCATACCCTGGCTTCCTTCAATGATGCTCTGTAATCCATTAGTTAAGCAACCCTCTTCCTGGCACTTACCACAAAAGCAGCAAATTTGGGCAGTATTTAAGTTATTTAGGCCAGGTATTTTGCCACAGTGACAAAAATATACGAATAATTAAAATAGGTCCAGAGAAGTGAGGTCTTTGTTATAACTCTTACAAATAATGTCATTGAGGAACATTTGAATTAGTTTTGCAGGAAGAAAATGAAAACATTTGGGGAAGGGATGCAGATTGCAAAAGTCCTATTTTAGAATGAGTAAGTGCCATTTAGTGAGCAATTCTGATGGCTACTGAAAACACCAGGATGCTGGTAGGGATATGAACAGTAACAACTGTACCCATGAGGTTTTCTACAGGAACAAAGACGAGGTCAGCAATTGCACTAGGATTGTTCAGATTATGTTGTGGCTGAATTTGTGAATATTTGTACGCCCCCTGGGACTTTCTGGGAGGCTGAATTTAAAGGTAATAGACTAATTAATTTTGTGGCAGCCCAGAATTCCCATTGTGACACACATTTTGCTAGCTCCTTTTATGTTAGTAGTCAGTGAAAAATCTCAGCAAAAAGCTGAGGGCTGGAAAAATGTAATTTGAAAAGAAAAGATGAATATGTAATCTTATAGGAAAGGAAAGTGTGACTACTAAAAACAAGCTGAGTACTTCAATAACAATAGAAAAGATATTTGGGGGAACTTAGGAACTTGGCTGAGTTCTACCTACCACATGTACAAGCATATGAAGGTTTTTACATTCATTTGAACTATTCTTTTTTTTAAAATGACATTTCCAGAAAAAAAACCCACACCTATGTTAAAGATTCTCTAAGGCCAAATAGCCCTGCTTCATGATTATGGAGAGTTAAATGTTGCAGATGAGAGCCAAATTATCTTGGGTTATTTTTAATCCCTTTGAATGCCATTTTGGTAACTACAGAAGCTGTAATTTATGTGTGCAAGAGCTATGTCATCCCAGAAGACACTTTGCACCCCTCCCCATCCATGAACAAGATCAAGCCAGTTAAAAGTCTAGAACAAATCGGGAAGGAGGTCCTATGCCCACTCCTAGCTGGGATCTATAGGCATTTAGTAGGTGCTGGAGGAGAGAGTCACTTTTCTTTAGGGATATGAATGCTAGGCTGCCTATGCCCTGGTGGTTAGAGACAAACCCACATACATTTGGGCAGAGCTAATTGGATTCAGTTGCTCATTGGGATATCTACATCTATACATGCATGCATACACACACACATATATACATATACATATATGTGTGTGTGTGTGTGTGTATTATATATGTGACATGAAGAGGCCCTAGACAAGGAATGAGTATAGTGAAGATACATTGTATCCATGCAGGAAATTTTCTAAGAAGAAAGAAGTCACACGCACTGTAGATGTCAGAGCTGGAAATACAGGGCTGCCCAAGGTTACCAGAGTCCAGATGAGACTACCATGTGCTTCAGATGCTAGAGACTGAGCCTTAGGACTTGGTGTGTGCTGTGATAGTATGGGTCTTGCTTTGGTCTGAACTTTTCTGGCTGGATACTAAATCATTCGTCTATTTTGGGATCTGACTGTTTATTCTGCACAATTGTCTATTGAACACATCTAACTGTTTTGTTGTTTTCTATTTGTTTGTTTGTTTGTTTTTGGTATGGTATAAGAATTCACAGTTAAAATACTAAGTCTCAGGAGATCTGGTGGTACTCAGAGGAAGGATAGCAGGCTACCAAGAAGAGACTTGATACCCTATGAGCATACACAAGGGGAGGAGGTCCCCCTCAGTCACAGTCATAGGGGAGGGGAGTAAGGGGAAAATGGGAGGGAGGGAGGAATGGGAGGATACAAGGGATGGGATAACCATTGAGATGTAACAAGAATAAACTAATAAAATATATTAAAAATAAAAAATAAATTAAAAGCAAAAAAAAATACTAAGTCTCAGAAGAGAGTTTGGACTTTGGGCTATTGAGTAGCACCAGGAATATTAGAGACTATGAGGAGTTTTAGAAACAAACTAAACGCATTTTTTATAAGACGGACATGAGACTTTGGGGGACAGTACTGGAATGCTGTGATACAAAGTGATGTGTACCAGGCTTGGATATCAAGTTGGTAAAGAATGGACTTGTGACAATTAATCTTGTCAACTTGACAGGATGTAAAAGGATCATTTCATGGTGAGTCTACAGAGTGTTTCCAGCATGGTTTACCTAAGCAGGAAAGAGTCACTCTAAAAGTGAGGGGTGGGGTCATAGGCTGAATAAACCAGAGACCAGACACTATAGCTTTCAATTCCTACTACCATACATTTTTTGGGGGGTGGTTCAAGATAGGGTTTCTCTGTGTAGCCTTGGTTGTTCTAGACTTGCTTTGTAGCCCAGGCTGGCCTCCAACTCACAATGATTCACGCGCCTCTGCCTCCCATACACTTTTTTTTATCTGTGAACCAAAATATACTTTTCCTTCTTTAAGTGGTTTTTGTCAAGTATCACATTATAGAAATGAACAAAGTAACTAATACAGACCTCTATGTAGAAGAAACAGCATAGAGAAAAAGTCCCAGAGTTATGGAACAGCAAGCTAGGCTGTTACCATTAGCTTGAACTTTTAAAAAGTTAGTATTGTTATCCCACTTCAAACTTTTGGTTTCTTAAATGCATAAATCAGTACATGTTTGTTTCAAATATTAAAATGATACAGAAATGCATGACCCAAGAGTTAGATTCCTTTATGTTTGCCACTTACAGAGATAAGCTGCTATATGTCTCATGTACCCAGATCTTTTTATCATATAAATATCCAAAAAGAATAATATGTATTATTTCATTACATGTTTCCAAGTCAGCACATACAATTAAATATCTTACACTGTCTCTTTATAGTCCAGATGTTTAGCATCCCAGTGTCTAGACTGAGAGGCAGTATGGGATAATAATTCAACACAGATTCACAAGAGTTATCCAATCCCAAGAGTACAACTCACTGTGCAGCCCTGGATACGTCATTTCACTTTCCCCTATCTCACATGTATTTCATGTATGTACTGTAAGGACTAATACAGTACATTGCTATTTCAAATGATTGCTGCAGTGATTCAATAGCTAATATCAGTAAAGTGACTGTGGCAGTACCAGATATGGTAAATCCTCTATGTATGAGCTATATATAGTATTACAGGGGAGGAACTTACTCAAATCCTTATATAGGGTGATTTTGCTCTTTTCATTTTTATTTACGTGCTTTGACTACCAATAACACTTCCTGACAAGTTTCAAATTGCCCTTACCCTTTTTAAAATTTGGACTCCCACGTCTTGCTAAGTCGCTGAACGTTTGTTTACAGATACTTACTAAGTGTGTATTAACAGCGTTGGCAGTGCAAAGAGTAGAGAGTGAGGTAACTTCCTGGCCAAATGAAAAAGGCAATCTGTTGCATCTTTTCTGTTTCCAGAGCAGTCAGTTCATAAAAGCAAAACTCATCAGAGCCTGGGAAAGGAGGCAGGAAGATTATACTCTGAGAAGTGAAACAATAACTTTACCTAAAGGCATGGCTGGAAGAAGTCGGAGCTCAAATTAAGGCAGGAAACATACAGCCAGAGACAAATTGGAGGATGGATATTTCAAGAGGATATTTGGGTACTACATTTTTAATGCATCCTTCTAAAGTTTCTTCATTACATGTATGTGATTGCCACCCATTAACCGTAAGTGAGATTATGTTAATATTAACAGTAATGACCAAATCACTTCACACACACACACACACACACACACACACACACACACACACACACAATTTTAGCTTTCTAATCTTAACATCCTTGGGCCACTTCTAAGACTTAACACTGCTGAAAGAATCATTACATGTGCTGAGACAGAAAATTATACAAACCCCCTGAGCAATAACCCTGATAAGAGGGTGTAGTTAAACAATAGACAATTATATGATATTTTTATTAGGAATATAATTTTTCCTTTGTAAGCCCTTGAAAATTTCATGCAAGCTTTAAAACTTTCAAGTGTTTGATTTGTTAATTAACTAAAATCAATACGCGACCATGCATTGCTACAAACCTCCTTGAATGTTAGTTCACTTACAATGATAATGACCCAACACTGAGTTACTGTGAAACTTTCATGATGCAAATACCTATTCAGGGTCTGGAGACTTGGCTTAGTTGTAAAAAATCACTGGTCGCTCTTGTAAAAGATACTGATTTGGTTCCCAGCACCCACACTGTGTCCACAATCATTCTTTTTTTTTTTTAATTTTTTATTAATTTGTTATTGTTACATCTCAATGGTTATCCCATCCCTTGTATCCTCCTATTCTTCCCTCCCTCCCTTTTTCCCCTTATTCCCCTCCCCCATGACTGTTCCTGAGGGGGATTTCCTCCCCCTATATATGCTCATAGGGTATCAAGTCTCTTCTTGGTAACCTGCTATCATTCCTCTGAGTGCCACCAGGTCTCCCCATCCAGGGGACATGGTCAAATATGAGGCACCAGAGTTCGTGTGAAAGTCATACCCCACTCTCCACTCAACTGTGGAGAATGTTCTGACCATTGGCTAGATCTGGGTAGGGATTTAAAGTTTACTGAAATTTGAGGACAAATGGATTGAGCTATAAATGATCATAATGAGTGAGTTAACCCAGAAGCAGAAAGACTCAAATGGTATATACTCACTTATATCTGCATACTAGCCCAAGGGGCATGTCCCACGAAAGCCTTCACTTACCAGGAAACTGGGACAGAGGGGAGGACATCCTATTGGGACTCTAGATGAGAGAAGCATGGGAGAATAGCAAAGCAGAAGGATCCAGAGGGTCCTAGAAACCTACAAGTAGAATATTATGATAGGCAGATTTGGGTCAAGGGGTCCCGCTCAAACTAAGGCACCAACCAAGGACAATACACTTTAAACCTTAAACTCCACAATCATTCTTAACTCCAGTGCTGGGGAATTTGACACCCTCTTCTGAAATCCACTGTCATCAAGCAAGTACATGGTGACCGTGCATACATAGAGGCAAAAAAAAATCATAATTCACATAAAATATAATTTGAAAAGAAACTGAGAAGGTAAGTAGAAAACCAAAACCAGAGCCAGCATGCCCAGCCGATGCCAGAATCTACCTGGCATCTGAAGGAAAGTTTTGCGACAAAAGCCTGATGGCTTCAAATTCAGAATCCACTGGATCGAGATAGTGGTCCTTTCCTCGCAGGAAGAGATTTTAAACCATCTAAGCCAATGTGAACATATTAGAAGAGAAGGAAAATGCAATGCAATCAGTCTGAGTGGTGCTGAGTGGCGAATGGCAGTGTAAAAAGTAACAATTACTCCATGCCTCCCCAGGAAAGAAGGAGCCAGAGTGAGCTCTCCTAAGCGCTGGGAACATTCAGATGGGTAATATAAGTAATAACAGTGTCCGGGGATAGCTTCTCACACTGAAAGACGTAATAAGTCCTTTCTCAGTGTGGAGCACCTGACTTTGAGTCTATTTTTATCTAGGAACAAAAGAAACCCAGATTCCCTGTACAGTATCTCACCTTGATCTTTAACAAAAATAGCGCCCGATATTAGAGGATTTTTTTCTTATTCTAGAGGCAGATAATAAGTACAGACAGGACTGGTGTGCTTGGACTTATCCCAGAGGTTCACACTACATTCCATAGTATATGTTGTTGGTTTGTTGGGCAGAAAACAATAGTGGCGGTCACGTCCCAAATTTTTTTTTTTATTTCCACCATGTGGTTTCAAAACCAAAGAGAAAAAAAAAAAGGTATTAACTTAAGAATAAGTGATCACCACACATTCATTACTTTTTATAAACAGTAGAAAATAATGTATTCTATTATGCAATTCTATTGTGCATTGTGTAATTTGATTATGTGTAGTTGTTTCCCTTGGAATTAAATATTCCAGGCTCACAAGACTTATGAAGCATATGGCATTTACCAGACTTGGAAACACACAAAGCTTACAAGATACACAGGACCCCCAGTCAGGGTGATATAACAGCAGGCTAATAATAGGAGAAGGAACCTTCCACGGGGCAGCTACCTGTGAGCTGTGTGACTTCTGAGTCCTTACCATGCTTGGCGGGCTTTTGGGTGATACAGCTACCCGAGGCACTTATGTTCTGTCTTAGTTAGGACTACTACTGCTGTGATAAAACCCCATTACCAAAACCAGCTTATGAGGGAAAGGGTTTATTTCACTCGAAGTTTCATATAACAGTTCATCATGAAAAGCAGTGAGGGCAGGAACCTGGATGCAGGAACTGATACAGAGGCCATCAAAAGGTGCTGCTTACTGGCTTGCCTCACATGGCTTGCTCAGCCTTCTTTCTTACAGAATCCAGGACCACCAGCCCAGGGATGGCATCACCTAAAATGGCCTGGGACGTCCCCCATCAATCACTAAATAAGAAAATGCCTTACAGGCTGGCCTGAAACCCAATCTTACGGAGGCATTTTCTCAAATGAAGATCCTTCCTCTCATATACCTTTATCTTGTGCCAAGATGACATAAAACTATCAAGTATACGCACCCCAAATAACCTCTCACCTGTACTTCTAGAAGCAATACCTCTAAACCTACAGATACACCAAGCTAGGCTTGGGTGAAACAATATCCTTGGTCTGTTATCAGTAGCCTATGTGGGATAGATAGATGTTTATATATGTCTCTGGAGGAAAGTCATGCAACACCTTCTCATACATGGATATACAGAACTATGGTCATACCCACCATTTCCCTAGTACTTGTATTTATGAACCTGTTCCTGAAAGCTCTCTTGCAATTCCCTAATGTCCTCATCTACTTCATTTCTTTCCCCTTCAGTTATATATAGGAACTAATATTACGGCACTAGAGAATGAAACAAGAGCTTTGCACACAATAAACAGCCTCTCTATCGCTGAGCTATGTTGCCAGCCAGCCCCACATCATTCCTAACATAAATATATCTAAAATTGTATTTTCACTGTGTTTCCCAAATGGTTTATGAAATCCCTACTAACAAACACCAGGATTCTGTAAATGACCCCATGTTCAGGGTGAAACAATCCATGGATTTTAATTAGAATTCGATCATAGATTTTAATAAGCAGCATGAACACGTGCAGTTGTTCTCAAGCATCAATGTATATCCAAATAGCCCGAGAACTAATGACAGACCTCAGGGCTATGTTCAGTACATTGAGTTCTGGTCTAGGGCTCTCGGGCATTTCTAGGATACTTAGATAATTCTGATGCAGAGAAAAGTTTGAGAATAGAGTCTTTGTTTCAATGGTCTTCAGCCTTACCTGCCTATTGGGATCAGCTGACAAGTTGTAACAACAAATACTGATGTCTGCATCTTATGAGCAGAGAACTGTTTTGTTCACTCCAGTGAGGTCTGTGCTTCAGGAATTTAAATGTCCATCCAGAGAATCTGGTGTTCAGCCAAGTTTATGAGTTGCCATTAGGCAGTGATAGCTAGGTTTGGCAAGAACATCTATAAATCAAGGAGATTAAAAGAACATTGTACTGGAAATGAGTGATGACCTAGAGAAAAATCATTATATTTCAACTTTATTATTTTATGCAAATTCAGTATCAACTATGAATAACCAAATAAAAGAGAGATGAAGTGTTTGCTGGAAAGATAGCTCAGTGGTTGCATAGCCACTGCTTTTGTAGAAGACCTGAGTTTGCTTCCAAGCACCCAAATAGCCACTTGTAACTTAAACTTCAAGGATATGACACTTTCATCTCTGGACTCTGTAAGTATTGTACTCACATGTGCACACACTCACATGCAGAAACATTCTGCAGAATGCAGAAACATATGTAACACATAATGAAAGATAAAAATAAATCTAAAATGAAGACCAGTGTTCTCAACCTAAAATCAAGCTTCTCCAAAGAGGAGTTGTGATACCCACATGTGAAGTCTGTGACAGAGGGATATGGTATTGTTTTGAAATATTCAGATTTCACTGACATAGTGGCCCAAATGTCCTGGATGCTTGAAATGTGAAATGCCTGATACTTGATACCATAGTAAGAAAACAGACATACAATGCCAAATCCCCTGGCTGTAAAGGGTTCATTATCCACGAGAGTAAATGATACACAGCTATAATTCCATGTCAGAGGAATGTCTGAGTAAGAGACACAGAAAGAAAACATAATGAAAATTTGTAATAGAGAAATCTCATCATTCCCAGATGAGATTTCTAAAAGAGGACACATTTGCTGTGAGACTGAAGAATGAGAAGAGGTTGAGAGGCAAACATGGGAGAGCGAGGAATGCTGAGACAGAGACTATTATGACGTAAAGCCGCACAGGTGGCATCGTTCATGGTATGGCCACAGAAGAGGTTGTAAAGCTGAGAGGCTGGAGTGTAAAGCCAGAGAGGAGCCACTTAGCAGATGAGTCAGTCATAGCTTTGATACCACATCGGGATATTCATCAACTAGCAGGGCAATGCTCCAAGATTGGGGCAGAGACATCACATGATGGAAGTTACGCTCCGGGACAATTAATTTCCTGGACGTAGACAAAGCAGAGCAGCATGAGAAGAAAGTACAGGCACAGGTGTAGTGATCCTGTGATGAGACACTGACACAAAAGGAGCAGAAGGTGTAAACAAGTAATGAGAAAGAGGGAAAATGCCAAGAGACATGACTAACACTTTTCCAGCTCAGAAAGCAGAGAGGAGAGCAGTACGCTGAGCACAAACAGAATGGCAATAGGATGCTGAAATTGGCAGAGGACGATGCTCTGAATTGAGGCCAAACAGAGAACACTCAGACCATAGGCTTAGGGATCAAAAAGGAAGCAAAGGTTGGAAAGCCATTTTAGGATGGGGTGCCAATCCACTGTCTACCCTCTTAATCATTCACCTAATGCTTTTGACCTCTTCTTAAATGATTATTGTGAAAAATTACAAAAATATACTATGTTGAAAGCCCTCAAAAAGAAGACCCAAAATTAGTAAATAGAGATGTCCATGTTCATCCCAGAGAAGAGCCAGGGCAGCACCCTACATTTCAAGAATTGACTAATGGATGTTGGAACATAGCAAGGAGATGACAGGAGCCTTATGGTATGTAGGCTCAGGCTGGCACCATAGACAGGCGAACAAAGGACAGTGCAACTGTTGTTTCCTAGCTCCCCATCAAGGGCACTCTACACTACCAGAAAGCAGCAAACAAGAAAGTCCCAGTAGCCTCCATCTTTTCTGTAGACCAGTGGCCTTATCTGGAAGAGAATTCCACAGTCTTCATGGACACTGAACCCAATTTGGATCAGTATTTGGGGTCCACATAGCTGTCTTACCCAGGCAATAACCCTCACATTGCACCTCCTGGCTTCCAAAGCCCAAGCACCATGTAACTGTTCCTAGACTGCAACCTTTAGAGATCCTGAGGGCACAGCACTCTATGGCTCTCATCCACTAGCATTGTGGATAACTATCACTGTAAGTCAGCAGCTGTACTTACTTTCATGAGATCTGTGCTGATGTTGTCTCCCAAATCAGTTATCTCCATAAACAAGTACAGTCTAAACCACTGAGGTAAACAGTCTTCACTTACATTGACTATAGCTGAGAAATCAACAAGAGGCCACACTTCTTTGCCTATTCAGGTCTAAAGCATCTGAAAAAACAATACCCAACATCTCTTTAAATGAAGATTCCCCCTTCTGACAACTACACCATAAAATTGGAAGAGTCTGCTGTCACACCAGAAGAAGAGGTAGCAACACAGAAATAAAAATAGCTGAAAAATACAAGGAAGCCTGGTACCTCTAAAGGATCATTATACAATTCCCAGAAACGGAGAACAACATGAAGAAAACCTGCTAAATCCCTGAGGTAGAATTTAATAGAATAATCTTATCATCAGGAAAACACCAGAGTTTATAAATAACACTTTAATAAAATGCGGGTTACAATGTGTTATATAATGAGACACTGTGGAAGGTTAACACATGATTAAAGAAAGCCTAAACTGAACTCTTGGAGTTTAGAGGGAAAGCCAAGAGGTTCTAAAACAGATCTGAACAAGAACAAAAGTCTGAATTTGAAGATGGGGCTCTTTATAAAGCTCAATGTGAAAGAAATGGAACAAAGAGGGAGAAGTAAAGAAAATTTCTAATTTCCATGCCTGAGAAGGGAAGTTCTAGATAACCTGACCATCATCCCTGAGTGTGCCTGCTTGAAGAGGTGGCTCTAAAATATCAATCTTTGAAGATAACCAATGTGGGCAATATTTTAGCTATACTGAAAATGGCAAACAGAGAGAACACCAGTTTACAACTGAAAAAGAAAATGACATTATCAGATGACATAGTAATATAAACAATTGTACATGAACAAATTTTAAGAACTAGAGGACATGAATAAATTTCTGAGAAACCGATGTCACATTTACAATATTATACATTTCATCTCAGGGATGGAAGAAGTGTGTGTGTGTGTGTGTGTGTGTGTGTGTGTGTGTGTGTGTGTGTG
>OU015745.1:101270239-101298993 GCA_907169655.1 Acomys percivali | reverse complement strand
AGCAACAGATCATAGCAGGCTTCAGGGGTTCCTAGTTTCATCTTTTATGGTCATGGCAGCTATCAGCGAATCTGCTGAGCCACTGTCTCTGGGATGCCACATGTGATCCTGGCTTTGTTACAGAACCTGCTCATTCCAGAGACAAGAGAAAGGAATTAGGTCTTAATTAATTAAGTGAGTAATAATTAATTTTCTGAGACAGGGTCCTATGTAGTCAAGGCTGTGTCAGATTTACTATGCAGGGGAGGCAGGCTTTGAACTACTAATCTTCCCCTCGGGTGCTGAGATTATAGTTCTATGGCACCACACATGGCTAAAGAAAGGAAATACATAAGAAAACTCATGTCACCACAGACCTTTATCCTTAAGAAACCAATGCATGTGGTAAACTGAGATTCTACAGGTTCCAGGAGAGAGAGGAAAAAAATGTCATTCTAGTGGCTAATTAAGTATATTAACTTATTATTAGTTTGCTAAATGAGCATAGTTTAAAACTGCCTTCCAAATTTATATCTCTGTCCACATAGATGGTTGCAGCTCTTAGATTACAACAAAAGGGTGTCTTTGTGCAATTGACATCAGTTACTGCAGAAACTCACAGCTCAGAAATGGGACGCCTACATCAGACCTCTTCCCCAAGGCTCAGGGACATCATGGGAGAAGGCAGGGAAAGTATGTAAGAGCCACAGGCAGAGAAAGACAGCAGTTAAATTGTGTTTTCTTGATGTGACAGTGCAGTTGCTCTCAGTAGTTCATAGTAGCTGTGGTCACCGGTGGAAGACCGTACAAGATTGAGATAGCCGCCATTCCAACATGGTGGGGGAGGGGCTCATGAACCCTCCATACCCTTAGCTCAGGACCTATTGGCTTCTTGTGAAGGGAAACTCGGTTTCCTTTAAGGTTGTAAGTCAACCACACCACATCATATGCTCCTGTCCGATGGCTTCAGAGGTAGCACAAATTAAACTAAAAGGTTATAGAGAGAAATATAAACAACAAAAGAAAGTAGAGGATGCTGAAGTTGGGAGGGGGTTGGGCTATATCAGCTGAGAGCTAGGGAAAGAAGTAGATATGACTTAAAAAAATAATACAACCATGTACGAAATTCTCAAAGAATTAATAAAATATTATATTAAAAATTTAAAGGATATGTGTCAAGAAACTCCTATTATTTGCCTAGCAATTTCAGTTCTGGGACTCTAGCATGAATCGAAGCTTATAACAGAAAAAGTGCTTCTGAAAGTATTCACCAGAGAGCACAAAGGGCGTGTGTCTTGAGACTAAGAAAAGGAAAGTAGTGCAATAAGCCATAAATAAAATGCTCAAGATAATATTGAGTCTCTACTTAAATGTTTATTTAGACTTTGTGATGAAATTTGAAGTGCTTATAAGATGAAATTGAAAATACACAGTCTGTAACATAGACAGTATATGCAATATCATTATTGCCATTAACTACCATGATGATTCTACAAAATAACATTACATTAATTGAGGTAGAAAGACGTAGAAGGAATCTCCCGTGTCTGAGTGGAAGCTGTCAATAAAAAGCTAAATGATCTGTTAGCTGAGGCAGGAAATAGGAGGTGGGAGTTCTGGCAGAGACAGATGAACTCTCGGAAAAAGAGAGAGGCAAAGGAGACTCTGAAGAAGATGGACATGAAACTGAGGTGAGGTAACCAGCCATGTGACACACATAGCATAGAATAAATGGGTAATTTAAGTTAAAAGCTAGTTGATGAGCCATCCAAAGCTTATGGCCTAGGCATTTATTCATAAGTCCTAAAGTCTCAAAGTCATTATTCTGAGAATTGGGACCAGGAGATACCCCGTGGTTACAGAAGACTCGCCTGCTGTAGTGGCACCATTCCCTGGGCAGAGAGTCCTGGATTATCTAAAGGTGGAAAGAGTCAGCTGAGCAACAGCATTTATGCATTCGTGCCTCTCTTCCTCTGACCATGGGCATAATATGACCTGCTGCTCAGTCTCCTGTCACTGCAATTTCCCCACCAAAATCAACTGGAACCTGGAACTGTGAGCTAAATAAACACTTCCTCCCATAGAAAATAAATAAATAAAAATTCAAACGGATAAAGACAGAAAAGATGTTAAATATATACACCAGATATGAGTTTGCCAGTGGGCTGAAAATTTTCTTTCTACTTTTCAACAGCTCCAAAGCCACTGTTCTCAAATATATATGTATGCACACACAGACACACACACACACACTCACACACACACACACACATACACACACGCACATGCACACACATACACATAAACACATAGATATACACACATGTATATGCACACATGTACACACACATACACACTTGCATACACACACATACACACAGAGCATGCTTTGCTGTACGTACTTTGATAGAAGCAGCCACCGTCAGGGGAGCAAGCCCATGTCTCCAGTTCTCAAGATGAAGCCTGCGCTGCTCACTTTCATTTCCCACCATCTTCACCAGGGTTTGCTCTGACAAGTAGCAAGACTTGCTTCTGCTGCCAATAATTCTTCACCCAAGCATCCAAGAGCAACTGCTCCACAAAGACACATATAAAAAGTCAGGAGGGAGGGTTGCAGACACCAGGAACATGTTTAGAGAAAAGCATAAGGCTTGAGGAGACATCTGACCAATCTTACTTTTCTTTTATAGTTTAGAGAATACTTGTTTTTTAAAAAAAAGCCCAAGTACAAATCTATAATCTAAACCCAAACCTCTGCAATATTTTTGTCATCTATTAGTTTGTTAGTCATGTGTCGATGTGTCTGTGCCAGCTACTTTTATTTCACCCTGACAAGAGATAGAGCCATTGGGGAGAGGAGGGGGCCTCAACTGAGAAAATGCCTCCTTGAGATCTGCAGCAAGCCAGCCTGTAATGGACTTTAGTGGTTGATGTGAGTGGGGCTGCCTCTGGGTTGGTGGCTCTGGGTTCTATAAAAAAAGCAGATTGAATAATTCAAGGAGGGCAAATCCTGTAAGCAGCACTTGTCCATGGCCTCAACGTTAGTTCCTGCCTCTAGGCTCCTACTCTGCTTGAGTTCCTGTCTTAACTTTCTTTGATGATGAACAGTGATTTGGAAACATAAGCCAAATAAAGCCTTTCCTCTTCAGTTGGGTTGGTCATGAGGTTTCATCAGAACAACAGAAATCCTAACTATCACATGTCCTAAGAGAAGACCAGCTTGGCCAAATCCAAAAACAGATTCAACTATGGCAGCTGAAATTCTCTCTCTCTCTCTCTCTCTCTCTCTCTCTCTCTCTCTCTCTCTGTGTGTGTGTGTGTGTGTGTGTGTGTGTGTTATGTGTAAAATAAAAATGTTTTGTAAAATTTCACATAGTAAAGACTTGAGCTTCATAGCTACAAAGCAGCCAGCCCTGGGGTCAGTTCTCAGGGAGCATTAGCTGCACAGCCCTGCCCTTTCACAGCCTTGCTAACAGGAGGCCACATCTATCAGTCAGGGATCCATAAATCAGCTACAGTGTTAACACTGAGCTGCTGGTAGGTCCAAGACTCAGACATGATTCACTTCATTAGGAAATACATGCAGAACGAAGACAAGGCTGTCAGCAACACATCAACTGAGCTGGCAGAGTCTCCCTAACCTCTCGTTGTCCAGCACTAGCCTCCTAAAAAGTTTTAAAAGAAGATGTTGCCTTTGTGTTGATGACTAACTGAAGTGGTGATCGGCTCTGTGGAAACACAAAGGTGAGAAACAAAGAAATCAAACGATGGGGATATGCATAGCATATTGTCAGGAAACAAGCCAAATATTTGTCAGGAATTGAATGGGCTAATAAACTGTGCCCCCCTGTGTGTGTGTCTGTGTGTGTGTGTGTGTTGTCAAATATAAGAAACCAGCATAATAAGCATAATTCTCAAAATAATCAGGCTGACTAAAATCAGCCACCCAACCGAAGAATGGATAAAGAAACTATGGTACAGTTACACAACGAAATACTATTCAGCTATCAAAAACAAGGGGATCTTGAAATTTGCAGGCAAATAGATGGAACTAGAGGTGATCATCCTGAGTGAGGCATCCCAGATCCAGAAAGACACGCACGGTATATACTCACTTAGAAGTGGATATTATCTCAACACAGATGTCCCAAGTGACTCCACCCAGCGGGGGGATCTAGACAGATACAGGGACTTGCAGCCAGACCGTGGGTGACTCCGGTCAAAGAGCTGAGAGTTGTATGGAAGAATTGAGGAATGGAAGGATGGGGTGAGGAGTGGTTGTCAGGAGCTCCACAAGGAGACTATCAAGGCTGACCCAGAGGGCCTACAGACACTGATGCACCAAGGACAGTGCAATTAGAAGTGGGGAGAGCAGGGGATTGCCTCTGACAAGATCTCTGGTACCTAAGATTTCATCCCTGCCCCTGTGGGAACACTGAGGAGGAGAGGATGCAGACTGTCCAGATGAGACCTGATAGGCTGTGGTCAGCTGGTAGGGGAGGAAGACCCACCCTATCAGAGGTCTACTACAGGAGGAGACTAGATTGGAGTGGGGAGAGAGGGTGGGAACAGGAATATAAGAGCAAGGGGATTACAATCTGGATGTAATGTGAAATAATAATAATAATAATAATAATAATAATAATAATAACAATAATAATAATAAATTCTACATAAACAATCAGCCACACAAATGCAGTGTAAGGCTCTGCATTAGAAAGTTCTAGAAAATTCACTACAGTGCCTAGTGACAGGAAGCATATTAGTGGTTGACTGAGAACTGAGGGTAAAACAGGAGGGTTCCGACTGCTGGGAAGGGGCAGCGGATATGTTTGTAGAAACATTTTACTGATATATACATTCACCAACATTTATGACTTTTAACTTCAAATACATGTGGTTATTTGATGTCAATAACACGCAACAAAACTTTTGTATCAAACACAACAAGGAAACTAAGCTAGCTCGGCGTAAATTCACAGAAGGTAAGTGTATTTAGTTGTTATAGGAATATAATACAAAAGTTATGAAGTCCATAACCATCTTTTAAATATTTTAATTTTTGTTAAATGAAGCCTTGACGTAAGCACAGATAGTAGAACGTTTTACCCCGTAACTGATATATCTACACCCCACATACCAGTTGTTTTTTTCAGTAAGAAAAATTAACCTATTCTTCTAAGTGGTTTTCAAGTATTTCAAAATTGTTATTCACAATCATGCTGCGTCACAAATCTCTTGAGACCAGGAAACTGCTTTAGGCCCCCAAAACAGTGAGACTATGTGGGGTTTGCCTTTCTTTACATTGCCTAGGTCACCAAGCATAAAGTCTTCCGGGCTCTCCCATACTCTTCTTAAGGTGGAATAGTAATTGTCCATAGACATATGAACATTCAGCACATTCTTTTCTGTCACTTTATCTTTCATAAACACTTAGATAGACTTACTACCTTGGACATTATAAACAGCAGTACAAAGAACAAGGGGATTCAGTAATCTTTTCCAGTGATTCCTCTCACTCCCTCTGGATATGTCCCCACAAGTCAGATTGCTTGATCACATGTAGTCACTTAGCAATTTCCCTTGGGATTTTTAAGAAACTTCCACAGCATCTGTATGGCTGTGCATCTCTACCAATGGTGTTTAAATGCTACTGTAGCTCCATGTCCTCACCTCTTAGGCTTCTGATGATTCTATGAGGTCATGTCCAAGCCAATTTTGATTTTCACTTCCAAGATATAACATATTGACAACACTTAAAAAAATAAGCCTACTATCATTTCTTTTTCTTCTTATGAGAAATACAGTTTCTCTGTCCACATTTTAATCAGCTCCTTTTCTTATAATTAAGTGTTTGAGTTCCCTATATATTTTGGATATTAATACTTATCAAATGGATGGTTTGCAATATCTCTTCCCTGCCTGCTGCATGGTTCCTCACTATTTAGATTTGCACACCGTAGGAAATTAATATTTACATTCTAAAAGCATGGGTAGCTTAGTCTTTCCCCTCTCCTCCTGGTGTCTTCACATCAACTGAGAAGCAAAAGTGAGCACACTGAGTAGAGATGAGGAAATAGAGAGTGGAAGAAGGTGCTAGAAAGGGGGAGATGTAGGGATGGATGGCAGCAAGAATGAAAGAATTTTAAATTATTTTTTGAGATTATAATTATATAATTTGTCCCTTCCTTTTCCCCACCCAACCTCCCCACATAACTATTGTTTTATAGTTGTTATTAGACACACACTCCTAAGAACTAAAAGACTTGAAGAAGCTACATCCAAGGGGACTGAGAAAGTACTTCTTAGCTGAACCTGGAATAAATGCCAGACTTCACTGAGCACAGAGGTGAGAAGGAGCCTCACTTAGTCCATAAACCCACAAAGGCTCCTACCCCCAGTGTAGACACAGTCTCACAGTTTAGAACATTTGAATATACTTTTCATATCGAAAACATATCTTCCGACACAGTTTTCCAGAATACTCTCATTTTTCTTTAGCAAACAGATGTCTTTTTCCTTTGAAAACCCCCCCAAATGATAGCAGTGCTGAAAACAAGGAGGTTGACTGTATCTCCTTTGAACCACCAGATGTCAGACTTTGCAAAGCAATCTATCTGTGTAACTGAAATGGAGGGATTCCGGACAGGTACAGCTTTCCCCAGAGCAGGGGAAAGTTCTGACGCTCCTACATACTAATTATCACAGATGCCCCATAAACATTTCAGGTCATAACTGGTTTCCACATGAGACCCTGCACAGTGTAGAGATTCACGTTCAGAGTCTTAGATTTGACAGGGCCTATCTATGGGAGACCGAAAGTAATCTTTAGGCGGAGGGAAGGGGGAGGAGGCTTATAGCTGCTATTCACGTATCACCAGTTACACAGAACGGTGAAGATAACTGTACGATCTTAGCATTATGCGTTTGTTGAATGAATCTTAGAGTTGAGGCCAAGTTGCCCAAGCTCTATCACAGCCTGTGAGTAACAACCCCTATGGGGGTCAAATGTCCTTTGCTCTTGGGGTATGAGGGCTGGAATCCTAGAATGCTTCTGCCGCCGGAGACCTGCAGCTTTCTCTCTCTGGCTCCTTAGATACCTTGATCCTTCTTCAGTCTCAGTCTCATCTTTGTCCTCCCTTGCACTCGCTCTAGCTCTCCTGCACCTCTTTCAGGACCCAGTCCACCTCAAACTCTTCAGACATTTTGGCTGACCTACATCTGGCTGTTGCTGGTTTCCCAGCCTGCCTTTCTGACTGCACGGTTTGCCACAACTTACCTGCTGCCTCTGCTGATGACTTCTCTGTGTTACTAGCTCAACCGTTAGTTAGGAAAGAAAAGACACCGAGGACAAGCATTTTATTGGGTCTGACGAGTCAGCACCTGTGGGGACACCATAGGGGACTGTCTCTAAACTTAATTCACTAGGTGAGTCTGAGTAGGCTGCTTAAACAGCTCAAGTGTGTAGCCCAATCAGAATTTTGCTTCTTTAGCGCCAATCATAGCAGCGCCCCCTAGCAGGCCACCAGGGGAAGTGCTCTCATTCGGCTCTAGAAACAGGTTTTCTAGAGTGATAGCTTGCGACAGCAGAACATCTGGTCCAGATTGTTTCAATCTGGCTAATGAATCTTTAAAGCAATAAAAACATTTTAAATGCCATATTCTGCATGTCTCTGGGGTCTTTGAAGACCTTATCTTTCTATAGAGTCATATCTATCTGCTGTACTTAAGATGTATATTCTTGTGATAAAAGTAGACTAGCAATTGGCATGACCATTATTTAATCTGCTAACATTTAATTTGTATAACTTATTTCTTCTAAACAGTTTGATAGCACTTTCAAGGCATTGGAAGTAAACCTTGTATTATAATTGAGTTATAGGAATACAATAACTCATATTACAGTGGAAATATATATAATGTGTGTGAAGAATAATCTTACATTAGTACCTATATGCAAAATTCTATATCAGTGAATTAAAAATATCTTTTGAGTGACAATTGAGACATTAAGTTGAGGAATAGACTCACTAATCTACTTTTTGTTCTATCTTCCCTATATATTTCTATATTCCCCCTTCTTTCTTTTCAACCACTTTCTCCAAACAGGATGCAACAAAAAATAGTCCTGGCTAAACCTTTACCATAAGGAGCAGAGCAATCAGCTTTGATAGTTACATTGTTTTCCTGAGGCAACCATGGAGTGTTCCAGATGGCTGCTGGTTTACCATGACAGCCATCTGGCTGTTTTACTGACAGTTTTTCTTGAGACGGCTAGGGTGGTAGGGGAAGTCTATCAACTACTAATTAGCAAAGTTACGGCAGTTATGAATAATAAGGTAAATAGCTGTGTTCTCCGGTGGCTTGAAGAGATCTTTGTGAACAGTCGTTCAACTCCTAAGCGGGTCGGGACGCAGAGGTTGAGAACCAGTTCATTACTGCTCTACTCTCCATGAATGCACTCCCCTTCCATTATCAGGAATCTGCAAGCATGACAGCTTTTAAGCAAGCCTAGGAAATGGGGATTCCTTAGCTCTTCCTCATTCAGTTCATACTTAATGAGAAAATGCTTTAGTATTTTAACAAACACCAAGGCTAACAAGTGTTTTATGGGTTAGTGTTAGTGCCTATCTGCCAGACAAACGTCAACAGCACAGAGCAGTTCTAAGGGCTTAGGAAGGAAATCAGGCAAACTGGTGTGTGGGCATTGTAGGACTGTGCTGTGAGACTCAGGAACCCTCTGTAGATTTCCTTGCAAGTTCTGCAGTGGCTTCTCGCCACTCATATTTGGCACAAAATATATTTGTGAAATTGGGTTTTAAAGCCCTAATTCTTCCTCTGCCACGGGATTTCTAGTTATGCAAAGCTACTTAAAAGGCACTTTTTTTCCAATAAGAAAAAATAATCCCCAGTGAGAGCACATCGCAGTAGGGAGGCCATATGCAGCAGGAGAAGCAATAACCACAGCGAGTAAATTAGGCAGTGCCTGTCTACCTGGTTTATTATAAAAGGAAATAGAGAGTATCATTCAGGAGGAAGCATTTTAAATCTGTAAAATGCAATAAAACATGAAACATTCCAATGTCTTTAGGGGTGGTGTTCCTAAAGGAAAGGAAAAGAAATGAAAAATCATTAAGCATTTTTTTTTCTGAAACTGACCAAGGAAGAAACTTTTCAGACAATACACACAGGTATTATTAGTTATGATGAGGTTGGTTAAATGTTTTGGTATGATCCAATGCTATTAAGACTGGAAGGATTGCTCAGTGGTTAAAGAGCTTGCTGTGCAAACCTGAAGAACTGAATTTAAAAATCACAGGGCCCACCTGAAGCTGGACACTGGAGCATACATCTGTAATCCCAGCACGCCTAAGGATACTCCACAACAAACAACAAAAAGATACTGTTTCTCCAACAATGTAGAAGGAAGGACTGACTCCTAAGGTTGTCCTATGACCGCCACACACTCATGTAGCATACACACATCCCCCCTCTCTCCCCCTACACACACACACACACACACACACACACACACACACACCATATATACACACAAAGCTTTTTCTTTAATTAACAGTGTTGTCTACTTCAGTATAAAAGACTTTCTTTGGTATTCTGGAATTTGCTTTATACCTATATACTAAGAAACAAGTTTACCACTGCTTAAAAGTTAAATATACCATACCAAAAGAAGTCTAAATAGATATACCAAGGGATAATTGCACATACATGTTTATTACAGCACTATTCACAACAGCCAAGATATGAACTAGTCCACATACACATCAACAGATGAGTGGATGATTAAGATATGTATACAATAGAGTTTTATTTAATCATAAAAAGAATGAATGTATATTATTTTATTATTTTTAGAACAATTGATGGAATCAGAGAGTGTGTTAAATGAAATAAGCTATAATCACAAATACAAATATCATGTTCCTTCTTCTCATATGTGGAAAGTAAATTTACAACTATAAGATAGATTATAAGATATAATAATAGGATACGAAAACAGAAAGAAGACTATGTAGAGGGAGGGAAAATTCTAAAGGGGTTGAGAAGGGGAGAAAGAGAGGATAATGGAAGATTAAAAAGAAAAGCAAGCCAGGCATGTTGGTGCATGCCTATACCCTCAGTGCATGGGAGACAGAGGCAGGAGGTGCTCTGAGAATTTGAGGCCATACTGGTCTACATAAGAATCTAGGTCAGTCAAGGCTACATGGTATCAAAAATCAAATGAAAGGAAAGAAGTAACAGAGAGATGGAGAGAAGAAGGGAAAAAGGGAGCAAGGCAGGGTGAGGAGGAGGAAAGAATAAAAGGAAGAAAGGAAAAAAAAGAGAAAAAGGAGCTCTTGTTCTTTCCCATATGCAGAGACCAGTAGGAACGTGGAACAAGAGAGGGTGATGGGCAAAATGTGAGAAAATTGAGATGATAGACATGTATAAATGTCATAAAGAAATCACTGCTTTTATGTTTACTAAATTAATAAAAATATGTAGATATTATGCAAATTTATTTTAATGCAAAATGAGAATTATCACTTTTCAGGGATTTGGCTTCAATAAATGCATTCATGATTTACTCAAATAACTGCATTTCCTAATACCCATGAGATGCATGAGTGAGAAATGTAGTTGATTAGGTTTTTATCAGGATTCCAATTTGCAAGTTCTCCACCTTCAGATCAGAATTTCTCCACTCTGGCTTCGATAACAGGTATCCAAGCTTGCTTCCAATTTTGGACATAAAGTAATATTTTGGGATGGAATTTCAAAAACAAAACAAAACAACAACAACAATTTTTTTAAAGCCCAGATGGATCAAAAGAACTTGGCTTATCAATATAGATGCTATGAGTAAACAGGAAGATCTAGCTATTTGCAGTGCTTCTGTTTTGATTGACTGGGTGAAAATAAAATGGCTATTCACCAACATAGTTAGACTCACTTGATTCCAGGCATTTCTCCGTTATTAATTTCCCTTCTTCCTATATAATCCAGACCTAAGGATACTTGAAAATTTATTGCATGATTGATAGCATGCAGACCTATGAACATAATTCATATTTTATATTATTTCTAAGAAATCTAGAAGTCCACACCAAATGATGCATATTTTGTTGTTGTTGTTCTTAATCTAAATGAAATACAAGAATAGTCCAGAGGACACAAACAGGTCATCTACACAGAGTGAACCTGAATGGCCCACTGTGACAACTAGAATGCACCATGTTTTCTCTTGTTCTGTTTTTCTTTCTTTCATTTGTCATCATAGACCCATGTGGTAGAAGTGAGTATATTATTTATGGAATTTGAGTGTGTGTGTGTGTGTGTGTGCGTGTGTATGTGTGTGTGTGCGCTCGCGCGTGCGCACGTACACATACTATACACACACACACTAGATATCTTCTATGTAATATACGTCTTTCAGATATATAAAATAATTATATAAACAAAAATTTCCTTGGAAGTGTTATCCATCATGGAGTATGTTATCAGAAGACTTAATGACTAGACCAGAGCTATGAATATACAGTAATAAACTCAAATGCATACAAAAGTAATTATATATAATGAATAATAGAATTCAGTGATGCCAAAAGAAATAAATCAAATTCAAGAGTGTAGTGATTACAAAGGAAAGTTTTTATAGTTTAACACTAAACCATTGGCTGTTTTCATATGCCTTTTGATTCGCAAAAACAGCAGAGAACATGCAGCATCAAATTGGAAAGGCAAAATTACAATGAGATATCTCACTGCTCAATAAGTCGACATATAAAAATTGATTTTTAATTCCATTAAACGTTATTCTATTTTGCAAAACAACTTCTGTGATACAGTTATTCATAAGCCCACTAATGTGTTGTAGAGATCAACAGAGTCAGCTAGGGTGGCGTCGCTGCTCAATGGCAGAGTGCTTGCCTGCCACAGGGAGCATCTAGATTTGAGTCCCGGGACAGTAAGTAAATAAAACTGGGGAGTGAGAGAAAGCAGAATGCTTAAATGTGATTAAAATTGAGGGTGTGTACATTCAGGGTTTAGATTAGATGTAGGAGTCAAGGCTGAGAGAAGCAGCCTTCTGTTTCTGCATACTTGGACAGGGGAGGTTCTGACATTGTACCTCAGGTAAATAAACTCAGAAATGTCAAAGGTGATGGTTAAACCTGGTTGCTGTCTTTATGGGATTAAGAACCACCAAGGAAACAGACCTCTGACTGTGTTTGTTTGGGATTTTCTAGAGTAGGTTAATTGGGCTGGGACAATTCACCATAATTATGGACAGTACCACAGGTTGTGGTGATCGCCTGACTGTGGACACCACACCACGTCGCCAGCCGCCTCCCACTCATGCTTGGCATACCTTTCTTGTGGTAACGGTTTATTGCCCTGATGTTACAACACAAACTAATGTGTTCTTCCTTAAATTTCCTCGGTCACATATTTTTGTTGCAGCAATAGAACTAATAACTAATACAACATACGTTCAAGATAGTGATGACTTGAAGTAAGATGGTTTCCTTCTTGAGGACAACAATATAGAGAGCCCAAACAACAGAAACCAGGACAACACATGCCTCTGAGAACATCTGAAACAATTTTTAAAATTTATGTTTACATATTACAGGATTGGAACAATGTGATGGTTTTCAAAGGAGTAGAGGAAAGACAGAAAACAAGACTTTTTAATATTTTGCTAATTCTTCTGTGATCCTTTCCACCTCTTTATTATCTGTAAGTGGTCAAGGCAGAACCTCTATGTCTCAATCCATGAAGTCACCTGATGTTTCCTGTCTTGCTGTATAGATACTCACTTATCAGCTTTTTCGTGGGCTCATTGATGGCTGCTATGGTGACAAGATGTTCGATGCTACTTTTGGTATTGAGAGTGATTGCAGCATCAGATTCTCCTCTGTGATCAGAAATTCCGAAACATGGCTGGCTCTGATTGCCAGCGTAAAGGAAGTTAAATAGCTCTGATCAGGCCCAGTCCTCTTCTCAGGCCCACTGATCACTTTACCAGGAAGCCATGCTTTCAGCTTTCCCTCTCACTTTGATAACCCACTACATTTGCTCCCCCAAAGCACGAAGGACTGCCTTTATCTACATACATGAAACTTCAGAAGGCAGTCTATGCTTCTGTAAAGGGCCAAATTCAAACAAGCTATGTTACTCTAAGGTTCTCTTGCCTCATGATCTCCTTTGAGCTAGTAGAAATCAAATAAAGGTCTAATACATGTGGTGGTAACATCATTGCCATCATTGCAAAGGAACGTCATGGACTTAAGAACTCCACAGCCCCTTAGGTCCCAGCTGCCTGCTGATATTCGCCTGGCCAACTGATGCTCTTTCCATCCAAAAGAGCATACAGTAAAGCTCTTCCTTTCTCTTCACCCTCTTTGGTTAGTCCTCAAAGCCACACCTTTGATTACTACACCTACTGTGCCAAATCCCCTCCATCTGGCTGCCTAAAACATCATGTTATGTATGCTATGGTCTTATTCTTTGTATTCCCAGGAACCGCTATGATTAATTAGCTAGGCTTCTGAGCATTGGGGGTGATCACTTAGGAATATGAATCTACCAAGAAACTGTTTGAGCCTAATGTGTGCACTGTGATTCTCTAATGGTTTCATTCATGATGGAGACAGACTTCCTCACATCACAGCTACAGTGATCCCCTCACAAAACATCACGAGAATTTCCCACATAGCTTACTTATGCTTAGCATGTGTCCTGCATCTAATGAGAAAGCAATTCTAATATGTCAAGTTTCACTTTAATTCTCGATGAAAAATAGGTGTATTTTTCAGCTGACACTTCGTGCAGAAAAAAAGAGAAGCCTAACCTGTGGTCACAATGAAGGATACAGACCGAATCCATTTATATAATAAGGAGAGATGCCAGAATATCCTCTCACGCATTGCTTGGAGTTCTTCAAACTTTCATTGTCTGCAATTAAAATAAGACATAAGGGAAAGGGTATGGTCCATTTATAGTTCCTACAATGCCACTGAAACTGTACAGGATAAAACAAATTTGCCAGTTTGCTCTAATCATAAGATGGTAGCTTCTAGGCCCAGTTCCTTGTTCTAAATATAGAGTAACTAACTAATGGTTGGCATTTTCAGCCTTTTAAGCATCATTGTATAGTAACAGCTATAGAATAGCTCCTCTATCAGACAGTATAGCAGATGCTTGGTGTAATAAGAGCAGACATCTGCAGGGGGCATTATCTGGGCCAGCCTCCAGCCCAGCACTACAGATGTATTCTTTCACTCTGAAGTACAAGCTAATTGTCCCTGTAGCCATAGGAGGCCCATACTGTATTGCCTGCATTGTATCTGGGAGAAAACAGAGGCTTCAAGAGATGAGGCAGCTGTGAGGTCATGGTCCGTCACAATGCCTAAGTGTCCTTTGGTGACACGGAGAAATCTTGGGTCAGAGATTTTTCACTTTTCATTTTGTAGGGCATCTACTTACTGCAAAGCATATCCTGAAAGTCACAATTGGCAGCAGCAAAGATGTGAGGGGGGGAGCCTAGGATCTCCTCTTTCCTTTATAGGCAGCCATGACCTCTTTCTGATACACAGGGAGCCACTTGTAAGGGTTTATAGCCACACAGAAGAGACCTGCATATGTCTGAGGGGAGATCAGAATGGATTTCAGAACACAGACATAGCTGCTCCCAGGTGTGTCAGGGCTTCCCCTGTCATGTAATGCTAGCTTGAATATTTGCTTATAAGGGAACATGGAGGAGGGGAGATCTGAATTCCTGTGAAGAAGGGACTTCTAACTGAAGCAGACAGAACAAGGTAGGGCAACATCAAGACCTGGGAATACCTCTACATCCCTAGGCTATCTGCTAACTGCCAACACATCTGACACACACAGCTTTTGAAGACAGTGAGAATATAAAAACTGGCCTGCAGGGATTTTGGTAACCCGCCATTAGGTGTTTGAGACTAGATGGAAGCCTTGCCTCAGCAAATTAGGACCCTCATATTTAGGTCATGGAGAAAGAAAAATTATCTTGTACAGGTCACTTGATCACCAGAATTCTTTGTGTCTTCCAAAAGGATAGGCAACATGGTAATTAGTCAGCAAATATTGGTATCTTGATTGGTATGGGGCCATTTCTACTATCAAATGGTTCATGTCAGCTTTTCTCAAAAATTTCTCTCTCTCTCTCTCTCTCTCTCTCTCTCTCTCTCTCTCTCTCTCTGTGTGTGTGTGTGTGTGTGTGTGTATGTGTGTGTTGGTTCTTTGGATATGTCCCTATATCTTTCATATGTGAGAAAATTTGTTCTCTTCTGATTAGCTAAAAGCCCAGTCTCCCCTAATGTTCTTTCTGTAAGACAGTTCTCACTTTTAACTCCTGGGAACAAACTGTTGCCCCATTTCACCAAGGGTAGGGATGACTTCTTTCAAGGCTCCCACATTCTTCATCCACTTCTCACAGGTAGTACACTTTCACACTGTATTCAGTCACTTCAGTTAGGACCTTGTCAGTGCTTTCAATTTTCCTATGTTGGGGTGCCCTCTCCTCTTTCAGACTGAAGAAGAGTACCTCTAACATTCTCTCCTCACGGCTGATTCTATTTTCCCATCTTCATTACTATCTTTTTTTTTTCTGTGGGAAGAACTTGCACACTGCCTGGTGTTATTGCCTCTGGTAATGTTTGCTAGTGTAACGCCTGTGCTACTGGGGGAGGGGAAAGCTGAAATCAAGGAGACATGGAGTGAGCTGGGAGAGCGAGACCCTCGATGCACAGTGGTGGGACAAACCAGACACAATAAACTACCTTCAAAACAGCCTTCTTCATCCATGATGCTGTGCATGTTGTTCTTCCTATGATTTATTTTAAAAACCGTAGTTGAAACCACACTGCAATCATAAATCACCTAAATTGCTGAGAAACAGCTAGTAGTTTTGGAGAACGAGACAGTAGTTTTGGAAAATTTGTTCAGAAAAGTATAACACATCTAGAGGCCTAATCAAATTGTTTTAGACATAATCAAGAAAAGCAAAACACACAGGCTGGGAGAAAATGTACAATAAATCAGATAAAGAAATTGTACCCAGAAGGTAAAAGGAGCCCTTACAAATCAACAGTGAGAAGGCAATAAGTAACCCAACCGAAAAACAAGCAAAGAGCTTGAGAAATGTCTGTTCAAAGAGAACACATGGATGTCCAATAAATACATGAAACAATGTTTGACAACACCAGTTATCCAGGAAATTCAAATACCACACCAGCGTTCCACTTCCCGGTCAGGGAGCGCGGCTCTGGGGGTAAAGTTTGAGCACAAGCATGAGAAGCAGGGTGTGGATCCACAGCATCCACAAATGGAGCTGGACATGGTGGAGGAGTCCTGTGACACCTCCCCCCCAGGCGGACTCTCTGGGGCTGTGTAGACGGCCAGGGCACCGAATCCACCAACTCCAGGTAGAGGAGAAAGCCTGTCTCAAAAACAACATGGACAGCAATACAGGATGACTCTTTTTTGGGGGGAGGGTGTTTAAGACAGGCTTTCTCTGTGTAGCCTTGACTGTCCTGGACTCACTTTGTAGTCCAGGCTGGCCTCGAACTAACAGTGATCCACCTGCCTCTGCCCCCCCCCCCCGAGTGCTCTTAACATTGACTTCAGACATCCAAATATGTCCCTATGTGTTTGTGTACCCACTTCCCACTTACATTTTTGTATACACACACACACATACACACACACACACTATATATATATATTTCAACATGCAACATGCACAAGTCTTTTTTTACTATTATAAAAACCACAACTTTTGTTGGCGTGGATATAGCAAAACTGTAATGTTGTACATTGCTAGGCAGAATGGAAAATGATGCTGCCACTTTGAAAAAACAGTTCTTCAGTTCTCAAAATGTTAACCATAGAGTTCCCACATGATCCAATGACTCTACTCCTAGATACGTACACAGTCAAAATGAAAATATGCAATCTATAAAACCTCCTTGTACTTGTTATTATGCATAGTGGCCCAAACATATAAATGATCTAAGTGAGTTCTGATTCATGGGACCATAAACAAAAATGGTTATATCCATATGGCGGAATAAAAGGAGTGAGGTATTTCCATGTACCATGGCATCAACAAACATCAAAATTAGTATGTTGAATAAAAGTATCCAGACAAAAGGAACACATATTATATTTATATGCAATGGCCATTACAGACAACTCGATAGAGACAGAAAGTAGCAAGCCGATGGCTGGGACACTAGTTAGGGAAGAAGAGAGATGATTGCTAATGGGCATGCTCAGGGTATGGCAAATAGTCTAAAATTATGCTTGTCATGTTATTTAAATACAACAAGATCATTAAAATGAATGTTACTTTCTGTTTATAACATTTGAGGCAGAGTCCCACTTTGTAGGCCAGGATGTCTTGTGTCTTCCGGTTCTCCTGTATTGCCATCCCAATTGTTTGGATTGCAGGTATGTGCTACCCTGTCTGGATGAAGTAAATACTGCCAATAGGTGAAATACATGGCACTTGGATGTTAGCTCAATATATCTGGTTTGTTTGTTTTTTTAAGTTGACACAAGGAGTGATACAGAGTAGTAGGCACTCAGATCTGCTCTTTTCTTTTTTAATAGATGCTGCTGCCAGGCTGTCTAGAGTCATTTAAAATAAAACCAACCATTCTTTAACTGCTTTTTTTACCTAATTGTTTTAACTAAATAACTATCATGTGTCTATCTACCTATATAACTACCACCTACCCATCATTCTATTTATTTAATTTTTCTGCTGAACTACTAAATTGCAAATTATAATTATCATGACTCATTTTTGTGGTACTGAGTGGGACCAAGGCCTTCACACATACCAGACACACATTCTGCTACTGAGCCACATCCCAGCCTACTATCATGATTCCCGATCCTTAAATACTACAAGAACTTCCTAAATAATGATGTACTAATATAGACTATTCTCTTTTCTTTCTTTCTTTTTTGTTCTTCTTTTAAGATTTAGTATATTAATTTGAGTGTTTTACCTCACATATGTCTATGTACCACATGCATACTTGACTCCTGAGGAAGTGGTGAGCTTCCATGTAGGGGCTGGGAAATGAACCCAGGTTCTTCTTAGGAACAACAAGTACTCTTAACCACGGAGCCAACTCTCCAGCCCCCTTTTGTTGTTCTTTTTGTTTTGAGTGGGGTCGTTGTTGGTGATAATGGTTGTGGTGGCTTGGCTTTTCAAGACAGGGTTTCTCTGTGTAGCCTTGACTATCCTGGACTCACTTTGTACACCAGGCTGTCCTTGAACTCAGAGATCCATACATCTACCAACCAAAGTGCTGGGATTACAAGTATGTGCCACCACTCAAGTGGGGCGTTTTTATTTTGCTTTTACTACTGAACACAAGGCAAGGTCATATGAAAGGCACAAATTGCCATCTAACAGGTGTCACTAATGAAGATCATTTTAAATTTGAGTTTAGCCTTTCCTGGATACTTATGCTCCTGTTGATCAAGACCAGTTTCTTTCTTTAGCTCTTTTCATTGGCTAACTCTACCTACTAGAATAATTTTTATATGCATACATTGTCTTTTGGGAACACATATTAAATCATGGTATTTAAAAGCAGCATCCAGAATTTTACAACTACAGAGGCAATGATTTGCATCATAAATTGTTCATATACAAAGACAACATGAGGAAAGCAACTAAATCTGTTATAAGAAGTGATTTGTTATGGAGCATTTTATTATGGTGACAGAGAGGGTTTGTGGGAGGAGTCTGAAAAACATTGGCATATTCTTATTTTATGAGCAGTGATTAGTGACTTATTCTGGCAGTCATCAGGGGTCCAGAATGCAGATAGAAATGTGCAGTTTCAGGCTACTATAGAACCTTTTTGAGTATAAGACTAGAGGCCACACACTTTTACGATTTAGCAAATGACCTAGCTACATGTTATCCATGACCTGTGTGGGTTTTTGTGAACTAAATTTGTAAAGGTGATAAGCAAACTGGTTTATCTTATCTAACTGATATAATTTCCAGACAGCATTAAGATTGTACTGTTGTTCTTACTGGCTGTTTTATGTCAAGATCACTATGAGAACCAATAGGAAAGAATGGAGTAGAAAGATTGAAAATATTAACTATGGATGGAAAAGAAAATTTGAAGGTAATGCCAAGAAGGATGAAGTTCTAAAGAGAATAGTATCATTAGAAAGAATCCAAATGTTTTCCACAAGAACAATACAAAAGACGTATTCGGTGAATCCAGATAATCCATAAGACCCTATCTGCTGCAGGCTCAAAGCAGTCAACCTATAAAATCGCTTCAGAGGCCATCCTTTATAATAAGAGCCTTAGGGTACCTTGCTTCCATGATCTGGCAAGTGAATTATTTTAAGGTGATGTGGTTTTGCATCTTCAGTTACCAGGACACTCAGAGACATCCTTTACCATTGTTCAACTGGGCCCCTGCATAGCTCCCATTGGTTATAGATTTTTCTCTTCATTAATTAATTTATTTAATCAATTTACAGCCTTCTCTCAGACCCCTCCTTTCTCTCCTCAAAGTCCCACTCTCATATCCCATTTCCCCCATTTATCTTCTCCTCAGAGAAGGGGAGACCCCCAAGGGGTACCAACCAACCCTGACATCTCAGGCTGCAGCAGGATTAAGTACTTCCTCTCCCACTGAGGTCAGAGAAGGCAGCCAAGCTATGGGAAAGGGATCCAAAGGCAGGCAAAAGAGTTAGAGACAGCCCCTGCTCCAATTGTTAGGGGATCCATATGATGACCATGCTGCACACGGTCTAGATGTAGCTCATGCATGCTCTTTGGTTGGTTGTTCAGTCTCTGTAAGTCACCATTGGCCCAGGTTAGTTTCTTCTGTACATCTTCTTGTGGTATCCTTGACCTCTTACAGCTCCCTCAATCATTCCTCCCACTCTCACAAGACTTCTTGAACTCCAGTACTTGTTGGGTTATAGGTATCTGTTTCCATCAGCTTCTGGGAACAGTTACACTAGGCTTCTGTGTAGAAGCATAGCAAAGTATCATTACTAGTGTCAGGTGTTGGCTATCTTCCATGGGGTGGGTCTTATGTTGGGCCAGTCTTTCATTGACCATTCCCTCAGTTTCTGATCCATCTTTATCCCTACAATTCTTCTAGACAGGACCAATTTTGGGTTGAAGGTTTTGCATGTGGGCTGATGTCCCTCTAACTCCACTGGAAGTCCAGACTAGCTACAAGAGATCGCCACTTCAGGTACTATGGAGTCTAAGCTAAAGTCTCCACAATAGACTCCCTGAAGTTCCCCGTTCCCAGAGATGACCCCCCACATTGATTTCTGTTCTCTATCCCAGGTCTTTTTGATTTCCTCATACCTGATCCTCATGCTCATTCACCTCCCCACACCCTCTCTCACCCAATCCTCTCACTCCATCTACTTCCAGTTTCTATTTTATTTCTATTTCTCAGTGAGATTCAAGCATTGTCACTTGGGCCCTCCTTGTTACTTGGCATCTTTGGGTCTGTGGATTGTAGTGTGGTTATCCTGTACTTTATGCCTAATCTCCACTAATAAGTGAGTGTGTACAATATGTGTCTTTCAGGTTCTGGGTTACCTCACAATGATTTTTTTTTAATTTTTAAAAAAACTTTTAAAATTATTTTATTTCTGTGCATACAAACTTATATTATTACACATATATACAATAGATTACCTATGGCAAGAAGAACTGTGATACAATCAAGAATTATATAAATGTTACATTCTTAGTGTTTTGGCTATTTATATTTGACAGCCTTGAAGATATCTTTCCTATCTTGGTGCATCTAAATTTCTGAATGTAAATCAATCTCCATCACATATTGTCATTATCAGCTTAGAACACCTATCTAGACCTAAAAAAATCTTAACACCTAAACAATTAAGCTTCATTGTAAAACTAAGCTACCTGCTCTTCAACTCCCTCAGAGACTTGAGAAGGAGGTAAACTTGATTATCTGAGTATGCTAGGAGTGCAGGTTGGTAGCTTTTCAAATGAAAAGATGATGGAGACAGTTTTCTATCAGGATGATATTTTTTAGTTCCTTCTATTTGCCTGCAAATTTTATGATGCCCTTGTTTTTAATAGCAGAGTAGTATTTCATTGCGTAAATGTACCACATTTTCTTTATCCATTCTTCAGTTGAGGGGCATTTAGGTTGTTTCTGGCTATTATGGAAAAAGCTTCAATGAGCATAGTTGAGCCTTGAGGTATGGTGAAGTATCTTTTGGGTATATGACCAGGAGTGACATAGCTGGGTCTTGAGGTAGAACTATTCCCAGTTATCTGAGAAACCACCCAGTTGATTTCAGCAGTGATTGTACAAGTTTGCAGTCTGACCAGCAATGGAAGAGTTTATCCCTTTCTCCACGTCCTCGTCCGCATGTGCTGTCACTTGAGTTTTTGATCGTAGCCATTCTGAATTGTGTAAGATGGAACCACAAAGCTGTTTTGATTTATAGTTCTCTGTTGACTAAGGGCATTGGACATTTCTTTAAGTGCTTCTCAGCCTTTAGAGATTCCTAAGTTTAGAATTCTCAGTTTAGCTCTGTACCCCATTTCTTAGTTGGGTTACTTGATTTCCTGGTCTTTAATTTCTTGAGCTCTTCATATATTTTGGATATTAGCTTTCTGTTGGATATAGGGTTGGTGAAGATCTTTTCCCATTTTATAGTTGCTGTTTTGTCCCATTGACTGTGTCCTTTGCCTTACAGAAGCTTTTTGGTTTCATGATGTCCCATTTATTAATTGTTGATCTTAGAGCCTGTGTTGTTGGCTTTCTTCTCAGGAAGTTGTGTCCTGTACCAAGGCATACAAGGCTCTTTTCTACTCTCTTCATGTAAGGCTACTTTTGCAGCCATATGAAACACAAAATATAGCACTACTGAGGGTTTTACCAAGGAATGTCACAGGAAATCCTGGGAAAACATGCACCGTGTGGCATACTCAGAGTTCCTGTAAATGCCCCATGACAAGGTGATTAACATACTGAAGTTGTATGAGTGAAATAGGTGACTTCAGAAAGTTGGGGATGTGAAAGCCATCCAATGCCAAAATGATCACGGCTAGTCTGAGGTAGCCAGTTTGTATCAGTCCACAAAACAGTATGGGTGGGCCTGCCCAAGTGCTTGGGAGCACACACTATGCAACAAAGTGGCCTGGATGTCTGCTCTGAAGACTTAGCATTCAGTGTTTCCTGTGCTGGATCTCAGTCTTGCATTTTTCTGGTCATTACTTCTTACGTCTCTCTTCCTCTGTTTTGGAATAGGAATGAGGTTTTTTGTTTGTTTGTTTGCTTGCTTGCTTGCTTGTTTGTTTAATTTAAAATGACGAGAATACGATACACAGATGTTTAACACATGCAAATCATTATTAAACATATAAAACTGGTTTTTTTATCTTAAAAGCTTTTGACAGGGTTCACAGTGAAGAGTGTGGCTCTAGTGTTGAGTGGACTTTGGTTTGGACTTCTACACAGTGCTAGAATAGTTTAGGCTTGAGGGACTTTTCACAATGGACCAAATGCACTTTTCAGAGTGTGATGAACACAACTCTTTGGAAGAAGAGGTGGGATGCTGAATGCTACAATTTGGATATAGAGTGTCCCGCAAAGGCCCATGTACTAAAAGCTTGCTTGCCAGCCTGTGCTACCATTATGAAATAATGGAAACCTTAGGATGCAGGAGAGAAGGGAAGAAAGTTAGGGTTTTAGAGGTAAGCCCTTGAAGGACATATTAAGAGTTGTGGCTCTCAAACTTCCTAATGCTGTGATCCTTTAATACAGTTCCTCATGTTGTGGTGACCTTCAACCATAAAATTATTTTTGTTGCTACTTCATAACTGTAATTTTGTTACTGTTATGAATCATAACGTAAACATTTTTGGAGATAGACATTTACCAAAGGGGTCATGATCCACAGGCTGAGAACTGCTGTATTAAGAGCCCAGTGCCCACTTTTCCTTTCTCTTGTGTGACTGGTTAGCATGATACAAACGTATCTTCCATGCTGACTTCCTTATGCTGTGAAGTACTGTGGCCCAGTGAAGTAAGCTCATGTAATTGTGTGTTTTAACCTTTAAAATCCTTAGTCAATTATACCACACCTCATGTGTGCTTTGATTATCTTAGTTATTTTTCAGTAAGAAAAAGCTGGTTAGTATTTTACTAATGAAGTGTTTTTAACAAGTGGTTCAGTCAGTTTATGAAAATAGTTGATTTAGGCCTCTGCAACAGTGACTTCAACCTCCATCACTTGCACAATAAGGATGGAAGAATCTTAAGCAACCATAGCAGGACAGTGTGAAGCAATAAGTGACTGGTAGATTCTCTGTGGGAATGCCTCATGCCTTGGATCCCCCAATACATGGTGCTTTTCTTGGAGTTATTTTTGGTATCTTGTAAGCATGCAAGGTGTTTTTTTTTTCTTCACTTTCAAATTCTTTTCCTTTTTGCCTCTGGTCAAGTCAGCACACACCTACAGAGACTGCACACTCTGTCTGCTGAGGATAATTCAATTATGTGACTCACCACTTCCCATTGCACAGGCATCTTTCCCATATTTGAAAGTCATGCCTCACAACTGGTTTGTTCCTCTGCTGGAGTGAACAGCACTGAGTTATTTTTAGGTAGATATTCTGCAAAAATATCTACATTTCATGTTAGAATAGTAATTCATTTTTTAATTTCTAAAGGACTGTAGCTTCTTTCTGGAAACTCTGGACTTCCGTTCTCATGCTGGGTCCCATTGTAAGGCATCGAATTTCTCTCTGTACTCATCTTCTCACTTAGCTCTCCTGTCATTTGAGGAGGATGGACAGCATAAGCGATGCCCTGCCTCACTTGACAGGTGAGCACACTGCTGCCTCAGTCAGATAAAATAGTCTGCTCTAAATACAGAGGGGCTGAGAACACAAATACAGAGACTGCAAACTCAAGGCTCTGGGTTGAACGCTAATCATTGCACTGTTTTCTTCTGGCCCGAGTTCAAGGTTATAAATTCCATGGTCTCCTAGTTCTGGGATAAACAGTTTTGTATGGCTTTCATCTTTTTGCTGCCAGTTAATTTCTATAAGGAAAAATGTGGACAAAAATAATTTAAAATTATGTGAATCATAGTTCTTTGAGTGGCTATTTATAGGGCTGATTCTACTAAATGAATCATTCATTTATATCGAATGCTTGGCCCCATTTTGCTTTCCTCCCCATCATGGGTATCATGAGCTTGTCTTAGTTACTTAACCACCCATGATACGCCCCTGCATGGCCACTTCTCACCTTGGGGAATGTTCTGTTATTGTATTTGATTTGATGTGTTATAATTAACTACACTGAAATACAATCACACCAATGAAATCCAGTGACTAGAAACTGGGAACTGATCCAAGACTGGTTGGTCTGTGATGGAAACACAATGTCCTACATAACTGGCTTGAATGATAATTGACCACATTAAAGTCTAATGTTGTCTAATGCTGAATACCAGAACGACATTCGGTTTTTATGGCGCACTGCTGAATAATTTTGGAATTAAGACACACAGTAACCTGATGTTAGCTCACCCTGTAAATCTGACTTCCAAACTCCCAATTAGCTGAAGTTGGGCATGCAGCCTGGATGTATAAAAGGAGTGAGAAGAAACATTTATTTAGATATTTTTTAATGTAGGACTTGCTCTTCTTCAGGCTAAATCATTGAGAGCCTTTACTGTTTCCTGTAAGTACAAAGAAATTACAAGTTACAAGAACCTTTAGTGAGCATCTTTTCTTTATTGATGGCTGAGAGATCTTGCTGATCCAGAGACCACAGGGTCTCATTCCAATGGTCAAGTTCCATTGAGAAAGACCGAGATACAGAGAGATAAATTCTTATTCTCCAGCCTTTCCTACATCATTCCCTTTCTTCCTATGTTCAAGCCTCACACATCACATAGATAGAGTTCTCTCCCTCTCTTCTGTGTATGCACTGAAAGCTAAGAGTTTGCAGAAGAAGATGTTATGAGGGCTGTTCCTGGGGTTCTGTTGAAACGGTAGCTCCTGAAATAGAATGAGTGTGACATAAGACCTAAGCCCCATGCTGCAGCCCAGCCATCCTAATATTCCCTAAAGTATTCTGTTCCTCCACTGAATACTTTGAGCTCCTCATCTGCTCACAGCTAGAGATTCATGGAAGCTGCCTTCGCCCAAAGCTGTGAACTCAGACACAGAACTGATGGTTCCTCTTAACTAGTCAACTAGCTTTGTTGCCACTTCATGGTAATGACATGAAGTGATACCAGAGTGATGCTGTCACAGATCTCACCACCAAAGGACATGGCTGGTGGCAGAAGCTGGACAGTCTCAGTTTTGTGAAAGACTGCATCTTCTGCAAGCTCTCATGAATCCTCTCTTCTCAAAAGGACCACCGCAAAATGGCAGAACTAATGCTGAACTGAAAAAATGCACTGTAAAAACAGGCAAACTTGATCTCCTTACACATGAGTAGTCAGATACAGGCATAGGAATTATAAACAGTTTAACATTGTACATATCAATGCAATGGCACATGGTAAAGAGAGCTCTTAAAGTTAGGCAGAGGGATTTCACAATAGGTGATAGAATATGTCATGCCTACCTGGGCAGGGGCATGTAGAGAGTAGTGTTTAAGAAAAGTGGTTGGTTCCGTTGGGATATTTGAGTCTATTGTCATAGGAGAAGCTGCAGTTGAAAGAACAATTGTGTGCATGCACTTGTGAGATGATGGTATGACCATCTACTCTCTGTATAACTTCCTTATGGCTTGCACTGGATATGAGGAAATATCTTTTTCTTTAACTTATTCCTTTTTAAAGACTTACAAAATAATTTTTATGTGTATGGGTGCTCTCCTGCATATGTACCATGTGTGGTTAGTGACAACATATAGGGATGTCAGAGGCCCCTGAAATTGGAGTTATACATTGTTATGTAAGTGCTGGGAGCTGAACTCAGGTCCTCTACAAAGACAGCAGGTGGGCTTAATTGCTGAGCCATCTCTCTGGCTCAAGGACTACCTTTGTACTATTAGTCCCAAAGATGGGAGGAGAAGGACCACAGATCCAAATCAACATGGCTAAATTAATTAAAGCAAGTAATTAATTAAAGCAAGTTTTTTTATTCATGTACATGGGTTGCTTCCTTTATAGCAAGGCTTGAAAGATCAGCCTAGGATGGGAGGAAACTAGGATTTTATGGCAAAGGGGTAAGTGACTTCTATATGGAGGATTTGTCAAGCAAAACAGGAAGAAGGGTTATAACAGCCAAACAAAGCATAGACATTAGCTGTAATGATCTCCTGAAACAAAGACCTAGTTGCAAGGTAGTCATGACAAAGTAGTCATGGGTGGTCATATAACCTTCTGAAGCAAAGTTAGGGTTGTAAAATACTTATAAACAAAGACATGAGTGCCATATCTGGAATGTAGAGGACAGAGACATTTGAAGTTAATGTTACAGGGCAAATTGAAGCAGGCTGGTTCTTTGGTACATGTATGTACCCAACTGAACTATGTCTTCAGACCAAGGACTATTTTTGTATATGTGTGTGCACAAAAGCTGAAAGTATACCCAAGAAATAGGTATATGTCTGGAGAGTGGGAACAGGATGTCGATGAAAGGAAAAGTGTCCTTTCATTCAACTCCAATCTATTCTGTCTCTAGTTGTGCTGTGTTTTTTTGTTTTGTTTTGTTTTGCTTTCATACTTAGAGGTTTAAATAGTAGTTATTATAACATCCATAGATTTAAAGGAGACCACATGAAGATGGACATTACACAGCTAGGTAAACATCCTACCAAGTCTGGAGCATTTGTATATTTAAAAGTATGCATGGAATAGAATGCATGGAAACAGGCACTAAATAGTTGGAAACTTCAGGTTCCAGACATGGGAGGAACCTGGAAACCACTGAAATAACAGCTAGATGAGGTCACGAAAATGATTCATCCCAAGGAATGATCGGTGCCCTCCTTCCCTAGCCTCCTCCAGCATTCAGGCACTCCTAAGGTCCTGCCAATCCCTAAATCCATTTAGTTTCAAGTTGCACCTGTGGTTTCAGAACTTAATAGAATACCATGCTTGCCATAGTGGTGCACATCAACACCTGAAAGAGAAAGTGAAGATCCCAAATGTGCAAAGGAAGTAAACAGATTAAACCAAATAGCCACGATGTGTATTGCACTCAAGATAAGAAATCAGAGGCACAGGCACAATGGGAAGTTAAGAAGGTTCTTTAAGAAGGAAGAGTTCATCTATATTTTGACAGGATATTATGTCAGGAGTTTGTCTTTTGTTGTAGCTGGCCATTGAGACTCTATCTGCTGCTCCCTGCCTTTATAAGAAAGAAGAACAAGCACTGTCTGGATGCTCATATGGGCACCTGGAGCACTCCTCGGACATCTAGGAGGTTGATTTATGAAGGAGGTCTGAATGATTAGGCTCTAGGAATCATGGACATGCTTCCAAATGGGGCCACCATATAATCTATCACTTTAAAATGGTACATTTCAGTTATATAGGGACAACTGTAGGAACAAAGGAGGTACTTCTGATGATTAAATCAGGACAGCTGGCATGATCTAAAGTGGTCCAATATAAAAAGAGGCATATGAACACCAAGTCAAAAGAGAACTTTTGACTTCTGGGAATGACCATTTTATGAATGGATGGATGTACTTGTATGTATGTGCAGGTACATACACATATGTATGCACATGCTTTTGAAGGTCTAAGGGCAACCTCCAGTGTCATTACTTGGAGCCAATCACCTTGATTGTGTGTGTGTGTGTGTGTGTGTGTGTGTGTGTGTGTGTGAGAGAGAGAGAGAGAGAGAGAGAGAGAGAGAGAGAGACAGACAGACAGACAGACAGACAGACAGACAGAGAGACAGAGATAGAGACAGAGAGAGACACACAGAGACAGACTCTCTCTTTGTCCCAAGGCTTATCAAGCAGGCTAGCTGGCTGGCCAGTGAGCCCCAAGGATCGAATTTTTCTCTGCCTCCATAGCATTCAGTTTACAAGCATGTGCTACCATACCTCATTTCCCTTTTTTTCATTTTTTTTTTTAAACATCGACTGTGGGAATTAATCTAAGATCCTTATGTTGCACAGTTTTTAGTTACTTTTCTGTTATTGTAATAAAACACCATGTCCACAGAAACTTATAAAAGATAGTATTTAATTTGGGCTTATAGTTTTTGAAGTTTAGAGTTCATGATGAGAGAGCAAAGGCAGGCAGGAACAGCAGGCAGTAGGCACCGCATTAATAGCTGAGAGCATATGTCTTGATTTGTGAGTAGGAGATGGGGGGAATGGAATAAGTTTTTTGAAACCTCAAAAGTTACTCTCAGTGACATACCTCTTTGAACAAGGCCATGCCTCTCAATCCTTCCCAAACAGTTTCACCAACTGGGGACCAAGTATTCAAATATATAAGTATATGAGGCCATTCTCATTCAAACCATCCCACACAGCAAGCACTTTATTAATGAAGCTATGTACTAAGCCTTAGATCAACCATTTCTATATTGGCTGACAATAAGGTACCACTTTCTAATGACTACAAAGCCCAGCTTCCCTGTCCTATGATTCACAAGGCTTTTAGACAAGTTCACAACTATGAAAAGGAGAGAGAGAGAGAAAGAGAGAGAGAGAGAGAGAGAGAGAGAGAGAGAGAGAGAGAGAGAGAGA
>OU015745.1:101254339-101267014 GCA_907169655.1 Acomys percivali | reverse complement strand
GATAGTATCTACTGAGTAGTAGTTTTCCTATTGATAGTATCTACTGATAGTGGCTACAGCAAGCCCCTTCCTTGATTTCTGTACTATTTCTCATCATTTCCAACCTTTTCACACAAATTTAAATAATTCTGAATGAACTTCTGGTATTTTCCATCAAAATATCTTTGACTAAAATTATTTATCCCAGCCTTTGACAGATCGCTAGTTGTTATCTTCTCTCCTAAGATAGCTTAAGATTGTATATAAAAGTCAGCATGTTTCTTATAGTCAGAATGTTGGCTGAGCAGTGGTGGTGCACGTCTTTAATCCCAGCACTCGGGAGGCAGAGGCAGGTGGATCGCTGTGAGTTTGAGGCCGGCCTGGTCTACAAAGTGAGTCCAGGACAGCCAAGGATACACAGAGAAACCCTGTCTCAAAAAAAAAAAAAAGTCAGCATGTTGTCTGATGCACAGTAAAACTGCAGTCAGTGTTAACTACTCTTATCACTGTTCATAAAGTGGTGGTACAGCCTCACTTCCTGTGTCCAATAAGTAGAATACCTTTGCTTTGTAAGTTGATTAGGGAATGGGAGACATGCAAACCGTAACACAGGGCATTTTTACAGGGAAGTCTTCATCTGTTTTCTGTTGTTATAATTAAACAATACAGACTTGGAAAATTACGTAATAAAAGGGCTTATTTAGTTCATGGTTCTGGAGACTAGGAGTCTAAGGGCAAAATGCCAGCATCTTGTAGCAGCTCTTGAGGACTTGCTGGTTCTTAAAATGGTAGCAGAGAGATTATCAAAAATTTCCCCAAGTGTGTCAGAGAGAATCTGCTACATACATACATACATACATACATACATACATACATACATAAAAATGTGACCTCGGTAAATCATTAATCCATGAAGGGAATCTGCTCATAGGGGCAGTGCCTTCTAAAGTGCCTGAGCACCTTGGAAATAGCTCTTCTCCAACACATGAACACTAGGGGACACATTTAAATCATAGTGGAAGACAAGTGGGATTGGCAGAATAGTGGCCATACCTTGGCAGAAGGATTTGAGATGGGCAGATTTTCTGTTTGAATAACTATCTCCCCTGGGAGCGCCCACTCTCCCTAGTTCTCACCCTGATGGCCAGGGTACACCTATCATTGAGAAGTCTCATCTCTTTTAACCAGAAATAAATAATGCATATTTGATGGGGAAGAGTCCAGAACTGTATATAGCCTTTGTGTTTTCGTATTTTGTGTCCTAACAATAAGCAGAAGCTGAATTGAGAGCTATTAAGTAAATTATTAAGAGTTAAGTTATTTTCATATTAGGAACCCCCATGGGTTTTTTGAGATGGCCTCATTATAATTGATTAGGTTCCCTTGAGTTCTTCATCAAGGTACTTTATTATGTGTGTTTATTTTCAAGCTTCCCATTGCTGGGAAACCATTATGCAAGTAATAAGAAAAATATTAATATTCCTCTGACTAAACAAACACTGAGCATCTATTGACAAAGCCTCTTCTGTTATTAAGGCTGAAGACAAAGTGCCTGTAAATGAGAATGTATTTCTCCAGATTTCTGCAGAGGAAGAATTACCAAACATTTAAAAAATTACAAACACGCTGGAGTGCATGCCTCAAAGAGACAAACAGAATGTACTTGAATTATAGCACGTGGTACATGTATCCAGCCTAGGAACATGCTTCATGATGCTCCTAATTAGATACAGTACACCGGCAAGGCTGACGCCCCTCCATCATGGTGCTCTACAATCCTGTTCCTGCCTTCACTCAGAAAACTTCACTGACTCAAGCTCCTAAGTTCTCCGTGCTTGTGCACAAGCCTATAACCCTTTATGCAGCTATAAGATCTACACTGTATTTATTTACAGAAGCTTGGATGTCTATAGATGCAGAAGCCATGGGAAGGTTTATCTCTTTTTAAGAGGAATGGTAAAGTATCAAAAATCACAAATCAAGAGCTTGACACCGATGATTTCCTGATGGCCTTCCTTTGGCAGGTAATAAGTATTGGGATTCTAGGTCTCCAGGAAATGCAGTTCACATTCCAAAATGCTGGTCCTCTTCCAAACTCTCTTCTTCTTCCCAGCCTACTGTCTTGGTTTTTTTCCTCTGCCGCCCCATAGACACGGTGCATCTCACAAAAGCATATCCTAATGGAGACCTTGGTCTGTACCACCACTCATGCTCTGGAGCACCCAACTGTCTACTGCTCTCCGGGGTCTGGTATTCCTCTGTTTTCTTTCCTTTCCCTGTGGCTCATTTGCTAACTATAGGCCCATTCCAATTGCACTTATGATATACGTAACATTTAGCTTCTGCATGATCCGCTATGTCTTTCACTTAGCATATCCTTAATTAAAAACTCATCAATAACTCATGCTCAAATTTGGATGAAAAAATCTAGATGTGTAGGTCAGAAGAAAAATGAAGATATGAAATCAACTGATTGACTATATGAAGAATGAAATGGCTAGGAAAAATTCTACAAGTAGTTACATTTTTATGGAAACACATGTCAAGAAATCTGAACTGTTTTATCCCAACATCTGTGAATCCTTGCAAATTAGAATTAAAATATCTTTACTGTTCAAGGTCCTAGTGCACCAGGACCTACAGGACATTATAACATGGGACATCAAATAAGTGACTGCTCACATTTACTGTTCATGACAGTGGTGCCACCCTGAAGGCATGGAAGTGATAGAGCTGAGTCTAGAAGAAGTTGCCAACACAAGATTTACAAAACAAGCTGAATAAAGCTGGGATTTAAGACTGCATATTTAATTTTAATATTGAAGGCAAATATATTCTGCCTCATAATGCCAGTTAATATCTCAGTCAGAGATATATAAACTTATGCTATCATTTATATAAATTTCATTGTTTTTGAATCCTCTGAATTTTAGGACAGTACTCAGGATAATTAAGTGAGTTTTAAATAAGTACTAGCACCTTCACAGACACTTCGATATATATCTGAAGTAAAATTAGAGTATTTATTTGTTCAATTAAAGTCAATAAACATGTATTTATTTACTTAGGTTTTGTGAGACAATGCCTTTTTTTCTATCATCCTCCATCTTTTTTTTTTTTTATAAGATCTCTCACTGAACCTAAAGTTATTAATTCAGTGGCTGGATTATCAGCTTCATGGATCCACCTGTCTCTGGCCCTGTGGTGGCTGGAGTTATAGTCACAGGCCACAGGCCACATTGCTTGATTTTCAATGTGAGTGCTAGAGACCCAAATTCAGGTTCTATTTTGCCAACTGAGCCATCACCTCTGACCAATGAAAACAGGATTTGAAATTATATGGGCTTATAATTATGGCAATCTACAATTATTGTAATCTTGTTTAAGTTCTTCAACTTACCCATGAACATTTAAAATATACTCTGTATATCCAAGGGAACATGTGGCTATTCATCTCTTCCAACAACTATCAAATGTTCTCTGCCCTTTAGTACCTACATGAATCAGCAAGTGGCTACCAAAGTGTTACCAAACGAATGGCTACTCCATTCCAGTCTTGATTTTGAATTACTTTTCACAGACTTGAACGTGTCTCTGGAGAAAAATTACAATAAATTTTGGGAACTAATGAAAAAAGTGAAACTGAGTTATTGATACCTGTTCACAGATTCACTACCCACTACACTTGGCCAATTTTTCATAACTAATCTTCAAAACTAATTAATTCACCATCTGCTATGATGAAAGAAAATGTAGCAGAGAGATTCCTATCCTGAATCCTGTTTATTATATAACAACACAGATGGCAGAAATGGACAGAAATAAAGTTGAAGGTAATAGTGCAAAAGTATAATTAATTATACCAACACACTCCAATATGACAATCCAGTCAAGATGATCTGTGTATATTCTTACAGGAATGTCATTTAATTGACAGGCAGCGCTGCTCTCACAGAAATCCCAGGCGATCATATGAGATTGAGAGAATCGAAACAGGCTGCTGTTGGTTTGTAGTGGGTGGACACAACAGTCTTCCCTTTGGCCTTTTGAAGAGCTGCTTTAATGTGTGCTTAGAGACAAGGAAAGGGGATGTTCAGTTATAATCAGACATTTTAAAACTGCTGGGGGCCATGAGCTATACCGCCAGGGTCTCGCCATCTTGTCCAAGCCTTTAAGTTTCTGTTTCTCCCAGAGTTTGCCTTTTACCAGAAATCTGCTGACCCTGGTTCATCGGTTAGACTAAAGATAGATAAAGATAGATCAAGATATCCTGTGTGACAGAACATTATGACCGTGCCTGAAATTCCCTGTGTCTTGAGATAGCCTACAGCTGGGTTGCCATAGCAATATGCTTCCCTGTATCCTGTCTTATAAAAACTGCTGCCTGAAAAATAAACGTTTGAGAGCTTGATCAACATTCAGACTTGCTCTCCTTCTTTGTGTCTTGTGTTCTGTCCCTCATTCAGGTGATTCTCCTCCCGGGCTTTAGTCGAACCCCCGCTGGTCGGGGCATAAAACTAGTCAATTCAAATAAAGAAAACAATTTACTGAGTTTCAATGAACTGTAAGGATCTAAAATGTCTAGGTGCAAAGAACAATTGGACTGGTATTCAGATGACAGTATCTGAGTGGCAGCTATTAGGAGTCATATATATGTTTCTATTTCTGACAACTAAAGAAGAGCGACCTAGACCTACAAGTCCCTGAGCCACATGAGACAGAGAAAGTGGACGTATACACAGGGATGGTAGAGTTTTAGTGAAAGAAATGTGACCAGAAAAGCAATCGAGATGATGGTACAGATAGTTGGCATTCATTAGCAGCAGCTAGATGAGGCCTCTGAAGGCTCAGCTTTGCCCTGCATTATTACCACTCCTGGGATGTAAGGTGGGATAACTTCTGTTCTGGGTTGACCATGGAATATAGATTAAAATGAGGACTTGAATATTAAGTCAATAGTACTCTTTATCCTCAAACTATGGCACCAACCAAGGAAAATATAGGCAGTAAACTTCGAACTCCTACCCAGACTAGCCGATGGACAGGACATTCTCCACCGTTAAGTGGAGAAGGAGATCTGACTTTCACACAAACTCTGATGCCCCATATTTGACCATGTCCCTTGGATGGGGACGCCTGGTGGCATTCAGAGGAAGGATAATAGGTCACCAAGAAGAGACTCGATACCCTATGAGCATATACAGGGGGAGGAGGTCCCCTCAGTCACAGACATAGGGGAGGGGAGTAGGGGGGAAAGTGGGAGGGAGGGAGGAATGGGAGGATACAAGGGATGGGCTAATAACTGAGATGTAATATGAATAAAATAATTTTAAAAAGAGAGGTACTATGAATAAATTAGTAAAATATAAAAAAATACTAGCTGAGAACTATATTTTGTGAACAGTTGTGACATCCAAGTGATCACCACCAATGATTTTTACAGTAGAGCAAATGCTGTAATACACAGAGCCCAAATCAAAACCTGAAGTCTTATTACAATAATTGCAAAGACAGAGACCATGACACCAGATGACCCCACCCCATGCTCAGGTGGGCAGAGAAAGCCTGAGACAACCCCAGACACCCAGAGGCCCTGGTGCCATTAAGATGAGTGGTGGCAAAATGTAAGAGAAAGAAACAGAAGGATGTGGGTACAATAAAGGGATGTAGAACTGAGACTCAACTGAGGACCAACCTGATCTGAGTAGCTGCCCTTTGCCCCCTGGGGCTAGGGGCCATGTTGAAGTGTGAGAGCTGTGCAGACAGACCTGGTCCAATCCTTTGTCAGCTGCAGCACTTGGGAGACCTGGCTAATCCTCACCTGGCTATACTGAGGTGGGAGAGCTGACCCCAAGGGGTTGAAGGTAAGCTGGCCTCAAGGACATGAGTGCTAGAAAGCTGGCCCAGGTGGTGTGGGTACAGGACAGCTGGTGGGCTGAGCAGCTCAGCTAACACCCAGACTGAGAGCCACAGCTTTGAGTTGGCCCACACAACATCTACCCCATCTATGAACTGCTGGAGCATGTGAAGGGGCCGGTCCTGCAGACCCAGAATGGTAGGATTTCCATGACACAAGGAAGAGCAACAACAGATATCTGAGAGAAGTTCCAGTGAAGATCAGCTATTGATAGTGTAGCAGAGCCAGAGGCCTCAAGCCAGACAACTGACTCCTTGCAATGAGCATTGCAAGTAAAGATATGTGTCAAAAGGGTATACTGTGAGGCACACTGTGACACACAGTAGTCTCCACAATGAGATGGTTTTTGGTGGTGGTGGTGGTGGTGGTGGTGGTGGCGGTGGTGGTGGTGGTGGTGGCGGCGGTGGTGGCGGTGGTGGTGGCGGTGGTAGTGGTGGTGGTAGTTTTGTTATTTTTTTGGAGGGAGGGCAGGTAGCAAGACAGAATGCAAATATAAAGGGACAGGGAGATGTGTGGGTTTCGGTAAATGATGTGAAATTCTCAGAATAATAAAAAGTTAAATATAATTATTGCAAAGAGAGAATTAGGTGAATTTCTGAGTTTGAAGCCAGACCAGGCCCCAGAGTGCTTTCTAGGTCAGCCAGGGCTACACAGAGAAATCTGGTCTTGAAACGACCCTTCCTCCCATAATAATAATTGTAAAGGCATTGTGCATCGAGGACTACAGACAGCTGCTGAATTCCTTCAATGACACAGACTTTTTAATTTCCTTTCAAGTACAGTTTATAGTTACAGCCATTCTCTTATTCCTTACTGAGACAAAAGGGCAGCATCATATGCTGTGTCAAAATGTATCCAGTAGCTGAAGGTAGGAAACAAGATGTGTTCTACATAGAATTGCCACCAACTCGCAAAGAAGAGGAAAACAGGGCCTTTGAATCCTGCATAGTGCTCATTTTTTCCTCCCATTTTTATTTCTGCAATTTGAGACCATTCATAAAAGACTTGTCTGAACATAAACTAATATTTTTGTATGTTTTATAGTATGCAATCCTGAACTTCTAGGGGAAATTAGTTACAGAGGCATTTGTAGTAATTAAGTGAGAACAATTTATGAAACTGCACCATATATATCAATATATAAAGTATATAATATTACTCACTACGTTTGTAAGAATAATGCACACAAGACCTTATTCCTGGGTCATGGGATTGTAGATTCTTTTAAAATAATTTGGTGTGTGTATGTTTTTCTACTTTTCTTTAATAAATATGCATTTTATATAATAAATTATTTTACAATAACTAAGGTGTTGGTCAATATTTCTTAGTATAAATTAGGATCAGAATTGTTATGGTTTTATAAATAAACATGACATTATCTATACATAGTCTACATTACTATATTGCATATAAACAAGCCAAACATTCTAAAATATTAGCGGGTTTGGGCTTGCTTTAGTTCTCGCTCCATAATCCATAGCAGTTCTTGCATTCTTCCACTGTCTGCTTATTATCCTCTTTTTAGTTTTACCCATACAATGCACATTCCAGGTTAACAATATGTAATTCTTCAATATTTTTATCCATGTTTATCTGCTCAGATAAATAGTCACACATTGCCAGGCATTGTTTAACAAAATTGAATCAATTATATATAGGCCTCTACATCTTGCTTTTCTCACTCAAAAATAAATTAACTGCTACAATTTTAATTTATTATTTTAATTGCCATGTGATATCCCATTATGATATTATGGCCATAATTACAAATGAACACAAATGAACAACTTATGGATCATAATTTGTTCAATAATTCTCCTCTGAAGCTTCTAGATTTTGTTGCCATTATGAAAAATGTTGGAATCAAATCCTTATATGTGAGCCATTACTCATGTTTTTCTTTACTTGGGAAAATGTCCCAGGAATGTAATGTTAAATCAAAGAAAATAGGCATTTAATTTTAAGATACTAGATTACTTTCCAAAGAAGCAGTAGCAATTAACAATTTCATCAATCATTTCTGAAAGTTCTCTCCTTCTTGAATTACTTATTTTTTAAAAAAATCTTCACTTCTTTTGTATTTAATGTAATAATTAGAAGTGGTTTCAAACCTGACAGTCCTACGGGGATGAAATCATATTTCATTATTACTGTGATTTTATTTCCTTATTAAGCACTTTAAGCATCTTTTCAGATGCCTTTCAGTTATTGCTTCTCAAATGAGTTGGATTTTCTGGACGTTTATAGTGCTTCTTTCTCTATGCAGTACTTGCTCTTCCTTTTGTAATTTGTAATTATCCTTTGCACACACTGCATATTAATTTTCTGTCATTGTTGTTATCTTACCACAATGTATCTTTTTTTAATTATATGTGGTAACGTTTGCTTTGCATTTCTATATAGTTATGTATCTTTTAGGGTTTTTCATTGTTTTAGACTATTATGACAGGTTGTGTATAATGGGTACTTCCTGATAGTTCCAGTATTAGTTTCCAAGAGAGAGCAACAATTACAAAACTTTTTATGCAAGTTGATAAGCTGGGGAAAGACAGACCCTGAGTCATAATGGTTTAAGTAGGATAAAAGTTAGGGGTCAGGTGAGAAAGATGGTTGTCCAAAGGTTCCTTTCTTGACATTGAAATACATTTTATTAATAAAGAATGTTGAAATGAGCATAAATACAAAACACTTCTCAACTTGACAATCATTATATTAAAACAGATTTGCAAATCTTATTCACAGGCTTTGGCTGACTACCACTAGCATACTTTCCTCCACACAGAACCAAAGAACAGCTAGAGACAACAGCCATCTCACATGATTGTTGAAGTAGAGTATTAGCAGGGGAGGGTGTACAGTATGCAGCAGAGCACAGAGACACATAGGAGCCTTGTAGAGGAACTGAACTCATAACATCTACTTTCCACTTTTCAGGATCAATCTTAAGTGAAGAGATGCTTTATTGACTTAATGAAGAGATGCTTCCCATCTCCTTAAAAGGGAGACAAGAAATTATCCACTGGACATAGTCATGCTACTGTTTCACAGGGTTCTAGTGGCATCCTTAGAACACTGACATATGCCCCATAATGTCTTCCTGGTGGGGAAAGGGCTCTTGGTGCACACAGACACCTTGATACCACACCTACATATCTATCACACCAAGTCTCTGGTGGGCTGTCCCAAACAATTATATATTCCCAGGCCTTTGAATAAACTAGAAACCATTGGGCACCATCTCTTTACTCATCTAGCATCTTGGAAGCCCACCTTGAGATATTCAGGGTGCACAGACCACCCCAAAAAAAGAAGCAAGATGGCCCTGTCCACTTCTTGTTATTCATTAGCTCAGGATAGCTCACACCCACTCCCTACATTGCTACCCTCACCACAGGGAGAAGATGAGAAACCAGCCGTGAGTAGATAGATTATACAAGGAAGCAGATAGACAGTTCTTGTCTTCAAATACTTTCATCTCTTAAGACATAATCCACTTGCACATTCTGAGCAGTTCAGCTGGCAGCGACCCAGAAGAGCACAGTACAGGCCTTGCTTGTGTGCCCACAGACCTGTGAGACCCTTGAGTAGCCTGCCCTCAGTAGCTAGCTCCTCTACAAGAAGCAACCAGGTAGCCCTGCTGATCTTGGAATTCCCGGAAGTGATTGGGCAACCCAGTCCCAACAGCTCAGCTTCCTGAGGTCCTGAGAAGCAGGGGAAAGCAGCTAAGAAGCACTCCATGTACAGACTAGTTTCCAGAAGCATAGGCATAACACTTAAACATTGACAGAAGCCTAACATGCACCTCTGGGTGTGACCTAGATTCCATATAACCCTCTGCTACATAAGCAGCAGGCATGCCACACTATATGCAGCTTAGCCAACCAAGACAGTCTCATCCTCAACGACCCACAGAAACTGACCTGAGCCCACAAAAAAACAAAAAACAAAAAACAAAAAAACAGGCAGATGCACCATGCAGAATGCCAATGATCTCACTCTTCCTAGAGAGCTATATCTCAGTTGTTGGTGCAATCCACCATTAGCTGCCTCTGTGGTCATAAGGACCAGCAGACATTGCCAAATACATCTGGACCCAAGGCCAATGCAACATATATGAAGTGATGCCCTAGTCACATGACTTGCAGAAAGTCTTACTAAGAAAGCCATCTTGAAAATTAGGCAAGATAACTGACTCACCAGATGCACAGATTCCAATGGGGCGACTCGGGAACAATAAATAATATGAGCCCTCCAACATAGCACATTTTCTATTAACTGACACCAAAAGACAATGGAAACCGAAAAGTTGCCTAATGAAGAATTCAAACAAATGATTTTTTAAGAAAACGAAATAAAATACAAGAATATAGATAATTCCTGATATGAATGAGAGAACCAACAAAAAAAGATGATGAAATAGAATCAAAGAAATGTAAGTTAAAGTACAATTGAGAGCTTTTTCTATAGTAAAACTGATCTGATTTTAAAAATGGTATATGTATGGTGCTAAGGATGAAATTCAGAGATTTATGCAGGATAGCCAGTGAACTAATGCACTAATGAACTGTACTACCAAACTGGAAGACTGGTCCTCTGGGCTTGAAGATAAGCCTTTAAAGTAAACTAGCGGGGTGTTTGTGATATATCTATACATATATGTGAGTGAGTGAGTGGGATGTGTGTGTGTGTGTGTGTGTGTGTGTGTGTGTGTGTGTGTGTGTGTGTACATATGGAGGTACAAGTAAATGTAAGTGCCTATGCATGCACATAGAAACCAGAGGAGGACACTGGGTGGCTTCTTCCCTCACTTTCCACATTATTCATTGAGGCAGGGTCTTTCCCTAAGCCTAGGATAGGTAGCAGCCAACTAGTCCCACTAATCCCTGTCTCCACCCTTCCCAGCACTGAGGTTATAAGTTCACACAAGACAATTCCTGACTTGTTACCTGAGAGCTTGAAACTGAAACAAAAGGAATGCTGCTTATGAGAAACTTACTTCACCAATAAGGACATAAAAAGTCTTCTAGTTAAATGATGGAGAAAGACGTACCTTCATGGTTGGGCAGTGTTTTCTGAGATCAGAAAAGTCAAAAGCATTAGTTAACACCATTAATATAGAACCTTCCTGATATCTGGCTTTGTCTGTCCCTTACGCTGACCGACCCTCTAATCACCCCTTCTGCTTTAACACTAAAGAGCACTCTAAGCCCAGGTGTTCATCAATTCTTCTACAGGCTTAAACTCTTATAAACCAGGAGTTTGGTAGCCAGAATTTGGGACATCGGGAACACAGTTTTGATAGTCATTTGCTTTTTCAAAATCAATACCTAATAAAATCTTTCTACTCATCAAGATGAACTTGAGCACATCATCCTTTGGACTGTCTTTGCTGAATCACTCCTGGAGAGCGGGACAACAGCAGAAGCAGCTATGGCTATATCAAAAAGACTTTGTACAAAAACTCAGAAAGGGACAAAGAATGTCACTGTATGATGACAAAGAGATTGATTCAACATGAGGAAGTTGTTGTCGATATATACTAATTTAACACTGGGGTAACCAATTATTTAAAGCAAGCACTATTGGATCTAAAACAGGAAACAATCATAATACAATAATACTTCAGGATTTCAATATCTTACTTTCATCAAGACAGATCAGAGGAGCAATGAATGAGGTTAAACTATGCTGTATATCAAATGAACTTAACACATGTTTATAAAACATTGCCTCCACCAATGGCCTAAACACACATTCTTGCCACCAGCACTTGGAACAACTGACACCAGAAGCTGACAAAGGAAGATCATGGATTCAAGAGCAGTCTAGCTACACAGAAATCAACAGACTGTCTCTAAAACAAAACACTTCAACATAACCTTCCCTTCACTCTCAGGAAATAAATTTGGACAGCACACTCTATAACCATAAGGGTTTTTTTTTAATCCTTATACTTTAAATGTACTATGAAAAGCATACATAATAAACTATATGTTTCTGTCTGTAAGTCTTTGGATACAACTATACTCAAGGTTATAAACAATGAAATCTTTCTCTAGAATCACACGGAGTTAGCAGGTACAATTGAGGCCAAGTATTATCTTTGGGAAGAACCTCAAGCCATGAGACTGTGCATTGCCACTGTTCTCCAGGCTTGCTCACTCTTCACTTGGCCGTCACCTTCAAGAGAGCCGTCTCTGGCCTCCTCATTTAAAAATGGCAGCCTCAGGCTGGAGAGATGGCTCAGAGACTAAGAGCACTGGCTGCTCTTCTAGAGGTCCTGAGTTGAATTCCCAGCAACCACAGGGTGGCTCTCAACCATCTGGTGTCATCTTTTGGTGTGCAGGCTTACATGCAGACGGAACACTGTATATACATAATAAATAAATAATTTTTTTAAATAACAGCCTTAGGGTATGGAGAGATTACTCAGCCAGTATAGTCTTTGCTGTACAAGCATGAGGACCTGAGTTTGATTCCCAGAACCTATGAAAAACCCAGGTGAGGTAATGTATACTTGTAATGCCAATGCCAAGGAAGTGGAAACAGATGGATCCCTCGGGTTCCTGGCCACCCAGGCTAGGTAACTGGAAAATCCCAGTTCCTGATAAGAAATACTCACACCCACCCCATTTCAAATAAAAAATAGTAATTTCTGAACAATATCCAGGATTCACCTTTGATCTCCACATGCACACACATATATACATGGGCACCAGTGTGGGCGCGCACACACACACACACACACACACACACACACACACACACACACACAC
>OU015745.1:101241965-101254329 GCA_907169655.1 Acomys percivali | reverse complement strand
ACACACACACACACACACACACACACACACACACACACACACACACAACTGCCTTATTCTTTCTTTTTTCTCCACAGCTCTGATCCCATTTAATGTAGTAAATCCTCCTCTGTGCTGTGTCTGCCATCTCTAGGTAGCACAACCCCCTACCCCCACTCAAGTTCCATTGGGTAGGATTTTGCCCATTCTGTTTTCCTGATTCCCAACCACACCCTGAGCCCCTGGTACATAGATCATGTGTTTCTTAGAAGAACGAGTCATCACAGGCTGTGGTACCTCAGTACAAGTGGCATTTATCTGAATCGAAGCAGGACTCGCTACAAATAGTCCCGCTCAAACACTGGCTAGGGACTCCAGGCATAAGCACCCTGCAGTCTTGAGAAGACATTTCAGTGTCTGCCTTCAGGCTTCCTTCCTTCATCACGCTTCCTCCCTTGTACCCAGTGTCCCGAGCCTGCCTTGGCTACAGTTTCTGTAGTACCTCAGAACTCACTCTTCCTTTCCCACCTGTCATTACTAAAATGCAGCTCCCTGGCTTCTATTACCCAAAGACCTGGCGATTCTCTTCTAAGCTGATTAAACTTATTGAAGCCTAGATAGTGGTGAATACCAGTGTCTGTACCCCCAGGAAAACAATTTGCATTTAAACAACTTTTGGTGTCTGAGTGCAAAGGAGTAAGTGATGGGGGGAGCACTCTGAAACAGACTCCTGGCCTTGGACATTTGTGGAGAGCTCCCTGAGGCAAACTCAAATTACAGCCCTCAGTATCATTAAAGGATAAAAATTGACAAAAGCTGGCAAGGGTGTGAGGAAAGAGGGTTAGGGTGTACGTAGTGATATAAATTAGTACTCTTTGTGGAGAGTGTTATGGAGTAACCTGGAAAAATTGCAAATAGATGAGCTGTGTGATCCAGCAAGCTCACTACTTGGTACGTATTCAAAAGAGAAGAACTCTACACTCATATTTATTATTGAATTCTTCACAGTAGCACCACTAATCTCAACAGGATATGAAACCAAACTCAATTTCTTTTATTTATTTAATTTATTTATTCTGATTACATCTCAATTGTTATCCCCTCACTTTTATCTTCCCGTTTCTCCCTCCCTCCCTCCCTCCCTCCCTCCCTCCTTCCCTCTTCCACCCTTTTCCCTTCCCCTAGGTCTGTGACAGAAGGGGACCTCCTCCCCCACCATATGGTCATAGCCTATCGAGTCTCATCCTGGTAGCCTGCTTATCCTTTCTATCTATGGAAAGATGGATAAAGAAAATCTGGCATGCATATACAGTGCCTTTTTATTCAGTCATAAGGAAAGGATAAGTTCTGCCATCGGATGGACCTGGAAGACATTAAGTGAATGAAGTCAGACACAGAAAGATAAATCACATGATCTTACAGGTGGAAGCTAGCACTTAATATCACAGACATTCAAAGTAGAATTGTGGTAGGCACAAAATAGACAAGGGAGAGAAGTCAGTCAGCAGGAAGTAGAGCCTTATCCCTTGATGGAGGGAAGAATGTGTTCTGCAGTTCTTTGGCACAGTAAGACGAGTATCATTAATAATAATTCATAATAGAGTAAGTTAATTTCAATGTACTCACTTAATATAGGAGAAATTTGAAGAAATAAATTGGTTTTAATAAGAATGGTACCCATAGCTCATATATTTGAATGCATAGGCACCAGGGAGTGGCACTATTTGAAAGGATTAGAAGGATTAGGAGATGCGATGATGCGGCTTTTTTGAAGGAAGTGTGTTACTGGGAGTAGGCTCTGAGGTTTCAAAAGCCCATGCCAATCCCAGAGTCTCCCTCTCTGCCCACAGATAACATGCTCAGCTACTTCTCCATCGCCATGTGTGCCCATGTGCTACCATCCTTTCCCATCATGATGATAATGGACCAAACCTCTGAAACTGTAAACAAGTCCCCAATAAAATGCTTTCTCTTATAATAGTGGTGTCTTTTCACAACAATAGGACAGCGACTAAGACAAAAAGATTTACCAATTTACTAAAACTTGTTTAGGAAATACGAAGATTACGAAGCAGAATTTAGCTAAAGGAGCTTTTCCTCTAATATAACTTGAAGATGGAGCATGTAAGCGAGAATACAGTAAAGAAACCATTGAGGTGTCTACCTCATGGTTAAGGGAAAGGCTTTTATTGTAGCTAAGAGAAAAGAGTCTGTAGAGGAGAGAAAATGAAGACGACTGGCCATCTGCGGTAGAGATGCTGGGTATGGGGAAACCATGTAAGGGAAAAGAATAAGAAGCTGCGGGAGGGAAGCCTGTCAACTGGGGCAGTCTGGGAGTTAGGGTTGAGCAGGAGCTGGCTTTTGAAATCCCTACAGGTACATGTGAATTGGGACCTAAGGAGTCTGCAGGCTGCCGTGGATCCTGACACGTGACCACAGGTACATCAAAGGGAGCAGCCTTTCTGGCATGCAGTGTAAGGGTAAGATCATATTCTATATGTAATTTATATTCTATAATTAATGCCATGGTCTGTGACAAAGTTGTCCTCCAGATGATTCCACTACTTCCTACAACCTGGGAAAACCACTCACTGCCATAAACTAAACATGCCAGCACTCTCCAAAAGATACAATTAACACCCAATGATCCTATGAGACAGAACAGCGTCCTTGGAGATTCAGCCTCCTGGACCCAACCTGCTGGAAGGTCTGCACTCCTGAGACTCACAACTTTCCCTGGAGATCCGGTCCCCACCCAGCCTGCCTAAATGACTACATTCCTGAGACTCATGACCCCCCCCCCCCCCGCTTATGGTTTTGTCCTTGTTTCTTTGTGACCCCCCACCCCTAATTACAGTTTTTCCTTATAAACCCATTGCCCTTGAAGCCCCGGTATCATTCTCCTATCCTGCTGCGTCAGGAAGGATGATGATCTGAAGCTCTGAGCCCGCAATACAGGACCCTATGTTTGTTGCATCGTTATCGAGTCCTGGTGGTCTTTTTTTGAGGTCTCTCAATCTGGGTAATCTTAGCATAACAGCAGAAAGCCATTTCACATGTCTCTGGGAACAAGTTTTTATTTATGTGTCAGCAGTCCCTCTGTTTTTTTCTTTGTTGTTGTTGTTGTTGTTGTTCTTTTGTTTTGTTTTTTGTTTTCTGTCAATATTTAGCTGTAACTGAGCCTAGACTGTCATCTTGGCCATAGTCAATGGGCCTTCCCTTTTAGGGTGCTCGGGATTTTCACTTGGACCCTAACAGATAGCACGCAAAGAGGCTTGTTAGAAACTGTAGGGAAAAATTGTACCTCTAACAAAATTAAAGTTTAGACATGTTGAGACTATTTCTGTTTGCTAAGATTGCCACCAATTAGGCCCTATTCCCACAGCAAAGCAAAGACACTGGGTAACAGGATTGAGGCTCATTAAGTCTCAGTTCTTATTAGGAAAAGCATAATTCTGCCAGGTAGGATGACCCTGGGTGACAACTACTGGAAAAGAGCAACACTGGCCTACTTCAAATGTAACTGTGACAATACCTTTGTTATGAACATCTCCCACTTGACCAAAATAACCAGACTTGCAGTTTCCTGCCTCTGTTTAAACTACTCCCAAGTGTGACTTGGAGGCCAGGACCTGAAAGAGATTTAAAAATGACCACGTAATTCACATTTAAAAACCTAAGGCCTGTATACACTAGTTAAGAAAGAAAGAAAGAAAGAAAGAAAGAAAGAAAGAAAGAAAGAAAGAAAGAAAGAAAGAAGAAAAAAACCTGTTCTGGGCATATTTTTCTTTCAATGTTAGCCAGAATACAATTGATGCTTTTCAAGAGTGTTTTCTTTGTTCCTAAAGTGTTTTGAGTCAATTGAGGGTGGAGGGTGGGGGAGGCAATAGTAACCTGTTGTATCAACCACAAAAAAAATGATGAAAGTTTGGGGTAAGAGTTACATTACCATTCCAGTACCCAATTTATACATAAACCAAAATAAGAATGTATTTTATAAATATGTGCAAATGCAATGCACCTATAAAATATGAATAAGCAAACAAATAGATTATCACAATCTGCCAGAAGTGTCCTGACTGCCTGTATAGACCAAGTCCAACATCTCTCTCTCTCCCTCTTCCCCTCCCCCCCCTCTGTTTCTATTGACACATATATGTGTATGTGTATATGTATCTACAAAGCATGTCTTCCAAACTTCATCATGGAGCTGTTATAAGTGCATGGGAATATAAACCTGTTACATACATACTGGGTATGTATAATATGCATACAAATCAAGCATTTACTAATAATTACATAAATCATGAAGAGTTTTATTTTAAAACGTTTCTTTGATATACATAAAATTTTCCAGATAGTAAAGATAAAAGCAAATTTATATACTATTGTATATGCTTGCTTAATTTTACATGGAAATTAAGTCTTGGCTGAATATTTAATACTGCAGAATAAAGAACATCTTCAACATTTTTCAAAAAGGATTGATATTTTGATTTTATAATTGTCAGTGCTGTTTTGCATAAATATACAGTTGTAGCCTTGTGATTTTCCACCCCTGCCCCAGTTCCTTAAAAACAACTCTGAAGCTTATTATTCATTAATAAGCCTAGGCCTTAAGCTTTGGTTTGTTTACCAACTAACTCGTAATTTCTTATCTCCTTTGTACTAACCTAAGTTCAGCTACCTGGCTGGTTACCTCTCCTTTGCTTCACACTGCCTGCTTCCTCCAAGTTTCCCTCCAATGAATTTTGTCACCTGACTTTATCCCAGAGGGCCTCTCTCCCTGCCGGAAGTCCCGCCTTCTAGCCCCACCACAGCTTATTGGCTATCAGCTTTTTATTGACAGGTGATAGTTTCATACAGAACACAAAAGATTATCCTGCCATACAATCAAATCTTACAAAGCAATTCTATCCTCACATCACACGCTGACATACCTCCCATTGGTGGCTACTCTCAATAGTCAACTGGATGAGGTCTAGGGTCACCTGAGAGATTGGGGGAGCATCTTGATTGGGTTAATAAAGGTGGGCGGACCCAGCCACTGTGGATGTCATCGTTTCCTGAACTAGGATCCCGAACCGTATAAAAAGAAGAAAGTGAGCTGACATTTATCACTTTATAATATCACATTATAATAAACGCTTCTTTAAGTTGCATGCGTTTGTCAGGGTATTTTAGCACGGCAACAGAAAAGTATCTACCATACCTTCTGTTTGCCCAGTCTTATGAAAGATCTCGAAGAAGGGGCATAGTAAGCCTTCTGATTACACAAAATGATAGTGATCTGGAGAGAGATGCAGCATTTTAAAAATCAAATACAGGACACCATTATAAATGCACAATGCACTCAGCCAGTATGCTATAAACCGGTGGTTTCGTTTCTGAATGGTATTAACTGTAATGGGCGTTTGGAAGGACGTGTCTGAAGTAACTATTATGGCATAGTATTATAAGAGTGAAATGTTTGCAGATGAGAGAAAACTAATGTGCGTTTCGGAGAAGGATTTGGGGGAGGGGTGCAGGATGAGGGCTCCTCAGAACAGCTGCTAGGACCTGACTTTTTGACCGCTTCATTGGTCTCTGCAAAAAGTGAAAGTATCTGTAGAAAGACTTTTGCTTCAGGATAAGGAGTTTGATTGGTGAATCAGCCACACTAGCTTGGAGCTACTTTGTACACCCACTGTTCAAGTTCATGAACTCTACAGCATAGAGATCTGCATCAGGGTCCTGAAACACTGCTTGCTGGTAGAGCTCCTGGATCTGTCTGCCACAGTGCCTGTTCCTCTTTACAGATTTGCGGTTCTCTCTAATTTAAACTATTCACTGTGCTCGGGACTACGTGCTTGCTTCACCCTGATCAGAAGATGAGATAATTTACCAACTAAGTAAGAAGGAAGAAAGAGACTGGACTGGGGATCTCAAGGATGCTGGAAAGGAGCCCGCGAGGTGCTAACAGTTGGAGCCAGCGGAGTGCGCGAGCTCCCAGAGGGCTTGGCTAGTAACCACCTCCGTATGTCAGCCAGGGATGTGGCCCTTCGTAGTGACTCTGCTGTTAGGTCATCTGCACTACGGTGAGTGGCTCTAATCTCCCAGTGATCAGGCTTGTGGGCTGTGTCCTGCCAGCCCCAGATGGCATCCGCTGAGACTGCAGACCAGGGGAGGGCTCCAAGGGACTGGGTGCCATCGGCTTCCTCTCTAGAGAAGATGAGAGAATCAAGAGAAGAGCAAGAGCGCCTCACTCTGTCCACACATTGCCGTTCTGCAAACCTGGTCTGCGGGTGGCTGTGGAGGACTATGGGGGGGCGGTGCAAGTGCAAGAACAACATCCCACCCCACCCACTACCTTCCCATGGCTTTAGGGGCTGAAGGACAAGAACGGAAGGGCCCTGGTCTCTTCTTGTGAAGTACCTGCAGGTTTTAGTGAAGTCCACCACGATAGGAATTTGCTCTACCATGTCAGCACCAGAGTTAAGGAGACACGCTTGTCCAGAAGTTTTAGGTCAGACGTTGGGCCATAACAGCCCTAAATGATAGACTTTCCAGACCTCACTCAGGAAGCCATTTAAACTATCAAATGATTAAAAGAGTTATTCCATGTGGCCACATTAGGAAGGCCACAGATACTGAGTTCCAGTAACCCCTTCCCCCAAGCCTATCTTCAGTGCTGGGATTAGGTTTATGTAGGGAGCAAGAGGTGTGTATAACTAAGCTGACCCTGTCAAAGTCAAAGTGTGTCCCAACCCATTTCCTGTCATCATCGGTTCCGGGGCCTCTTCCTCAAGGTGGCAGTAAGCAGCAGCTTTTGAAATTTTAGTTTCTTAGGCCTCATTGTTTTGATAGTCTGAGGGGCAAAGGCGTCTGTCTGTCTGTCTGTCTGTCTGTCTGTCTGTCTGTCTGTCTCTGTCTCTGTCTCTGTCTCTCTCTGTCTCTGTCTCTCTCTCTCTCTCTCTCTCTCTCTCTCTCTCTCTCTCTCTCTCTCTCATTTATTCTTTTTATTTCATGTGTGTAAGTGCTTGCCTACATGTATGCACAGGCACAGCTGAGGCCAGAGGAACACATCTGATCTAGAACTGAGGATATGGAAGGTTAGAATCCATATATGGTTGCTAAGATCTGTAAAAACAGCAAGTGCTCATAACCTCTGAGCTGACACCTTTAATCACAGCCTCCAGGAAGCAGAGGCAGACAGATCTCTGTGAGTTCAAAGCCATCCTGGTTTACAAAGTTAGTTCCAGGATAACCATGGACAGACAGACAGACACACACACACACACACACACACACACACACACACACTCTCTCTAATTTCTATTAGATAAATGTAAATGGATAAAAACTTCTAAATAAACTTTTCACATAACTTAAAACTTTAAAGGTATGTTAAAGTAAATGAGCTTCATAATGTCTGAGGTATTTCTAAGAAAATTAAAATCACATTTGCCCTTGGTTCCATAAAGCCCGTTTCACACATTTCCACCTCACCTTCTCCCTGTTCCAACTCCTCCTGTGTCTGCTCACCTCAAATGTATGACCAGGAATGACCACAGGAAACTGAAGAGGCTATTAGGAGACTTGGCCCTGGAGCAGAATCCTTCCTCTCTTAGCACCTACTAATGTCTGTCACTCTTCATCTAGGGGTGGAGACTTCTGAGATTTCACCCATCCACCTTGGGATGGTAAATTGTGCTGTCATTGTGTAGGTCTTGTTTGGGTGACCATGTACTTGGGATTTCATCGGTGCCACTTCCTGTCATATATAAAAGACATTGTGTGTAGCAGATGTGCTATTCCACTGGATCTTCCCCTACCTCCATCTTTAGCAGTATTTCCTGAGCCTTAGGTGTAGGGGATACTTTGCAGATTTATCAACTAGAGATGGGCACTCCAGGATCTGCTGTTTTCCTCCATGCCTCTGCTTCCTTGGAAAGATAATTCTTTCTATTTACATTTTCTATCTATCACCAAAGGGAGAAACCTTGTCAAAATCTAGATCTGGACTTTTTTTTCCAAAACCTATGATCTATTAAAATGCAAAGAAACTTACAGTTTACCAAATAACCTATATTACCTTATAAAGTTGTAACTGTACAATCTTATAGGTAGATCAGTTGTTACCTCAATTGATATTGTTAAAGTAATAGCTGATCTACTTGTAACTGCAAATGATAGACTTGGACCCTTGCAGTGTTAAGCAATGAGACCTAAGATCAGATTCTTCATTTCACCATAACTATTCATAAAGTCTACAAAAACAAAAATAAAACAGACTACAGTTAGATTAAGACTTATATATTAGATTTGACAGCTCACAAACTTACAGCCCTGCTCCATAAGTTGTTGGCAATCTATAGAAATTTAGTAAATAGTCTAGCAATAAGATGTTGCAATGTCACTATTCATACCTCACTACAGGTAACAACACATGTGTAAGAAATTATATATAGAAGTCACCTGCTACATCCCAATGGGATGTTTTTATTTCAAGAAGTATATCAATCAGTCACATACATAGAAAAATAATGTCTCAATTAGTTTTTTAAAAAGGTACAATGCAAATTGTGTGATATTTCTGGTCTCAGGAAGTATACCTTGAATTTACGATGTATACAGCCAAGTGCTTTCAAGATTAGGTTTGTAGCATAGTTATCATTGTTCTGGAGTTTTAGTGTCATTGCAGATTATATTTTACACTATGGTCATCAAGCATTTTCTCATTATCTGTCTAATCTTAATAAAGATAACTCTCTTAAAAGAATATTCGCTTAGTGTCTTGGAGTGGGAGCTGCCCTTGGGAGTAATAAATAGTTAACCAAATACACCACAGACATGCCCGGAAACAGGTTTTCTTTCTGCCTCTTCATTAACCAAATATGGCCTTTGCTGTACTATTGGCTCCCATCATTTTCTTAGAATGTGAGGCCAGAACAAACAAGGCAGATTCAGCTTGACACTAAGGGATAATCGAAACATAATCACAAATTGGTTGATCAGCAAAGCTTTTGAAGAAAAATCTTGACCCACTGGAAAAGTTTCTCACTGAAAAAGGGGGAAATCATTATGCCAAATGAAGTCATTTGAGTCACACCCTGTTAAAATGCAACCAAGTGACAATAGCAGGGGAATACCCACTGGTACTTTTCCAGCAAGTGTTTTCCAAGGTCAATGCAGTGAAACAGCTTTCCATATGAAGCCTAATTTTGCATACCAGCCAGTTGGGGGGATAGCCAACTACCATTTTAATGCTGGTTTGATGTAGTAACTATGCTTACTACATCACTCACTCAGTGCTTGTCAGCCTTTGTGTAATATTGTAAGTGTCATTGAGCGCTCTCATACATTACTGCACACAAATTTTTTTTCCCCACTGAGATCTCTATTTTCCTTTTTCGTTGGGTTACCAGAGGCTACTCTAGCCTGTGCAGGCAAGTCATGAGTTACAATGTTAGAGAACTGTCATATCTTTATAGATAATGAAACACCATCTATAACGACCGATGACTGGATACTGCCTTCATGGTTGCCCTATGTGGCTGATTACTGCCTTCTTTCCTCCACAATATCCAGGAATGTTGCAACCTGGTAATCAAAATCTCCATTATCGAAATGTTTAGTGTTTACAGAGCATTTACTGCCAGCATCCTCAAAGTAGCAATGATAGCCATTGCTATCACTACAGCTAAAATAGCTTCTTTATGCCAGCTATTATACACCCATATTTATATTGAAATAGACTTAAGGATAAAGTAAGGTGTCACAGAGGTGGACCAATGGCACCAAAGCTTTTCTTATGTGTAAAAATTATAAACTACACATTGATTTTAAGAAAAGAGTCCTGTCTTTAAATAGATTAGGAAAAAAAACACTGTGATGTACCTTTGAGGGATATAAATTCTGGAAAGCCTTTACAAGTTACTGCCAAGATCACTCTTTTCTTAAATGATACTTTTTTTCTTAAAGCACCAACATGACTGAATTCTTCTGAGTCTCACAGTTAAAGAATATATAGTATTTTATTGTACTTATTATTAACCTGAAAATACAAGCAGCATAGGCATTTTGCTTGTGATGTGTTAGGTATTGAACATAAAATAAGAAATGATAGTGTTTGTCAAAGTCTAAGGTGGATTCTTTGCATCTTTAATGCCTGACTTCAAAACAACATGTAGGCAGATGTGATAACAGTCTTAGAACACAGGCAATTATAATCTGAGCGAGCTAGGTTTGTAATCTAAACAGAGTTAGAACACCATGGATTTGAACACTCATTTGTGCCGAAGTCTATGTGATCTTTGCTTTCAGTGTCACATATAATGAAGCCGGGTAATCAGGAGCTGCATCTTGGCAACCTTTACAGCTTCAGAGACCTCTGTGGTAACTCCTAATGCCCATTTCAGCCGATTAAAGACAGAGGGAAGCCTACTGTAATGGTTTACAAAACACAGAACAAATGGCCGTGTTCTTTCCCTGTATGTCCAATTAAACTTTGTTTAAAAGAAGAGCAGTTTCTGTACCAGAGTCATTAATGAGAAGTGCTGCCTTAAATAGTGTCAGCACTGCATTTTTATCTGCCTTGCTGAGAGTGTTGCTTCTGGTGATGCAGTGCGTCGTGCGAATGGGCACTGTCCCTCTACATTCCCGTGTGTTGAATACGTGGTCCTCAGCTGGTAGAACAGTTTAGGAAGCCTATGGAACCTCTAGTACATGAAGCATTACTGGAGAAAAATGTCATGGGGATGGGGTGGGGTGGGGTGGGGTGGGATGGGGTGGGGTGGGGTGGGGTCAGATGGAGTGGGATGGAGTGGGGTGGGGTGGGATGGGGTGGGGTGGGGTGGGGTGGAGAGGGGGCTTGAAATATTATAACCTGCCTCTTCTTGTGTTTGCTTCCTGCGTCTGCACTGCCAGTCCAAGGGGACTGGCTGTCCTGTGCGACTAGAAGCCAAAATAAACCTTTCGTCCATTAACATGCTTTCGCCAGGGTCTTGTTGCATAGCCTAGCCCATCTTAAAAGGACACATTAAAACTCTGCTTCAAAAAAAACAGCAGTGAGGGTTTTGCATTCCCAGCTGCTCTCCTGACACTGTAATTGCTACTATCATAGCCTTCCTCTCTCTCCCCTGCTTCAGCTCGCTCTAAAAGATCCCTGTCCACTTGCTCAAGGAAGTGACAGCCTGTCTACTCCCCTTTCGTATCCATCGCCTCAGACACCCTTTTCCAGCACATTGTTTCTCAGCCTTGGATCCTAGATCTGGCCATTGCCATCGACTCCATCACCTTAGCTTGCAAGTTTTACCTCATAATAAGAAAAGAAAAGGGAAGCCCAGGAAGATACAAAACTCCTGCCCTTGTTCCTATGTCATCGCTTACTTGGCAGACTTTCTCACTTTGCTAGAGTTTCACTTATGAATTTAGGTGTATACGAGAACACATATCTGTTTGCTATGGTCAGAGCTCAGCCTCACCTTGGCTATTGTTCCTCGGGTGCTTCCTATCTTTTTTTTTTTTTAATTAATTAATCATCTTTTGCTTGCTTCTCGGTTTTGTTTTGTTTGTAGCACAGTCTTTTTGCTGACCTGGAACTCAGTTAGGATGGCTGAATAGGGAGCCCCAGGAATCCTCTGCTTCCCCAGGACTGAGATGTCAAATACTTGGTACCATGAGCTCTGACAGTTCAAACTCAGGTCCCCAAGCTTGAAGGACAAGCATTTTACTTACAGAGCCACCTCCATAGTCCTGTGCCACATCTGCTGAGTGAGAGTCACCACTGCCCTCACTTCTTATCACCTCCTAAGTGCAAATGCCATGTGGTACCATTTGTTTATCAACACTGCTACAGATACAGGAGCTGTTGTTTAATCCTGAGGCTTGTTTTCACCATTAATTCTGTTTGCTATCTGCTTTGTCCATAGGAAGACCCTGCCTTGGGGGCTGCCATTTACCTCTCCTGCTTCTCTCACTTCTCCTCCTCCCTTGACTTGCTCTCCTAGAGTGGTATTTCCATGAATATTGACATCATCACACTTTTGTTCTCTGCTGTCTGCTTTATAAGGACCCTGTGGTCAATCTTTATGCTGAAGATTTCAACTAGCATCAGTGCTCCTGCTGGCTCCCAGGCCACTCCTCTGACATCTGAAGTTGTATATCCTGGTCACCGCATTGAACCACTAGCACTTTTAATGCTCAGGCTGAAACACTGTGGTGATAACCTCCCTAAATCTCCAGTCTCTTTTCCATATCATTAATCTACAACCAGCTAGTTCCACAGACTGTTTTGGTTTCCAGTTTTCATTTTTCCTTTTGTATTTCCCTCATCTCCCACATCTGACTTTTGTTGATTTATATATATATATATATATATATATATATATATATATATATATAT
>OU015745.1:101204098-101229018 GCA_907169655.1 Acomys percivali | reverse complement strand
GTGGGCTCACGTTTGCAATAGTTGCCGTGGGCTCACGTTTGCAATGGCTGTGTCATGCCTTAAAGATAACGCTTCATGCTCCTTCCTTCTACCAGTTGTTACACTCTTTCCATTTCCTCATCTGTGATTCTCCATAAGCCTTAGTGGGGCTGGTAAAAATGTTCAGTTTAAGGCTGTCACTCAAGTTTCCACTTATTCTAAGCACCAGGAACAGACAGAAGTCATGGCATTCACTACACAGAGAAGCTCCTTTAGTTGAAGATGAGAGTAGTGACTGTTTATACTAATCAGAAATATTTCAGATGCCATTCAGTGCCACTCCTCTTTAGCAAAGCAATAGAAGTATGTTTCCACCCCAGAGCCTATGGCCTCTGCAGTCATGGGGTTTTGACCAGGTTTGCAGTACTGGTCATATATTTCCTTCTGTAGAGAGGCCCTTTAATCCACTTAGAGATTATTTTGTTACCCCCTTAAAAGTCATACCATATTGCACCAGTGGGCACATCTTGCCTGACAGATGAGCATTATAGTTTGTAGTGTTTACAGATGGGCAAGACCACTGATGCCTTATTTCCCTCAACAGTCTGCAGTCAAGTAACACAAGTCTTCCCAGTAACAAAAGTCCCCAGTTTGAAAGGAGGAAGTGTCCAACTCAGTTCCGCCTGGGTTTTCCTGTCTTGGACCAAGGTACGTGGTATTTCTAGGAATAAAGTTTTATCATCTGGTTTGGTGGGCAATCAAGAGTAGAAACAATAGGCTGTGGGGCTTCCCTACCCATTAACTCCAAAAGAAGGACCATACAATACAGTGCTGTAGTTTTGCTTTGATAAGCAATGGCTTCTGGGAGGAACATTGTCTAGCTATGCAGGAAATCTCACAGAGCTTACAAGGCCTTAGGTTTCCAAATGGTGTTTCATAGATCCTTCACTTTAATTAATCTTTCCGCATTCATTCCTGAAATACTCATCCCTAAGTAGAGGTTTCTACTCCAAGCATTTCCTCACTCTGCTTTTATATCATCTGTACTCTACTAATGCGTATCCCTTAAGGTATCCCCCTCCAGTGACCCCTTTCTAGTTTTCTGGCTTCTACAGATATTCCAATTTACATCTAAAGGTCTTCAGCTAGGACCCAAGTATGAGAACAGACATGCAACATTTGTCTCTCTGAGCCTGGGATACTTTACTTAGTATAATATTTTCCAGTTCTTCCCATTTGCCATCAAATTTCATAATTGCATTTTTCTTTGCAGCTGACTAGAATTCCATGGTGTATGTGGGTCATGTATTCATTAGTAATTCACCTGTTGATGAGCATCAAAGCGGATCTCATTTCCTGGCTATTTTGAATAGAAGAACAACAAATATAGATGTACAAGAATCCTTGTAGTAGAATAAAGAGTTCTTTGGGTATATCCTTCATCATATGGTAGTTCAATTTGTATCATTTTGGAGAAAATCTTCATATAGCTTTTCATAGTGGATGTGCTGCTCTACACTCCCACCAACGGTGATTAAAGGTTTCCTTTGTCTACAACCTCAACAGTATCTAATGTGATTTGAATTTTTGATACTAGCCAAACTCACTGAAGTGAGCTGGGATCTTAAAACAGTTTTAACTTGCATTACCCTGATGGCTACATATCTTGAGCAGTTTTAAAGTGTTCAATGATCATTGATGCATACTGTTTTGAGAATTCTCTCTTCATTGGCAGAATTCATTAGTTTTAATTTGTTTAGGATTTTGTGGGTTTTTTAGTTCTTTGCATATTCTAGATATTAATCCTCTGTCAGTTGTATAAGTGGTTGGTACTTATTCTCACTCTATAGCCTGCTTTTCACTCAGTTGACAGTAGTTTCATTTGCTATACAGAATTTAGCATCCTGATGTCCTATGTGTCACTTGTGGACCTTATTTAGTGAGCACCCTTGGTGATATCTCTAATAAGAGCTAATCTTTACATATGCCTGCATCTTTTAGTATATTCCACTTTCTTCCAGCACTTTCATGTTCTTTGTTGAGATTAGTAAACTCTTTGATCATTAAACTCTTTGGAGCTGATTTTTGTGCACAGTGAAGAGGAAGACCTAGCTTCCTTCTTCACTGGGGGTTCCAGTTTTCCCAGCACCATTTGCTGATGAGGCTGTCTTTTCTCCACTGCACATCCTTTTTAAGACACATCCACATTGATTTCCACAATAGTTGTCACAGTCTACGCCCACTGCACTTTGTCAAAAAAATAATTTAGTTGTAGTTGCATGAGTTTGCTTAAAAAGACATTCAAATAGGCTAGGCTATAGGTATAGGAAAAATGCTTAGCATAACCAACCATCAGGGAAATTGAAATCAAAGCCATTGTAAAATGTTATCCCACTCTAGTTAGGGTGGTTGTTTTTAGCCAGCAATGGCTATCAAGGCTGTGGCATAAAAGGAATCCCTACAAACCATTTGTGTGAGTGTGTAATAGTACATCCATTATGGAAAGCTATATAGGTTCTGGAAAAACTACAAATAGACTTACCACGTTACTCACCAACACCAGTGCTGTATATATAAACCCCCACATCACCATTTTAATAGATGTGATGGCTAACCCTGTCAGTTTGATGAAACTTAGAAAAGAAAAGTGATGGGCCCATATGTGATCACATTTCTAGGAAGGTTTGACTGCATGGGACATTCACGATAGCTATGAGTAGCACCATTCCATGGGCTGGCATCCTGGAGTGAATTAAAGACAGAAAGGCAATTGAGTGCCAGCATTTTTGCCATCTGTTTCTTAACTTAAATGTGAATAGCCATGTTTCATCCTCACTATCATGCCTCCCTGCCATCACAGAGTATGTTCTTAAATTCTGAGCCAAAAGAAACAAGGGAAGGATCTATGAGGATAGCCTAATATCCTTAGGAGTCATTTTATCATCAATTTTTTTAGACTAGTATTACTTGTATTCACCCTAGGTTCCTAGGGTATCTAGTCTCAGATTTTTGGTTACCTTAGCAAAGGTTGGTTATTGGGTTCCATTTTTGTGGAGTGTGCCTTAAGTCAAATCTTACTGGTTGTTTACTCCCACCAGCTTTGACCATTGCTGGAGTATATCTTAAAGGCAGTACATCCTTGTAGATAAAAGGGTTTGTTGCTGGCTTTGTATATATGTTTCTCTTTTGATAGCATGCAGAGTACGTTCCTGAACCAAAGATGCCAGAACGTAGAGGTGAAGGCTCTATGAAGGCACCAACTCAACATCTCCATGTTCAATATAGATATTATCTTCAGCAATGGGCCTGCTGTCAGTTTGTGGAGAAAATTATAGTCTTGGTAATAGTCTGGGTTGTTTGGGAATTCCACGGGGTCACTTTGACCAACAATTCAACTCAATGTCACCCTGGATATTTTGTCACAGAAAGAAAGAAAGTGGCTAGTAAAGTTGCTATGACAGAATATCTGACAGGAGAAACTTAAGGGAGAAAGGATTTTATTTCTCAGTTTTGACTCATGTTTCAGAGGATTGGTGTCTATTGTGATAGAGAAGGCATGGCAGGGGGCTCTGGAAGTAGAAGTGAACATATAAAGCATCTTATCACATTCCAGAAAGTAAGCTAGAAAGAGAGCCAAGCTTAAAGACTGATTTTCTATGTCTTACCTCAACCAACCATACCTCCATCCCAAAAGATTTCACAACCTCACAAAATAGTGTTTGCCAACTGGGGACCAAGTATGCATGAGCCTGTGAGTTTGGTGGTGGGGCATTCCAGATTCAAACTATGACATATACAGTGAACAAACATATGAACTTCCATGTTGGTTAGGGCACTAGTCACAATAATCAAGGGGTGAAACCAGTCTAAAAACCAACTGATAAATGAGAAAGAAGAATGTGATGCATATACACAGTGGAACACTACTTAGTTGTGAGAAAAGTATAAAATCCTCTTATAATTTGCAACCCCATAGATAGAACTAGAAGTTATTAGTCAGACACAGAAAGGGCAGCACAGAAAAACCTTATTAGGTGAAACTTAAAAACCTTGATTTTATGCAAATTGGAAGAAGACAATGGTTACCAGATGGGGATAGCAGTAGAAGGGTAAGGCAGGGGAAAGTTGATCAACTGTCACAAAGGCAAATAAGAAAAAAAAGTATTCTAGTGACATTCTAGTGAACAGTAGGTGACTATAATGATAATATATTGTTCAAAAAATAGAATATTTTCACTGCAAATAAGTGATGCTTGAAAGGATAGCTTAATTCAGATTTGAGTACTGTCCAATAAATATGCATCTCAAGATATCATATGACTAGCTATAGCTATATGCATAATTTTCTGTCAACTCTTCTTTCTTGCCCTTATTCACAACAAGAGAAGGACAGACTGGCTGTCCAAAGTGCTCCCTCACCATGTCCTTTGAATCATGCTTTGCAGAAGTAGACCAGTGTTGCTTCAAGTAGATTTTGGCACTTTGCACACACAGGTATTCAACTTACAAATACACAATCATAGTTCACAAGTTACTTAGCATGTGGTAAGAGCCAACCTTTGGAGGCTGCTCACAGAGACCTCCTCAGTTCTCTTTGTCCCCCCAGAACAACAGATCACTAACTTCTTGCCACCTATCTCCTGTGGATCCCACAGATGGTCTCCTCCTAACTTTCCTTCCCTGACTTGGCACTGCATCCCAGCCTCCAACACCAGCAGGCATTCCTTTTGAACACACCAGCTGAGCAAGCCAGTAAAACAGACAACAGACATTCCAAAAATCTTGAGAAGAAACAGAAACCAAGGAATAAAACCCACCTAACAATGACAAACCCAGAAACCAGCACCTAGACCTATAATTAACCCCAAATCCAGATGCCTAGAGGTAAGCTTCAAAACACAATCAACAATATCCAGAGCAATATGTCTCCACCAAAGCCCAGCTATCCTACCACAACAGGCCCTGAATATCTCAACATAGCTGAAGCACAAGCAAAAAGACATTAAAATCAACTATATGAAGATGATAGAGATACTTAAAAAGGAAATGAATAAACCTCTTATAGAAAGCTAGGAAAGCACAAACAAACAATTAGGAATAAACATGTCAAAGAAAGCCAGGAAAATAGAAAGCAATTAGGGGAAATGAATAAACCCCTCAAATAACACCAGGAAAACACAAACAAACAATTGGAAGAAATGAATAAATCACTTAAAGAAATCCAGGAAATGCAAACAGTTGAACGAAACCAATAAACTATCCAATACCTTAATATGGAAATAGATGTGATAAAGAAAACATAAACTGAGGAAATTTGAGAACATAAAATTTTAGGAATTTGGACAGGAACTACAGAGACAGGCTGTATCAAAAAATATAAGAGAAGGAAGAGAGAGTTTTAAACATTGAAGATACAATAGAAGTAATGCATACATTGGCCAAAGAAACTGGTAAATCTAAAACATTCCTGACACAAAAGTCGAGGAAATCTCAGACACTATGAAAAGACCAAATCTACAAATAATATAAATAGATGAAGGAGAGGAATCTCAGATAAAAAGCCCAGAAAAGATTTTTAACAAAATCATAGAAAAAATGTTCATAACCTAAAGAAGGAGATGCATCTAAAGGTAGAAAATGAATAAAGAATACCATATAGATTGGAACAGAAAAGAAGGCCCTCTTGCCACATAATATCAAAACACTAAACATATAGAATGAAGAAATAATATTAAATGCTGAAAATGGAAAAGACTATGTAACATTTAGAATTATACCAGACTTCTCAATGATGACTCTGAAAGCCAGAAAAGCCTGGACAAATGTGCTACAGACTCTTAAGATACCACATATGCCTTTCCAGACTACTATATCCAGCAAAATTTTCAATCACCATGAATGGAGAAAACAAGATATTCAATAACAATCTCAAATTTAAACAATAACTATCTACTATCTACAAATCCAGACCAAGAGAAGATGCTAGAAGGAAAACTCCAACCAAAGTAGGTTAACTACTTCCATGAAAACACAAGAAATTAAATACTATCACAGCAGCAAAACCAGAAAATGGAAGCATACAAACATACCACCACTACCAATCAACAACACCACCAACAACATAACAAGAATCAACAACCGTCGGTCACTAGGATCCCTCAAAATCAATGATCCCAACTCCCCAATAAGAAGACACAGACTAATGGAATAGATTTAAAAAACAGGATCCAGTCTTTTACTGCATCCAAGAAACACACCTCAATATCAAGTATAGACATTACATTAAAATAGTTTGGAAAAATATATTCCAAGCCAATGAACCTAAAAAACAAGCTGATGCAGCCATTTTAATATAGATTTGAAACCAAAACTAATAAAAAAAGATGGTAAAGGTTACTACATATTCATCAAAAGAAAAATCCATTAAGATGACATTTCAATTCTTAACATCTATGCCCCAAACATAAAGGCATCCAAGTTTCTAAAAGAAACACTACTAAACCTTAAATCACATACTGTTCATCACACACTAAGAGTAAGCGACATCAATACTCCCCTCTCATCAATAGAGAGGTCATCCAGACAAAAATTAAACAGAAAAAGAATGGAGCTAGCAGACATTATAAACCAAATGTAATGAACAGATATTTACAGAACATTTCACCCAAACACACACACACACACACACACACACACACACACACACACACACACACACACACACACAAATACACTTTTTCTCAGCTTCTTATAAAACTTTCTCCAAAATTAACAATATACTCCGTCAAAGGGCAAATCTCAACAGATACAAGAATATTGAAATAACTCCCTACAACCATTCAGACCTTCAAAGATTAAAGTTGTATATTAAAAACAAGAGAACGCTTACAACCTCATGGAAATTGAGCAACTATACTGAAAATGTATCAAAACAGAAATAAAGAAATTAAAGACTTTGTAGAATTTAATGAAAATGAGTACATAGCATATCCAAACTCATGTGACGCAATGAAATCAGTCCTAAGACTAAGTACCTACATTAAACAGAGAGAGAGAGAAAGAGATCTCATACTAGGAACTTAACATCACACCTGAAAAAAAAAAAAGAAATAAGCATGCCCAAGAGGAGTAGAAGACAAAAAATAATCAAATTGAGGGTTGACATCAATAAAATAGAAGCAAAGAGAGGAAGACAAAAATTTAGTGAAACAAAGAACTGGTTCTTTGAGAAAATCAACAAAATAGACAAAACTTTACTCAAGATAACAAAAAGATAGAGAAGAGTTAAATTAACAAAGTCAGAAACAGAAAAGAGGACATAACAATAGACAGTAAAGAAATCCAGAGAATCATAAGAACATACTTAAAAAAAAACAAACCTGTCCTCCACCAAATTGGAAAATCTAAAAGAAATAGATAATTTTCCTTATAATTTCATTTACCAAAGTTAAATCAAGACTAGTTAAACATTTTAAATAGACCTGTAACCCACCTTGAAATAAAAGTAGTCATTAAAAATAGCCCAACTGGGCTGGAGAAATGGCTCAGAGATTAAGAGCACTGGTTGCCCTTCCAAAGTTCAATTCCCAGCAACCACACAGTGGCTCACAACCACCTATTGTGAGATCTGGTGCCCTCTTCTGGCATGCAGGTGTACTTGCAGACAGAACACTGTATACATAATAAATAAATAAATAAATCTTAAAAAAAAAAAAAAAAAAAGAAAAAAAAAAAAAACTCCCAACCCCCCCAAAAAAAAAAAAAAAAAAAAGCAGCTCAGGAGCAGATGAACTTTTTTCAGCTCAGAATTCTACCAGACTTTCAAAGAAAAGTTAATGCCAATACTTCTCAAACAGAAAGAACACTGCCCAATTCCTTTAATAAGGTCACAGCCACCCTGATACTCAAACCACATAAAGACTCAACAAAGAAAGAATTACAAATTTCCCTTTTGAACATTGGTGCAAAACTATTCAATAAAAACATTTGCAAACTGAGTCCAAGAACATATTTAAAAGATCATCTACCATGGCAAAGTAAGCTTCATTCTAAAGACACAGGGATGGTTCGACAAATGAAAATCAGTAGCTATAATCCATCATTTAAATGCAATGAAAGGAAAAAAACCCACATGATGATCTCATTAGATATAGAAAAGGCCTTTTTATACATCCAAGACCTCTTCATGATAAAATCCCTGGAGAGATTAGGGATATAAGGGACATATCTAAACAAGATAAAGGCAAATTATAGCAAGTCTATAGCCAACATCAAATTAATTGGAGAAGAACTCAAACCAATTCCACTAAAATCACAAGCAAGACAACATTGTTTACTCTCTCTATACATATTTAATATAGTACTTGAGGTTTTGGCTAAAGCAATAAGACAACTGAAGGAGATACAGGGTATATAAATTGGGAAGGAAGATGAAAACTACCTTTATTTGAAGGTGATATGATGGTATGAGTAAGTGATCCTAAAAATTGGATCAGAGAACTTGTACTCCTGATACACTTTCAGCAAAGTGGCTTGATACTAGATTACCTAAAACAACAACAAGAACAACAAACAAACAGAAGCAGTAGCCCTCCTTTATACTGATGACAAATGAACTGAGAGAAAAATCAGGAGAACAAGAGCTTTCACAGTAACCACAAATAATATAAAAAAATATCCTGGGGTAACTATAACCAAACAAGAGAGGGACCTGTATGATAAAATCTTTAAGTCTTTGAAGAAAGAAATTGAAGATATCAGAATATGGAAAGATCTCCCATGCTCATGGATTAGTATAATTAAAGTAGTAGAAATGGTGATCCTACCAAAAGCAATCTAGAGATTCAATGAAATCCCCATCAAAAATTCTGAACGGATCTTTTAATGACAATTCTCAATTTCATATGGAAGAACACAACAACAAAAATACAGATTGCTAAAACAGTCCTGAACAATAAAACAACCGCTGGAGGTATCACAATGTCTGATTTCAAGTTGTGTTACAGAGTTATAGTAATAAAACCTTCACGGTATTGCCATAAGAATAAACATGTTGATTAATGGAATTAAATTGAAAACCCAACATAAATCCAAACACATGGTCACCTGATTATTTATAAAGATGCCAGAAATACAAGCTGGAGAAAAAGGCAGCATCTTCAACAAATGGTGCTCATCAAATTGAATATCTGCATGTAGAAGAATGCAGCTAGATCCACATTTATCACCCTGATCAAAACTCAAGTCCAAGGGGACCAAAGACCTCAGCATAAAACCAGACACACTGAATCTGATAGAAGAGAAAGTGAAAAAATCCCTGAGTGCATTAGCATAGGAGATGATGTCCTGAACAGAACACTTATAGTGCAGGCACTAAGATCAATAACTAATAACTGGGACCGCATGAAACTGAAAAGCTTCTGTAAGGCGAAGGACAGCATCAGTTGAAGAAAGTAGCAGCCCACAAAATGTGAAAGAACTTTACCAACCCAATAACCAATAGAGGTCTAATATCCAAAATATATAAGGAGCTCAAGAAACTAGATAGTAAAATATAAATAATCCAATTAAAAATGAAGTACAGCTCTACATGAAGAATTCTCAATAGAGGAATCTCAAATCGATGACAAACATTTAAAGCAATGTTTGACATCCTTGGCTATCAAAGAAATGCAAATCAAAACCACTTTGAGAGTCTGTTTTATGTCGGTCAGAATGGTTAAAATAAAAAAAATACAAGTGACAGGTTATGCTGGTAAGAATGTGGAGTATGGAGAACACTCCTCCATTGCTGGTGGTAGTGAAAACCTATACAGCCATTATAGAAATCAATATGCTGGTTTCTCAGAAAACTCGGAATCAGACTACCTCAAGATCCAGCTATGCCAAAAGACCGATTCATCCTAACCCAAGGACATTTGCTAAACCATGTTCATTATGGCTTTATTTATACTAGCCAGAAACTGGAAACAGCCTAGATGTTCCTTAACAGAAGAATAAATAAACAAAATGTGGCACATTTATATAAAAGAATATCACTCAGCTATTCAAAAGGTGACATCACCATATTTTCAGGCAAATTGATGGGACTAGGAAAAAAATCATCCTGAGCAAGGTAACCTAGACCTAGAAAGACAACTATGGCAAGTGTTCACTTAGAAGTGGATATTAGCTAAAATCCACAGACCCAGAGATGTTAAGTAAAGGAGAGGTGGTCTAGGTACAGGTCTCAGGGGTGTGTGGGATGCATGGATATTTCTGGGACGATTAGCAGCTTTTACAAATGGACTGGGGGTGTATGGGGACAGGAGTAGGGGAGATCAAGTGGGAGGGGGAAATGGGATGAAGGGAGAGACAGCTGGAATTGGAGGGCGTTTGGGAGTGGTGTGGAAACTTAATGCAGTGGAGACTTTCACTCTTATAAATGTGACCATAACAAGGACTCTTGTGATGGAGGATAATGAGTCAGACAAATCTTCCTTTGAGGGGCCTAGGTTGCATTCTCTTGAATTGTTGGCAAGGGGGTCCCATGGAAATCCCCAAAGAACTCAGGCTAATGCTAAGACAAAACGGGTTGCTCCTCCTCCAAAAAATGACAGTGGGGCCCCATTGCTGAGGACATGTACACAATTCATTGAAGATGGAGAAGTCAAGCTGGTGCCTACACGGATCCTTAACCTGTATGTTCTAATGTCTTTGGTGCAGGAAGGTATTATGCAGTCTACTGAAACAGAAATGTGCATACTAATCCAGCCAAAACACCTTTGTCTTACAATCTGTTCTGCCTGCAAAATATGCTAGGGCAATGGTGGCACAGAACGTATGGGAGTAGCTAACTAATGCCTGATTTAAGGTCGACTCCGTGCTTGGATAATAAAGAACCAGAGACTAGATAGCCCCAAAACTGAGGGTAAAACCAAAGATGACTAGTCTTAAAACAACAACAAAAATACAATAAAATGATTTCTAATGACTCATAGATCAGTGCCCTATCAAGTCATCATAGAAGAGGCTTTCTCCAGCAGCATATTGGAACAAATGCAGAGACTCATAACGAGACATTATGAGGAGAGAGTGTCTAAGTCTTTATCAAATACCTCCTCTCTGGGCTCAGAAAATCTTGCAGTAGAGGAGGCAGAAAGACTGTAAGAGTCAGAGGGGATGGAGAACACCAGAAGAATACGGTCCTATAAGTCAACTAAGCAGGGTACATATGAGTTCACAGAGACTGAAGCAGCAAGCACAGGTCCTATGAGTATACACCAGGTCTTCTGTGTATATATTATATCGATTAGGTTAGGACTCCTGACTGTGAGAACAAGTGAGTCTCTGGCTCCTTTGTCTGTTCTTGAGACTCTTCCTCCTGTTAGGTTGCCATGTCCAACGTTGATATGATAGTTTTTGCATCATCTTATTATATTTTATTTTATCATGCTTGGTTGTTATCTCTTAGAAGCCTCTTCTTTCCTAATGAAGGACAGAAATGAAGTGGATCCAAAGGGGAGGGGAGGTGGGGAGGGCCTGGGAAGAGTGGAGGGAAGAGAAACTCTAATCAGGATATATTATACAAAAGATCTACTTTCATTTAAAAAAAAAAAAAAAGAGAAGCAACTCTTTGCATATACCATCCTTGTCAACAGCCAGAGATACTTACTGAGGGGTAGGTACAGCCAGTGTCTTTCCTGGGCAGTGACTAAGGACAGTGACAAGCAGAGGTGCTCAGATTCTGTCTATTGTCAACTCTGCTTGTGAGTCAGAGTTGGTTTTCAGGTGTGGAAGTGTGGCGAGGGCCTGTTCTCAGCAACTGGGCTTTCCTTCCACAGAACACAAGTCAGAAGGACGGAAGAACATTCAAGAAACCAGAACTTTGGGCATCCTAAGTAAAATGTCATTATATAAGTAAATCACATGTACATTTTTATTTTACATATAAATGTTTATAAACTGTGACCACAGCTTTTAGTTATCTTAATCTTCCATCTGTATGAAAAAATACATTTAAGACCATTAAAGCTCCTTAATTACAGAAAAATGCTAACTATGATTTTTGTTTTCTTTCTCCTCAGCTCCATGGTTTGTTTTAAGTGAAAATATCACCATTACTGTTCTCCCATTTCTGACTATACTTCTCTTCTGGGTACAGTTTGGTATTTTAAGTAAGTGTTTATTTCCAGTTCTCATTTATATTTTAGTACTAAAACTGTTATCTCTTGGAGTACTACAGTAAGCTATTCTGTGTAATCCAGCTGCATTAGAGTCATATTTTGATAAATAAGGAGGTGTGCATTGTTCGAATTGCAACAGTCTTCATGAATTATACATTGTCCCTGACAATTAAATTTGTAAGAAGATGTTTTGTTGTGTTTTAAAAATCTTTTTAAAGAGAATACTGGAAATACTATTTAGACTGCCTAGCCACTCCCGTAACAATGCTGAATTAACAAATATAATTTTACTCGGTGAGCAGATAGTCAGATGCTAAGTTAGCATGAAGACAGACACCTATGCTCTGGGGCCCTGGGATACCCATTTGTTTTCCCTTTCCGCACCTGTCTGCAAACATCACAATGCGTACCACGATGCATCTCTGTAGTGCCTACAGCAGCCAGAGGGGATTTATGCTCGGTGATCTTGCTTTGGCAGCCATGTAACCAACTCTCTGGAGTCCAGATTTGATGCTGTGTCTTATTTTTCTGTGAGCAGTTTAGAATTGTCATCACAAGGTGCTATAATTTGAATCTGAAATGTGCCCTCATAGACTCATATATTTGAGCACTTGGTCCCCTACTGAGGTGAGGTGTTTTTTTTTTTTTTTTTTTTTTTTTTTTTGGTAGTTTGAAGCAATTTGTTCTGAGTATGGGACTTACCTGGACCAAGTAGATTGGAGCAGACAGTCTGTGAGGTTCATAGTCCAGCCCAACTTCCTGGATAGTCTTTCCTTCCTAGTCTGTCTAGAGGTGAACACGTGGCCTCATGTTGTACTCATAGCAGCTGGGAGCTGGTCCCGCAGCCATCCTTCCCTCACATGATGGAGTGTGAAAAGGAGCCAACATGAATTATCGTGCCCCCCCCCCCCATAAGTTGCTTCTTGTCAGGCATTTGGTCATAGAATTAAAAGAAGTACAGAAAGTGGTTAATTATATGTATTCCAGTTGGGGCTTATTCTCAACCATATTTTCATGCAAATTAGGTAAAAGAAAGTTGCTAAATAACTGAAGTTCTGAGGTAACACACTAAACTTTCAAACTTTTAAAATGTAAGATCTCTTCCTACTCGCCCTGTAAGCCCCCTGATGTAGTCACTGAAAACTGGTAAACACCTATTCGGGTAAGGAGAAAGCAGTGCTAATTAAATTTGCTCTGTGGCCTTCAGAGCGGTGAAGGCTAGTGGATTACTGCAGAGGATGCGTGCTGGATAGCCCATGACGTTGTTCCCTTAGAATGAGAGTTTGTTGGGTCCTCAGTGAGACATAAAAACAGACCTGAGATGACTGGCGGTTTATTTGAAGAGTTTCATCCAATACACAGAGCTGTGGAAATGCTTAGTGGTTTCAGAAATGTCCCCAGGTTATGTCTAAGTGGAAAAAGAGGGAACAAGGGCTGACAGCCGCAACTGTCAGCACAGCACCGCAGCCCTTATTTCCAAGACTGCAGATGCTGTTGGATGTTATCTTAGCATTTCAGTAAGCCTCTTATTTTAAGGAAAGGACTGATATGGCCTCAGGCCCTGCTCCATAATCACCGGTTATTAGGGGAAGCTTTCAGCCACATTGGCAGACCCAGGCTTTCAGGGCTGAGTCATGTGATTCATACAGGAAACAGACTTCTTAAAGATCATGAAATATATGATTTGTTGCGGGAATGCTAGAAGATTGTTGATCATGGCACTATCATTAACACTATTACATTTTTTATTATTTTTAATAAGAAATTGAATGTATATAGTGACGGATACAAGGATATTTTTATCCAAGTATATCATGAATTTAAGCTCTCTTTTCTCTTCCTCCCCCATTCCACTACTGTTCATTTTGGCTCATGGTTGGAGGGGATACTCCACCATGTCAGGTAGGATGGCTGTGGGAGCAACTCTCAGTTGCTAAATGGGTATGCCATTTTATATACAGACCATTTCATGTCATATATTAAAAGTGATTTTATTTATCTATAAATTCAAATGAAAATGTGTTTTTTTCTAAATCTGACTCACTTAATATCATGATCTCCAGTTGGCTCTATTTTTCTGAAGATGGCATAATTCTTTATGGTTGCAAGAGAACTCTTTTGTGTATTCAGGCCACATTTCTTTATTCATCTGTGGGTGGACAGACCAGTGGACTCTATAACTTGACCATCGTAACACTGTGATCTACATAGATGTGCAAGTATGTCTATGATATGTTGATGTATAGTTCTCCGGGTAAGGATGCAAAGCAGGTACAGCTGGGACTCGCATGTATGCTGCTACTGTTCTGAGGACCCTCCACGCTGATGTCCATCGTGGCTGAAACAAGATACGATCCACCAGCTGTGCGCCTCTGTATGTCCTTCCAGCTTCCCATTGCTGTCTTGTTTTTGTTTTTTAGTAACAGCCATTCTAATAGGGATAAAATGGAATCTCTATGCTGACTTCATTTGAATTTTCCTGCTGTCTAAAGATGTTGAAGATCATGCCCTATGTTTCTGGTCATTTGCATTTCGTCTTTTAAGAATTGTACATTTCATTGGTCCATTTAGTGATGGGGGTGTTTGATTTCTTCATATTTCACGATTGCGTTCTTTATGCAGATATGCAGATATTAGCAAAGGCTCCCTCTCATATTGTAGACTGTCTTCTCACTTAGTTGTTTCATTCACTGTGCAAAAAGAATTTTAAATTCACAGAACCCCATTTTGAAATTCTTGGTTTTATTGCCCCAGTTATTGGAGTTCTACTCAGAAAACCCTTGCTTATGCCTAGGTCTTGAAATTTTCCCTTTGAAAAGTTCCAGATTTTACATTGAGGTCTCTGTTCCATCTTGATATTTGTACTGAATGAGAGACAGAAATTGAGTCTCATGCTTCCGCATGCAGATACTCGGTTCCCCCAGCATCATTTGTTGTAGAGTATCTTTTTTCAAATGTGAGTTTCTGACATCATTGTAAAAAATCAGGTGGTTATAGCTGTTTATTTTTATTTCTGAAGTCTGTATTCTATTTCATTCATCTTTGAGTCAATGTTATTCCATTACCATGCTGTTTTTATCAAATGAATCTGAAGTACAAGTAGAAATGAGCAGTATTCTTTTTAGACAGGATTGCTTTGGCTGTCTGGGATTTTTGTGCTTCCTGTGAATTTTAATTGTTTTCTGCATCATTGGAATATTGGTGAGGAATGCATTGAATCTGTGGGTTGTGAATTCTACAATTCTCCTGATTCATGAGCATAGGAGGTCTTTTCATCATGTAATATCTTTAGTACTTTAATTTTTCATTGTAGGAGTATTTCATATTATCATTAAAATGAGATCACACACAACAGCTATGAACATGGAGAGTTTTTTTTTTGTTGTTGTTATTTGGAGAAAAAGGAAAGGAAGAGGAGTTGGAACCCGAGTGGGCCATGATGATAGAGGGATGGGGGAGAAAGTGCAAGAGTGACAGTGAGAAGGTGGAAGGTTAGGCCCCTTTTAAATCCTGGGTCCCTGGCACACCTAGTGGCAGGCAGGTGATGATCCTTTATTATAATGAAGTATGTTTCTTCTAGCTTCTTTTCTGTTTGGTCATTTCTATTTCCATGAAGGAATGTTGATCTTTGTCAAAGGTTTTTCTGAATCTATTGATACATGCTTATGTGACTCAGTCTTCAATTCTATTGATTGATTTGCTTATGTTAAATCATACTTGTATACCTAGAGATTTGGAGATTTGATCATTATGAATAATCTTTTTGATGTGTTGTTGAGTTTGTTTTGCTAGTATATTGTTGAGAAGCTTGCATGGTTTGGGTCATCAATGAGATTGGCCTATAACTGTGTCTCTATCTGGTTTTGTTATCGGAACAAAACTGGCTCAATAAACTAAGTTTAGTATGCTCTTCCAGCTCTATTTAATCAAATAATGTAAGGAACACTATTATTACAATGTTATTTCTTTAAAGATCTGTTAGACTTCAAGACGGAATAAGTGTAGACCTTGAATTTTCAGTTGGGAGGACTTTTTGTCTATGTAAACCTAGATGGCCTGATATTTTACTATGTAAACTGGGCTGTTTTCAGACTCAGAGATTCTGCCTCTGCCTCTGCCTCCGGCTCCGGTTCCAGCTCTGGCTCCGGAGGTCTGAGTTTAAAAGTGTGCACCACCATAACTGATTACTTATAGGTCTGTTTAAGGTGTGTATAAGCTCCTTTAAAACCCTTTCCTTTCATCATTAGTTCTCATTTGCATCCCTTTGATTTAACTTATCAATAGGTCACGTGGGTCTAGAAATGGACCCATTCGTTGAGATTTTAAACTTTTTCGAAATACAAATTTTTTTCAAAGTACACTTCTGAATTTCATTAGTATCTGCTATAAATTTCTCCTTCATCTCTAATTTTATTAATTTGGGTCTTTGCTTTTTTCCCCATTAGTTTGATGAACACTGTATTAATTTTTAAAAATCTTTTCAAAGCCAGCTATTTGTTCCAATGATTCTTTGTATCTTTTTCATTTTCTAACGCATTAATTTCTTTCCATCTTCTAATTTGGGTTTAACTTGTTCTTATTTTTCTATAACCTCCAGGTTGCATTTCCGTTACTTTACGATTTTTATAGCTATACAGCTCCCTCTTAGGAGCTGTATATTCTACAGGTTCTAATATGCTTCATTTTCATTATCATTCATTTCTAACATCTTTTGGACTTCTCTCCCTATTTCCTTAGTGGCCTATTCATTATTCATTATTTAATTGTGTATTATTCTGTCTCCACAGGTTTTTACATCTTTTGTAATTTTTCTTGCTGATGATTTCTAGTTTTAACATATTGTGATCAGATACAATATAAGAAATTCAATTTTATTTGTCAAGACTTGCTTAGTAACTTAAAATATGGTCTGTTTATAGAGTATTACTTGAGCTTCTGAGAACAATCTAGAATATTTGGGTAGAATAATATTCTATAGACGTAATGTGATGTCATGTCATTAAGTATGACATTGCTTTGATGATGTTTGTTAGATGACAGCCAGTCTACTGATGAAACTGGAGTACTATCATTATTCACCATGACTTTCTAGCAGTGTTTGTTGTTTGAAACTGAGAATGCTGATGTATAGCACAAATAAATTTAGAATTGTAGTGTTTCACTGATATGTTATCCTTTACCCAATATGAAGTGGCCTTCTTTATTTCTTTTGACTAATTTTTGGCTTAAAGTCTACTTGTCAAATGGTAGTATTGATAAATGTGCTTTGATTTGTTTTCCTTCCTAGTTGTGATTCTATATTGGTACTTACACAACTTTGAGTAGGTCATTGATTAAACTAAAAATAAAATAACTCATAGCTTTTCAGTAATGAGGTGTTGGCAATGTTCAAGTAGAGCTAGATCCTATCAGAGCTGAGTGTGGTCCCATGATAGACTTTAATATCCAGACTCTTGGGGCACTAAAAGCAGTCTCCAGCACTGCTTTGGAAGTAGAATATTAATTGCAGAATCAACTATAATTTTTATCAAACCCTCTAAGAAAATACAGTTTAGTGAGTTTAAAACAATTTATCCTTTAACTCCAATAACCTTTAGAGAATAAAGGAGCAGGGTAGTAATAAGACATGTTAGGACACTATTACCAGTTGACAGACTAGAATGAGAATAATCTTAATACAACCGGGAAATAGTATAAGAACAAAAGCAAAAAAAAAAAAAAAAAGATGAAAGGAAAGTTAATGGGAGGGTAGTGTTGTTAGTTTTCTGCCTTGGCTAGGAAAGTCTGACTTTAAGAAGGGTGCTTGTGTTTTTTGTTTTTGTTTTTTCTTAGCAAGCCCTAAAAGGTCTGCCTTTCTGGGGTTTTTATGTATGGGGGGGATTGTTTTCTGCAGTTGGCTTGAAGACTTGCTGCTCTGCAGGGGTCTGTCTAATCAGCAAGTTGTAAGCTCCTGCCTTACTAACACCAACTGCTCTTTTGATGAACAGAACTAAGACACTTCTTGGTAGTTTTATTTTGTACATAAGTTCTTGCTAAATTACTGTAAGTTCTGCCCCTCATTGGTACATTGTTTGTAGTTATTTTTATAAAATGATTTATTTATCTTAGATTCTCTCTTAACCTCACTATCACACCATTTATTGAGACTCTTTTATATTTGTTTAAAAAGCTATACAACACAATATTGAGCAGTTTAAGTCTTTTCTTAATCTTCTGTGTTATCCTGACTCCATCTTTGCCAAAATCCCCTACTTGCACTTTGTTGCTTTCTTCCTACCTCCTGATCTTTCTTGGACCTCTACCCATGGCTGAATCCCTTGGTTGACACCCTACTTCCTCTTCTAACTCCTCCTCCGTGGCTGGCAGGAAGTCCAGCCCTATTCTCTCCCCTGCTCATTGACTGGCTGTAAGCTGCTCTATTGACATATCAGGGGGACAATTGGGGAGCAGAGTTTATACACCAGTTAGACAGGGAATTCTCAGGATAAAGTTTGCAACCAGATAGGAGGCATACAAATATCAGCATTTGAATTACATAATAACTGTATACCAACAGGAGGGTGTCAGTTTGCTATCTATTGCTATGATAAAACACTCTCACCTAAAGGAACTTGGAGAGGAAAGGGTTTATTTCAGCTTATAGGTTCTACCTTCACAGTCATATTGTTATATATATGTGCTGTCATGACCCTATCAACTCCTTAAGAAAGGTGTGAGTAATTTGATATAAACTTTATTCAAAGGTTACCCAATTTCACTGAATTCTCAGTTTGTCTTTGCACCTTATATGTTGTAGAAATGCCTTCAATTCTGAATAAGTTCATGTAATTATTTCTCTTTTTTTAAGTACAAAAATATAAAACCAACCCTATAAATAAGAAAACTATTGTCTTATCTACTTCTGGAGTATTGCTCACCGTAATTGTCATTGCTGGAGCCATTATTTTCATCCCAGGTAAGACTCACAGGTACTGGGCTGTGGTGTGTGGGGCTGATGTGAGGAACATCCCAAAGGGAAGCTTATTGATTCTTAGACCTGTTGGGACATATTGTGGCAAGTGATGTAGCCTCAAAGGACAGAAAATACCTCAAGGATCTGGACATCCCTTATGCCTGAAATAGTGGTGTGCTCAGTACGATGGCAGGGCAATATTCCATTTCCTCCCTCTTGTAACTTCCAGTATTTTCAGGCAATGCCTGGCTTCCTTAACTGTGGCAGAGTAGCTCCCATCTCTGCTGTTCAATCATCTGCCTTATCCCATTCTCCACGTTTTATTTGTGTACTGGTGTGAGGTCTCCCTCTTCTTCCTTTACAAGGGCGATGGCATTGAAATGAAAGATGCTCACTTAACTCAGTTTAAGATCTTCATTCTAACTCCGTAACTTAATTAGATATTTTGTCATATAATCAGATAGGTTTTAGGGACAGGAAGGCAGAATGTAAATAGGACCAGCATCAATGGATACAAAGTTCACTGGCTAAGATGTGGAAATGGGCATGAACACAGGAAACAGAAATCAATTGCTGCTTGTGAATAAATTTCTGAAGTGATCACTGCAGCTGAGAAGTAGAAGTATAGGTGGGAAATAAAAGCAGGGAGAGATGGGAAGAAAGGCGAAGGCCAGGACTCACTATGGCAGACCATAGAGCACCACCTCCTTCTCTTAGGGACATGGAGGCACACGCCAATCCAGATTTGGTAGCTGAGTTTGCATCCAAGGCTGGGGAAGGCCTGGAGAGGTGATGAAATCAGAAGAGAACAGTGATTTGGCTTGGGGGACAGACTGAATATTGAGAATGAATGGGTGGTCGAAGGCGAGGGAGGGCAAGTTTATCATCTGGAATTATGTTAAAGAGTTAAAGCCAAATAAAGGTTTATGAGTGAGAAAACTCTGACATTAAGATTTAGGTTATTCAGTTTTGTCTGAAGTAACAGAAAAATGTTAAGTCACTGTAAATTTGGAAGAAAAAATTTTCAACATTTCCTACTTTATGAGTACAGTGCTCAGGGCAATGCATTTAATAAATTCAGCACAGTAACTTCCTAAGCAGTAGAAACACACAGAAAATAAATTTCTGTTTGTCAACAGGTAATTATTCAGAAAAGAAAAACTATGGGCTTATTTTCCTTGTTAGTCCTTTCGTGATTCCTGTATTTCTTCAATACCATAAGTTTAGGCCAGGTAAGCATTTGATGTTCTAACATGATTTTAAGTACCTTTTCATTTAAAAGACAGTATTTTGGGGGAAATCTTCTATTCTGTTTTTTTTTAATAAGTTTTATTTTTTAGCCTTCAGAATTTCCATCCACAGATGATCACAATGTTCCTCTAATTCCTCCTTTCACTGCCTCCATATGCCCCCAGAATGTCCGTACCTCAAGTTCATGTCTTCTTAATGTTTTAAATTTGATAGCTCACTAAGTCCAATTAGTGCTAACCATGTGTGCATGAATGTGAAGCCATCCACTGGAGCATGGGAAACCCACCATGAGCCACATCCTCAAAAGAGAATGATTCAGCCTCCCCCCCTCCAGTTGTAATCACTCTCCAATAACTCCTTAATAAGGGGTGGAGCCTAAAGAACTCCTCCATCATCTATTCCAGAATTTTGACTGGCTTGATCTTCTGCTGGTCTTGCACAGGTTCCAAGAGTAGCTGTGAGTTCATCAAAATGATAGCCATGTCATGTCCAGTAGACAACAATACATGGGTATCTTTCCCATCATCAAGCTCCATCACTGTTTTCAAAATCGTCCAAAATGTTCCATGGCCCTAGTTGTTGGTAGTGGTAGGTGATAAGACTGAACATTTAGGACTAAGAACTCAGTCTCTTAATCTCACCTGACTGTTTCTCACTGCAGGAAAGAAACTTCCTGACAAAGGTTGAGAGCAACCCACGTCTATAAGATATAACAAATAAGTCTTTAGAACGCAATTTTACAATATACTCATTTTTTAAAAATAACAAAAACAGGTTCTACCCTAAGGCCTTGAACTCCTCAACAATGAATTCTTGACCAGGATTTTAATACCAGGAATGAAATATCCTCCTATTGAACAAGTCTCAAATCCCATCAGATTGTGATTAGTTACCCCATGGCAGTTGTGCCACCATTGTACAAATAGGTACACTTTGCCAGGCAAGGTTGGTATGGTAACATGCCTCGTCTATAGTAGGTAAATCACTGATGACTTTTGTGCCCAGAAACCTGCATGGTGACAGAATTCTGTCACTATGAAAACTAGCCATCAGTGGGGAAGTTTTCTATTTATTTTAATATTGATTTTCATAAAATTTGGTCTATTGTATGCATTTCCATGGTATTCTTAATGACATTTTCCCATAAAGATGAATTCCAATGTCATCTTAGATATTCAATGTATTTTTATTTTGTAAAAAGTGATTTTTATATATGCAACTTAAGTACGTTTCCTTTGATACACTTGAGACCAGAAATATTTTTTTATTATTTTTTATTAATTTATTCTTGTTACATCTCAATGGTTATCCCATCCCTTGTATCCTCCCATTCTTCCCTCCCTCCCATTTTCCCCTTATTCCCCTCCCCTATGACTGTTCCTGAGGGGAATTTCCTACCCCTGTATATGCTCATAGGGTATCAAGTCTCTTCTTGGTAACCTGCTGTCCTTCCTCTGAGTGCCACCAGGTCTCCCCCTCCAGGGGACATGAGACCAGAAATATTTTAAATTTCAGTTTTTCAGACTTTGAGATATTTGGATACATTTTACTATTTGAACATCCCTACTTAGGAGAAAAGATTTTGACGATCAGATTTCAAGTTTTTGTGTTCAGAATATTTGACTTGAAATACTTCAAGGTTATCTTTACTGAATTACAGTATGGTATAGCTATACGAAGATTTTAAGTATGCCATTTTTCTTACCATGCCTCTGCATTAAGAGGACTATTTCCATAAGATGAGGTTAAAAATCAAGAACACTGAACATAGTCTTTTGTTTGTTGGATTGTGTTTTTGTTGTTACAGTTACTGTTGTTATTATTGGCAAAACTTCACACAAATCATTAGAGTGAAGTATGCATATCCAAACTATAAGCAGTAATTTGTTTTACAAGTTAAGAGGAAACCACTAGCACATTTTTTGTTGTTGTTGTTGTTGTTGTTATTAAAATGTCACATTTGGGCCAGTGAAATGGTTCAGTAGGTAAAAGTGTTTGCTGCCATGCCTGACAACCCAAATTCAATTTCCAGGACCTACATAGTAGAAAGAGAGGAACAATGTCCACAAATTGACCTCTGACCTCCACACATATCCCATCCTACCCCAACACAAAAGAAGTAAATAATTGTTTCAAACGTCACTTTTGTGGGTCTTAGGATCTCTCTTGGATTTGTATATATTGGAAATGTTCCAGTTTAAAGGCACAGATCCTCGAAACGCACAGTAGAGGCGATCATGTGCATAATCACCAAAGCAATTCTGTATTCAGGTAAAGAAGGCATGCGTGATTACCCTTCATGATGTAAGGAACACAAATACAGTTAACACAGCACTGTTTTCAGATTTGGAGTAAAAAGTTCCAACAGACTACAGTGACAGTAAATGTCTGGCACATGGGTAATCGGGAGCCCAGCTTGCTGAGAAGATCACTGGAAAGGTGTCTATCATTTGAGAAGTTACTGCAGCCAGTCTTTGGTTATAGGACCTTGTTGTTGACTATACCAAATGCAAGTAGAAGTTACTGCTTCATCTTCATTCCCAACATGCTCCTGCTATGTCCTTTTCTTCCTTTTAGCTATTGGGAGGACCCTCCATGCCATGATCATATTAACAGCCGTTCAGGCACTGGGCTATGTGCTCACTATTGCTGGACTATATCTTACTGTAAATGGTAAGTCATGTTTTTCTGGAGTCTTGATTTATATTTATTTTAGACAGATGTCTTAATTTTCTTTTTTTTTGTACATTAATGTTATCTCTTTAAAGATGTTTTGGATTCACAAGAAAATTCAGTGAACATTACAGAGTTTCTATGAATTGCACCCTTTCCAAATATTTTTTCATGGCCATATCTTCACTATCCCCGGCCAGACAACACATTTTTTTTAATTGGTGAGTCATTAATAAAAGGCCACCATCCACAGGTTACATTATGATTCCTTCTTTTTCTGTGTCAAATGCACCTGAGAGATACAGTGCATATCTGTATACATTTATATACTATACATATACATATACTATACATCTGTATTACTATAAACTGTATCTGTTATGTAAACTACCTTCATAGATGAAAATCCCTTGTTCACTATCTGTTTATTTTCTATCCCCACAAATTCTTGGCAACACTGATATTTTTGGCATCTCTATAAATTTGCATTTTTTAAAATGTCATTTATTTGGAAACATATGGCATGTAACCTTTTTATATAGACTTCTTCCATTTATAAATGGGCATCTCTATTTTTCCCATGCCTTTTCATGGTTTCATATTTCATTATTCTTGAGTGCAGAATATGTGTGAGGACACACAACAGTATTATTTAGATGCAGTCACCTACTGGAGGATATCCTGGTTGCCTTGAGATTTGTTGTAACTACGAATAGAATTTCTGTAAACATAAATGTGTGTTTTTCTAGGATGTACATTAGCAACTTTATTTGAGTAAACACTGGATTGTATGCTAAAGGTATATTTAGTTTTGTAAATGTCTATATGAAAATAGCTGCAGCAGTTTACATCAGCAGTGTTAATGAATGACATTTCTTCACACGCTTAACATTTGTTAGCTTATGAATTTTTCTTTTTTATTTTTAAAGAAGTTTTCTTTAATATAATATTTCTTCTAGTGGTGTTAGGCTTTCAATGCCTGTTAAAGAATATTGTTTGAATATACCACAGGGGCCTCTCCTAGCTATCCAAATTATTATGGCTAGATACACAAAAGAACTTTAAAATTAACCAGACTCAAATTGTTTGGGGACAGAATCTTCCAGTAGTCCTGATAGGTATGTTATGCAAATGTGAGCTTTCAAAAAGTTGGAATCATTTTATTGATTGAATTAATGATAATCAGCATATGTAAGTCGTTTTTAGCCTCTTGGACAATAATTACTCCACTTAAAATGTGATATTATTTACTTCTTCAATCAGTCTGTTCGCATTTATAATATATAATTTCTTTGTTTTTACAGAGTGTGTACCAAAATATGGCTCCCTTCTAATTTCAGGTTTTGTTATAATAACTCTAGTAGAATTATCTGGACTAATTTACATGAAATGGCTAGGTAAGTCAGCCTCGTTTTTGTTACCTTGTGCCAAGAAGTTCAGATATATGACTTGGAACATGATTTATCTGTTTCTCCCAATTTAGAGACACGGAAATGTATTGTAGGCACCATGACTATAGTATTGTGTTGCAATGAATGTGTGAGCACAGATGTATCAGTAGCATGACTACTGCAACTTCAGCTTCCTCAGTAGTCGGATTGCTGGGTCAAAGGGTAGGCTAGATTTCTTTATTAACTTGTTGGGGTGCCTAATGTCTATTATCATACAGACAGAAGTTACATAGTGTTAAATTGTTCCGTGTTGTTTGACTATTTAAGATATTCTGTGGCTCAGTACGGATTTTGGTAACATTCTTTTCTATGTCTATGAAGAGACTTTAAAATTTTGATGAGAACAATATATATATACATATATATACACATATATATATATACTCTTTATAATAATGATTGGTTCATTTAATGATAATGGAGTGTTTTCCCATTTGTTTGTGGGGTCTT
>OU015745.1:101191651-101204088 GCA_907169655.1 Acomys percivali | reverse complement strand
TTCATTTAATGATAATGGAGTGTTTTCCCATTTGTTTGTGGGGTCTTCATTATTTTTCATTAGTGCTATAATTTTCACTGAAGCGGACTTTCTCTTTCTGAATTACATTTATTTCTATCATTTTCTTCTGCATATACTGTCATTGACATAACTTTTTGCTTCATTTTGTTGGTTTTTGTCTTTTTGTTTTTTGAGCAATGCTATTGCTACATAAAATGGTCCTGGGTCTCAAATATATGTTTTGCATCCTGCAACATTACTGAATTAGTTTATTCTAACAAACTTTGGTGGTGTTCGGGTTTTTATATATAAAAGTTCGTTGTTTGTGCTTTTGGAAACGATTTGGTAGTGATAGAGCAAACATGATGAGGCTGTAAAGAAGGAATATGATTGTGGAGACATAGTCCTTGAATTAGAAGAGTGTGGATGCAGAAAGCTTTGAATAAGAGCAGTAGAAGAAAGAAGATTAGCACAGACATCTATTAGTAAGTTGGAGGAATTGGTGGTCAAGGAATTACGAGTTATTAAACGCAAATCATAACTATAAATTAAATAAGAACCTCAGCTATACTAAAATTAGAGGGGGGGTGCTAGAACAGAAAATAACGAATAACCTGGGAGTAAGAGGTTGGGAATGATGTGTCCCAACTTGAGGCAGTAGAAGTGGGGGATGCTGTGATATTACATTTAAATACCATGAGTCTGCTAATATTTCCATTGTGATGCTTAAATTTTAAGATTTTCTTAATGGCCAATAACAAAATATTTTATATGTTGACCTACTGTTAGAGTAAAAACAGATTTAGGAGTTGTCTGTAGTCTTCAGAAATAATCATTGTGGCATTCTACTAATATTTTACTTATATTACACATATAAATACATATGAAGATGTTATTTTGAAAATGAGTACTGTTTCATAATAATTTTCCTTTTAGCAAAAATATTAGTGATTTATCTGGGCCACACATTTTATCTATTATATTTTAATACTTGGGGCTTTAGTTTTTCTAGTATTTCTTTAACTGTATATATAATAGAAAATGAATGGTCATGTTGGGAAGATTCTTTCGCAAGGTTGATATTCAGTCATTTTTATAATATTTCAACTGTAAAAATGAAACCATACATGATTAACCTACTAAGTTTTATTTTGAAAAAAATAAATTACAAATCTGAAAGTGATTTTTAGAATACTGTTAATTATTCTAAACCCTCCTATCCTACCATAGATTTAAAATATATTCTGGCAACAGTAGGTCTCCTAACTGGTTCCATTTAAGTTTGCTTTTAGAGAGTTTAAACCAATTATAAGCATTCCTTTAAAGGAGCTAGTTCTTTTTTTTTAAAAAGGAGTTAGTTCTTAAAGAATAAAAACTATAATCTCAGGATAATGAAAACCAGGCAAGTCTTATGCACACTCACTAGATTGTTTGTGCACAAATTTTGCCAACCGTGTTTATTACTATCTTGAGTATTGAAAGTTCTTTGAAAACTGTGATCTTAATGGCTGCCTTTGGTTTGTACTATACTGGACACTTAGACTATATTTTATGAGTAGTGATTATAATTAAAGCCATAATTAATATCATCAACACATGAATTGACTTTAGCACATTTTACTACAAAAGCAATATGTGTCATGTGTAGCAAGCTTTATAAGTGAGAAAGCTATTATTTGGAGGAGCATTATGAAATCAATGCCAAATGTGTATTCATTAGCAGCCATTTCTAGCAGCTGTCATACAGTGTACAGTGATCCAGATGTAGGACCCACCCACAAAGTTGACATTGTAGCGTATACATAGTGATCAACCTGTCAAAGGCCTTATGTGCAAAAGTGTGTATGCTTTAAAATAAAGACTATGCTATTTAAAAGTTGTAATAATCTAATTTTTCTACCATGACATACTAAGAGCTTCCATGCTGCTGGATTTGATAATATCAGGTTTAATGTTTACAAGAGAAATGATTGGTACAAAAGTACAATAATTTAACCTAATTTCTTTATGCATTTAAAATTCACAGCATGCCCTTTCTGCTTCTCTTTGACAGACCCACTGACAGGGTTTCTATAAGACATGAAGGAACAGGCAGTGCTGCCTGCCTTCCCTCACTTTCACACTTTGTCTCCCTAGCTCTCAAGGTAATTTTATTGCATACATTTTTAAATGAAGCAGAAAAGATTTTCTTGTATGTATGTGTATGTTTATGCCCCTGTATATAAAAAGTTGTGTGTGCTGATGCCAATGTTTCCCTAAGAGAGTGTCAGTACCCCCTTGGAGCTGGAGTTACAGATGGCCCATCTGATGTGGTTGCTACATTCTAAACTCATGGATCTGCACAAGAACAAATTTCTAAGGTATCTTTTTAACCCTGACACCCTATTTTAAATATGCAAATAAGGATGGGGCTGGAAAGGTGGCTCTTTCAGAGGATGCAGCTTTAATCCCCAGTATGCATATGGTGACTGACAGCCATCTATAACAACTGTAGTCCCATGGGTTGGGGAGGGGCAGTCTGACATCTTCTGTCCTCCATGGGCACTGCACAAATGTGGTGCACATGCACACATATTCAGGGAAACACTCACATACACAAAAATAAATAAAATGTCAAAAAAATAATCAGGGGAAATCATGAAAGCAGTTCCCACTACCATGGACTATGCAGTACAATGGCACAGAGGGGTAAAATGCCCAGGGTTTACAGGAGAAGGCAGAAGGGGGCGTTGTTAGGAGACACATACTAATATGAAGGTGTATGTGAGGGAGAGGGTTCAGTAAAGAAACTACTGACATGACCACTCCATGATATGGCTAAGGAAAAGGTTGTTCTGTACATATGAGAGTGATAATATCCAGAGTTTCTGGAAGAGTCCAGAACAAAGAGAGAAAGGAATAAACTGAACACAGCCAGTAGAATGGACATTGAACATAGCCAGGGCTGTCTGTGAGAGAGGGGAGATAGAAAGAGACGGGGAATAGAAAAAGCATAGTCAGAATAGCAATGCAAGAGGAAAATTCTTGCCTTTGTGAAAAGAACAAATGGGTATCTGAAGCAGGGAAGCTTAGGGAAGTGAGAAGCCATCATGCTAGGGAGGATGCTTTGACACGGATAAGTACTTGTGGTACTGAGGAAGTCTGGAGGCTGGCATGGGCTTTGCCCTGCAGCCTCAGGTACACACCACGGAAACACGTGTCCCTTCTGCCATGGGTAAGGGAAACAGCTCCCTCTGGTAGAGTGGAACCAGCTTCTCAAGTTCCTGAGGAATGCTGGCTTTTTATCTCACCACCAGAAATCCTCCCTCAGTTCAGGTTGAGGTCATTTTTGGATATTTGGAGTGTCTTTTGGAGTTTGTGGAATTTGTCCTGAACTACAGAGGCAAAAAAACTCAGAAGGAATCCCACACCTTCCTAAGCAAACTAAGCCAAGAAGAATAATCTGTGGCAGACCACAGAGTTTAGTCCACAGAACGCAAAGGATAGAAGAAGCAGGAGAACTGAATGAAAACAGTGAGGCCATGACTGCGCTTAGGTATGGGCTCAGGGCAATGTCTATTGTAGATATGAGGTAGGGCATACCCTGAAGCATCTGGTCAGGTCTAGACCAAACATAGCCAGCAGACTAACCAAGGCATGACAGGAGAAAAGAGAATTTGTCCAAGTAGATAGACAAGTAGTTGAGTCCATACAAGACAGAGATCACTGGCCAGTAGGCAGAAGAGCAAGATGGGGATCCCCGAGGAGCACCTCCTTTTGAGGCCAGCTAAAGGCCACTGGCCCAAGCACATTATGCATTCCTTTAGTTCCAGTATTTGAAAGGCAGTGGCATGTGAACTCTGAGTTTGAGCCAGCCTGGTGTAAGTGGTGAGCCCAGCCACACAGTGAGAGCCTTCTCTCTCTCTCTCTCTCTCTCTCTCTCTCTCTCTCTCTCTCTCTCAGACACACACACACACACACACACACACACACACACACACACACACACACAGAGAGAGAGATGCACATGCACACATACAGGCACACTAAGTTAAAAAGACTCCCCATGCTGTGATACAGCACAATAAGTAAAGGCAATTGCTACCAAACCTGAGGACCTGAATTCAATTCCTAGGCTCCACATGGCAGAAGGAGAGACCAACTTCCACAAGTTGTCCTCTGATATCCACACTCATGCTGTGGCATCTATACCCATGATAGAGTGGGCACTCATGCACTCACATGTAACAAATAAATGTAATTTAAAAAACTAAGAAGAGTTCCTAATGGGGACAACATCTTGAAAGGAATCAAGATTGTCACCACAGGTGTGTAGTACTGCACTGCTCTGAGGCATGAAGCAGCCTCAGGAAGAAGCAGAAACGAATGAGCCATGCAGCTTTCTTTTGTGAAACCACAGGACGAAACCTTCATCACTTTCGAGAAAGCCGCTTTCAAAGTATCAGTGCTAACAGTTTCCCACTCCCTTCTATGTGCAGCTTAGACAATCAGTTGACAAGTTTGCCGTCACGCACATTTCCTTTCCTTTCTGTTGTTAGACAACTGGACTGTTAGAAATACACAGTAAAAACATTCTGCTCACACATCAAGTCAGCAGCAGCTTTCCTATACTCAGACAAGCCTTCAAAGTCATTGGGGCCAGAACGAAAACTGGGTGTCCCTTGTTCTCGGCCACAATCCTCACAGTCATTCAATAAGCCCCAGGCAGAGGGACTTCTCTGTGACTTTGACAGATCAGAACTTCTCAGCCATTAGGGTTCTTTGTCGGATTTATTTACTAAGTATGCATACTGCGTGCGTCTGTGGATGGGTCAAAGGGAGTGTGGATTTGGGCTATAGTGCCACAGGCTTGATAAAAGGAAAAAAGTTAGAATAGCTATCAGAAGAATACTTTATTTCCCTCCCCCTCCCCCAAATAGCATCCATCTAAATACTTCTGGCCTCCAAGGCCCATAACCCTCTTTTCTTTGACCACACAAGTTTTTGTTTTGAAAAGAAAATGTGTTCCTACAGAAATTACCATTTTAGAATTTCAAAAATAAAGAGAAATTTGTGCCAATAATAGTGAGCCAAATATCGTCCTCAGATGTGTTTTGTGGCTAACAGGGCTTCAGAGCCAAGATCAGACGTTGATGCCTAGGCACAGTGGGAAGTTGAAATTGGGGCCCTAAGGAATGCTGGGAAACATGGCACTATCTATTAACTTGGTAGAAACAGTCACTATGTGATATCTGACGTCCTGGTCATGGTCATTTTTTTCCGCTATTGATGCTTAATTTACAAAATTCATTATTTAAAATATAAATACTAACTAGATAGTCATGGAAAGTATTCCATGAAGTTGATTTCCTAGGTGTGTGGATCATCTCTTGTACTTGAATCACTGTGACATCACAGGAACATTTTGCCAGATCTTCTGTTTAATATATTTACTGAATAACTTTTTAATAAATAAAATTTAACAAATAACATATTTATTAAATAAGGTTTGGTTAATAATAAATAAATTAATGTTTAACTAAATAATGTTTATTTATTAGTTAGATAATATTTAATTAAATAATGTTTATTTAATAAATACATTAGATTAGGCTGGGTGGTGCACGCGTTTAATCCCAGCACTCCAGAGGCAGCGGCAGGCAGATTGCTGTGAGTTCAAGGCCAGCATGGTCCACAAAGTGAGTCCAGGACAGCCAAGACTACACAGAGAAACTCAGTCTCGAAAAACCAAACAAAAACAAAAACAAAAAACAATAACTACATTTACCAATAGCTACATTTAATGAATTGCTGGACCTCAGTATGTTTTAGGTTTTTCTTATCATTCCAATTGGGACAGGTTAGATGGAGGAAAGGGAAAGAAAAATGAAGTGATTATGTTTAAATTTAAATTTTTTGAAATATATTAAGTAAAAATAAGTAGAAGAGTTAACTTTAAGGCTTTGGGCTTTGGCAATGAGAGACCATGGCCTTCATCAGGTGTTTCCAAAGAGGAGACCAACTTGGCAGAGTTGGCTGTGCTGTGGGCATATAAAGCGCATTTCTATCTCTTTCTGAAAGTGTAAGTTTAGATAAAAATATGACAAAGCCTCAATTCTACTTTTGAAACTGTTACCATGTATTAGACTTTTTTTTGGATTGGAGGAAAAGTGTCATGAAGAAGCTAGCTGAAGGACATCACATCTCATCACCAGAGGCCTAAGTCTCAGTTCTCATCAGCAAAGAAAAAGGTTTCCCCACAACCTCTAGTTCTCAAATAAACCAGGGCCAGTGCAGACTATGAGGGTTTTCCACACCCTCCAAGAAGAAGCCTGTAGCAGGAGCCTGCCTTTATCTTGGACTTGAAAGCCATCTCATAATAAAGGCAAACTAGTTTCATTCCTGTTTATGATTAAACTGCTGTTTCTCAAGGATCGGGCTATGCCTCACCTGTAACCTTAACAGAAGCCATGCCTTTGTTTCAAAATGTTGTTATGACCACCTGTAGTTTTGACTATTTTATGACAACCCTGAAATCATGTTTTTGTTTCAGAAGATTGTTATGACCAAGTTATGCTTATGTTCTGCTCCTGTCACCTCGTTTTATTTGGCCTCCTCCCCCATTTGGAAACCCCCTACCCTTGAGCTATAAACAAAACTATCTTGCCTGTGTCCAATGCTGACTTCTTAAACACCACGTTAGGAGGAGGCAGCTTGTGTACACAAATAGAAAAGTTTGCTTTAATTAATTGCTTCCTTTAATTAATTTGGCTATGGTCATTTTGGGCCAGTGGTCTTTTTCCTCAAACATTTGGGATTAACACAGGCATTAGGACAGGGACCAGGATGAGCAGCCAAGAAGCTACACAAGAGCCTAGAGATCTGTTCAACCAAAGTGGTGGCATGCTAAATGGAATTAAATAATCCTTATTTATTGGGGACATTCCTTAGTATGAAGGGAAACTGAGTAGCAGCTATAACCTTGTGAGCTTCCCACCAACCCCCACGGAGACAGGTATGCAAACATTAGAAAGCCAGCTAACATCTTAGTCACTCTTTTTTTTTTTCATAAGAGTATAGAATTTCAGCATGACTCAAAAAGGTAGACAGATCAGTATTTTATTACCTATGAGATGCTACTTTGTAAGTAATAAGGATATGTCCATAAAGCTGCTATCTTTATACAGATGGAGAAACTCATTTTAAAGAATACCCCGGCAGCAGCATCTCATTCGGAATTAGCTCTGTGTCCTGCACTTCTTACTAATTGGTAGAACACAGACTACAAGATGGGCTAAGCTGATCTTTAGTAACTCGGGATCTCTGATTTTTTTTCCTTCAGGAATCCTAAATGCAACAATTCTAGTCCAGACCAGGATGCCACATGTTTATATCATTCCAAGTTCCATTGGGTCACCTGTTGCTTTTCTCATCACTGCAACCATCATATTGTTCTCCAAGGGTACCATTTTCTTCAATCGAGTGTGGACTTTGGCAATTCCTTTAAGTTCCAACTAGAATGCTGGGTAAAGGCTAGTTTTCTGTCTTAATTATTACTTTGCAAAAGGTGCTAATTCCTTGATTGTAACAGAAAGCAATAGAACTGTAAAATCTGCAATAGCCTCACTGCATTTCTTCTCCCTCATGACCTTCACCTTAAGCAAGAATCTAGTTGGTGATTTACAGTGTTTATAGGTTTCTCATAGCAGAGACACTGAGACTGGAAGGCATTTATGTCCACAGTGAATACTCCTGTCTAGCCTGAACTTTTGGCTTTATCTTAGAAGGGCCTTTCCATTATGGAAAGCATTTTTGTTTGTTTTGTTTTGTTGAATCTGCCTTCTATCTGGAACACAAAAATAACTAAGTTTATAATGTGATATCCCAGCCCTCCACCTGGACCTATTCTTCCTTATGTTTTCTTCCAATGCACTGATTCTATTCTACGGAGAACCAAGGCAATGAACCATTTTTCTTCCCCCCCCTCACCTAGCTTTGGTGGATTTATTGATTTGGCTTTTCTGATTTTATGGATAAACTTTCCCTTTAAACTGAGAATATACACCAAGATTCACATGATTAATATGGATCATGGGCTTTATCCAGAGCTGTACCATGTCCTGTGTATTAAAAATAACACATGACAACACACACGAAGCTGCTAGGTATTCAGACAAGACTTGATCTCTGGAAAGTTATCTGTAAACTTTATCAAAACTTTTCCACCTTGCCTACTTGAGTGAGTGATCAGACTCTGTAAGCTATGTACAAGCACAGTGTTAGAAGCAAAAGCTACTATTTATAGTTTTCCTATTATAGTCAATGAATAAACAATAGTTGCTTCATGTTTTTTTAAAAACAATCACATGTGCTTTAACCACACAAATTCATTAGGCTTCATAACATAAAAGGAGCATCCAAGCACCTGACACTGACAAAGAGCTGGAAAGAAGTGCGACTTGAAATAGCTACTTCAGACATCCACAGGCTCACCTCTGTCCCACACCTACTGCCCCAGATCCTTCTCCAAGCTCAGTCTATTTGGTGCTGCTCAGAGATGCAGTGTCTTTGTGTGTTACTTTGTTCCAAATGTTATGCCTTCCCACCAACCTAGCAGCCTGTGACGTCATCACCTGCCACCCCTGCCAGATGTGCAGGATAAGAACTCACCCCCCACACCCTGGTGTGCTCTCTCTCTCTCTCTCTCTCTCTCTCTCTCTCTCTCTCTCTCTCTCTCTCTCTCTCTCTCTCTCTGTCTCTCTGTCTCTTGGTTTCCCTGATAACCCGCCCCCTCCAGCCTGTCTGTCTGTCTCTCTCCTCCTATGCTCTCCCACTGTCTGTTTCTCTCCCCATCTCTCCCTCTCTTCTGCCCTCCTGGTTCACTCAGGCCCTAATTCTCCTCCTTTACCTTCTCCATCAAATAAACCTCTTTATACCAGATCTGTTGAGTAGCATCTTTGTTATATATTATAACTCCAATCATCCATAAATTTAAAAAATAACATAAGTTCCACGTTAGGAAGTTTCACTAACATATAAAAGGATTCCTTGAAACCCTATAGACATAAGAACTTGAAATATTTTCACATTAGAAACAGAATTTGAAATTAAAGTGACTTGTACAAAACAGATCTCGTCAATCTCCACATTTTACTGTTCAAGAAATGGGAATCAAAGTGCCAGGTAGCTCAGATCCGAGAAGGGACATGAAGACTTATGTGTACCTTGCAGTGTGTGCAGGTTGACAAGTGTCAGCAGCTCGGCATCTAGTAGCTTCTTCTCATTCCAGTGCTTCCGTGAGAAGGCCCAGGGTGTCCTGGGGACTAGCCAACATTCCATGTCCCTTCCATGCCTTTCTAGGTTGATATTCATTTGTCACCAACACCTGACACCCCCTCTCAAAGACTGAGATTATGGTTACAGAGAAACCATAGTTTCAGTGGCAACATGGAGGCAGCGTTTCTCCAGAACTTACCCTGTGATCATTTGTACAAGAAGGAGCTGGTTGCCATGCTTGTGACTTCCGTCCCTAACTGGGCAGAGCAGATAGCTGGTTCCTTGTAGTCCAAATTCTTCAAATGAAACCTCTTGCCCAATGTAATGACATGTAATGTCGTATGCAGCTTTAGAAGGATAGTTTGTTATACTAGAAGCTTGTGTGTCAGGGTCCAACAGGAAACACACGAATCATTCAAAACTACATGGCAAGGGCAGAGGGCAAAGCGTTCATCTCCCTTGACTGACTACCTGAATCAGGGGCAAACTGAAACTTAAAGTCAGAAGGACAATGGGAGCCGTCCCTAACATATGGCTCGAGGGAATCATGGAAAAGCCACACTGCCTCGTAGGCCAGTGACCTTCAGTGAAAGGAATGAGGCAGACCAAGGTGGCCTTCAAGGAAAGGTGCTGGAGGAATGGAAATCCAATGGAACTCCAGACTGTGGAGCAAAGGGAACAGATGCCGCAGTGGAGTCCAATGTAGTAAGCCTCTCAGTAAGTGAGCAGAATGGGGAGCAATTTGAAGACACAGGTAAAAACTATGAAAAGATATTTCCCTGTTACCACGGCTGCCACAGCTAATAATAATAATAATAATAATAATAATAATAATAATAATAATAATAATAATAATAATTTATTATTATTATTATTTTATTCTTTTTCAGTTAGATGGGATAATCCTATATCTGGAGCTGTTTTCCTGAATTCAACTAAATGAGGCCTATTGGAGGCCCTGGTTGTAGTTTACTGTGTAATCTTTAATGTTCTTTGTAGTTTTTTGTCTGTTCATTTTTTTATTACCCTTCCAATCACCATGTTTTTAAAAGCCCTTGACTTAGGGTATGAAAAAAGAGACACATCTTAGCAAGGATAAGAAGTGAAACTCTCCTTGTGAAATGGTGTTGAGGTTTCAACTAAGAACCCGGAAGTAGTATATCACTAGATGAAATATAATACTAGGGGCTGATTCTAAATCCACAGTTGGTGAAAATGAGTAGAGGTCTGACTGGGAAAAAGGTGAAGGGCCAAAGCCAGAGACTGAGAAGGCTGATTTAATAGTGTCTTCATTCTTCTGGAATATACTTGGTCCTTTCAGCATAGCCAATTAGATGTAGGACTGTTAGTACTGGGGCTCCCAGGCAGTATCAACATCACTCTCTCTAGGACTGCCCTGGATATGCCTTATCACCTCAGAGACTGACTTGTCTGGAGCTGAGTTACAACTGGAGACACCAGTCCAGCAAAGCTGGTGACCAAGGCCATGATAAATGCCTGACATATGGATATATTGATAATTAGCCCTCTTATAGGATCAGGTTTACACACATATTTGATGTGAGGAGAGAAGATAGGCCAGCTGCTGATGATGTTCTGTTCTTCTAAATATAATGTTTTTCCCTTCATTTTTGAGGTTATAATAAAATTACATAATTTTCCCCTTCCCTTTCTGCTCTCAAAACACTCCAATATACCCCTCCTTTCTTTCAAACTCACAGCCTCTTAATTTCTGTTGCATGCATACATATATACAAATATATGTTTTATATATACATATTATATATAACTGTGTAAACAAGTATGAAATGTGAATGCTTATTAACTCATCACTAAAACTAGGCTATCTGTGACCTAGACAAGACTTTAACTTTGTAATTAATGAGGAAAAATGTGATGTGATTGCCAACTCATTCAATTTTTTCTGATTTGAGTTTCACAGTCTCATACTTTGCACATGGTTTGCTCATTCATATGTGCTAATACTACAATGTGTGATGAGTGTTCATAAACAGTAAAATATTAAAGCCTCTGTGTGAAGAAAAAATCCAATGATATGATGGTTAATTTTCCTAGTAATCTTGGCTCCTTTTATTTAAAATTTTCCCAAATGAGAGAAAATTTGATAAATGAATAGGTAATAGTAAATTAAAATTGGATGTCTTTGAGGTTGTCAGCAGTTAAGAGCACTTGCTACTCTTCAAGAGGACTGGAATCTGGTCTCCAGCACCCATATTGGACTCAACAGCCTCTGGACTCTGTAGGCCCCCACACTTGTGTGGCAAAAACTTTTACAGACATCCACATAAAAACATCTAAGAATAAATCCTTTAAAAATGGATGTGCAGTCTTCTCAGCTGAAGACTATGATACTCTCATTTTTCTCAGTGGTGTGTACAGTGTGGAGAAACAATTAGTAATCAGATTTTAGGATTGGCAAGATGTAAACAGGACATCTCTACTCTCAGGTATAAGTCATCTAGATGATTCCTAAACGGCAGCATTAGCTTATTACAATATAATTGCAAATTTATGTTTACAGAAGCTTTTAAAAATTATTCCAGAATATTCCTGTCTTGTGTTCAGTGTTTAGCATTTTCTGACTGGGTTGTGATCAATAGTGAGGAGCCCACTGCTTCCTAGCAGCTTGCCCGATGACTCCTCAGACCTGTTTTCTCAATACTCTCATTTGGTATACAGTGCTTGGAATGACCTTGACATTTGGAAGGATGAGCCTTGGCTTGTGTAAGCCAACAAGGGCCATTGACATCCCATGGCCTCAAACACAGGGTAAATCTCAGAAAGAATGAGAATTCTAAGTGAGAGGATAGGAAGACTCATGTTTGGAGACTCAGGGAGAGTGCTGATATGAAATAGACACAAGATAGACATGATGAGAGAATTTTGACAACTACTGAGATAGTCTCTCAACAATGAGAGACAAGGGCTGGAGAGATGGCTCAGAGGTTAAGAGTACTGGCTATTCTTCCAAAGGTCACGAGTTCAATTCCCACCAACCACATGGTGTCTCATAACCATCTGTAATGAGATTTGGTGCCCTCTTGTAGTGTGTAGGCGGAACGCTATATAAATAATAATCTTTAAAAAAAAAACAACCTGTCAAGAGAGAGAGAAAGAGAGAGAGAGAGAGAGAGAGAGAGAGAGAGAGAGAGAGAGAGAGA
>OU015745.1:101157747-101173781 GCA_907169655.1 Acomys percivali | reverse complement strand
TATTATTATTATTATTATTATTATTATTATTATTATTATTATTATTACTACTACTACTACTACTACTACTACTACTACTACTACTACTACTATTAATTTATTCAGATTACAACTTAATTGTTATCCCATCACTTGTATCCTCCTGTTTCTCCCTCTCTCTCACTTTCATCCTATTCCCCTCCCCTAGGTCTATGGCCAAGGGTACCTCCTCCCGCACTATATGGTCATAGGCTATCAAGTCTCATCTTGGTAGCCTGCTTGTTCTTTCTCTGAGTGCCACCAGGCCTCCCCACCAAGAGGAGATGGTCAAATATGGGGCACCAGAGTTAATGTCAGAGTCAGTTCCTGCTCTCCACATAACTGTGGAGAATGTCCTGTCCATTGGCTAGATCAGAGTAGGGGTTCAATGTTTACTACTTGTATTGTCCTTGGTTAGTGCAATCATTTGAGCACACCCCCTGGGTCACGATGTTCTTCTTGTAGCCCCCAGGCTTGATTCCTAGAACCCATACCACAGCTCCAGCTTCAGTGGATTCAATGCCTTCTTTCTGGCCTTAGGGGGGCACCATACACACATGGAGGCATAAAATACCAGATAAAGATATTTTAAACAGAAGAAGAAAAAATGGAATGAAAGAGACTGAGCTAATCCCATAGGAAGCTGAACATCTTCCAATGAGCTTTTGTTACTGATCTTATTGGGGGAGGGAGGTGTGTGCTTGGCCTCCATATACTTAATCTCCTTCCAACCTGCTGTCTCTAATCCCCAATTGCCTTGTCATTTTTATCAAATCAACCAGTAGACATTGAAGCAGCCACCTGAAAAAATGGGGTGAGAATATTGATGTGAAAAAGCTAAAGATCAAGTGTCATGTATATAGGACAGAACACATATGTTGAAAGCAAGACAACTAAGTGAAGCACTCACTGCCTTTAACTGAATAAAGTACCACAAAACACATGTAACTGAGTAAAATAGCTGCTGTCATATAAGGTACCAGGAAAGATGTAGTAAAATAGCATATAAAATGTATATCTGCAGATTTACTTCATATTTAGCATCTAAGCAATTGACAGCATCAGATATTATCTGTAAATAATCTTACAAATAAACTTACAAAGAAAGTAAGTGGTGAGTCCTGCTTTGGGCTTTAGCTTTGTGCACAATTGCTTGTCTTCTAGATAGAATTCAAACTATTTCCTCCTTTTGTGTGCTTAAGTGAAGAACAAATCTTTTAAATCTTTTCTGCCTATCTGGTTATCCCTGTGTATGGTTTAGGTATGGTGATATTGGGAACAAAGATCTTTAAGAGTTGGGCACCTAATGGGAGAACCTTAGATAAACTGAGGATGTTTCAGAAGGGATTGTGGGAATACGGAATCTTTGATTTCCTGATAACATTTTGGCTTCTTCTGACTTGTGTTCTGCCCAGTGCAATGCCATGCACCAGGAAGTCTTCACTATAGTGTGGTTAGCACCATGCCTCTGAAAACTCTCAGGGTCATGAGCTAAATGAACCTCTTTGCTTTATAAAGTTATACAATTTCAAAATTTTTCAGTAGCAACAAAACTCATGACTGAAATAGGACATTAATATTTGTATTAGATTCTTTCTTGTTGCTGTGACAGAGTATTTGACAGAAACAGTTGTTAGGGGCTGAAGAATTTATCATGGCTTGTGGCTCAGGGGAAACAGGCACACGTGGTGGGAAGACATAGTGGCAATAACAACTTGCAGCTGTGATGGTTTTAGGTAAATTAGGGGAAATACCTTTCTGCTCAACAGAATAGACTTGGCTCTGAGAAGAACCGCTGGGATGGAGGGCTTCTCTTAAGCCGAGATGGGAAACAGATGGGTAAGATAATTGTCCTTTTCATGAGATAACCATATTTTTCTTTCCCAGACTCTATTCGTAGGCAGTAGCTTACCACACCGTAGTCATGCAACTTCATACATCTGTGCATTTTTTAGTTATTCAGAAAAATATCGTTTCCCTTTTCTTCTTTCTACATTTTTTTCTAGGCATACTTTCCTTAACACTTTGGGTTTCCCCAAAATGTTGGGCTATCTTGCTCTTTCTCTAATGCATCCCTCCCTGTCACTTGTCTGTTGCGTGTTTGATCTCCATGCCAGGTTAAACGGCATGGCTTTTCTTCATCCATCCTCCTTTCTCCTCCCTTTGGTGGGCATTGAAGCTTACAGCTAGCCTGCCCTGAGGATTTTCTTTCAAAATCTAATAAAATTGGTCTTGAGTTTCCATTTAAGTCCATCCGTAAATTCTTCTAATAATGAGACTAAGGATCCCAAAGGGGGATGGAGATGCCCCCTGTATCAGCAGCAGCAACATTGTTGGGAACTAAGAAAACTGTGCAGGGTGCTCATCCCAGTAACCTGCTTACTCTGGCTAGACCTCACTTCCTAATGGTTCCTAACAGTCAAAAACAGCACTAGCAGTTCACTAGCAGTGAACCCATTGTTCAGACACCTGAGCCTATGGGAGATAGTCCACATCTAAACAGTAACTTTACTGAAAAGCAGCATCATTAATACAATTGTTGATGTAAAATCTAGTGGTAAGTCCTGTGTTGTCTGTTTTCATAATTCCTAAGTACGAGGAATAACTTCCCTCCATAAAGCAGGGATGGAATGCTACGTATAGCTGCACATTTGATTGACTCCAGAAAAGCCCTCAAAGGGTAAGCAGAGGCTGAAATCATGTTCTGTACCATTTAATAAACCCCAAAACATCCAGTCCTGGGCCCTGAATACACACACTTCACTCTGTCTCCATTAATGCCTTTTCTCAATAGCACTGTCCACGCTTTTTAAATGAAGAATAGCATGTACCCATCATACAGTGTGCATGGAGCAGGGGGAAGAGGGAGCATTTTTCCACTTGAGATTATCAACTAACCCTGCACTTAGTGCCATCTAGGAAAAGTGTAACCATCAACAATTTTTAGTTTACAAATAAATAAGGTTCACCAAATACTTCCTTTCCAGTCTGGTTTTGCTACTGTAATAGTAGTATAGATTGCAAACCGTAAGCGGTTTAACCACTCTTTTCAGATCTTTTCACCATCATAAAGCTGTGACAAACCCAAGAAAATGGAAACTTATAAGGAAGTACAAGAAGATTATTTCTATTTCTAAAACCAGCTGGTTTGATGGTTCACAACTGAAAAATAGCTAACCTATAAAGAAAGACTTGTTTTCACAGGATTTTTGCTTTTAGCCATTCTCTCACTCCTTCTCCTGGTCAAGGTGGGTTAGAAGACAACAGCCAATTGGCCTAAATGTTCTGGCCAACAGGGAAGCCCCAAGGTCAGCTACCTCCTCCAGTGGAACCCATCTGGGCTGCAGCAGGCCCCACCTTTGAGCCATAGCTCTAGTGACCTCCAGAAAACAGATGTGAGCAGTCAACAGGCCTACCTCAGCAGCTGCCCTCTTGGCCTTTTCTTCGGCCTTTTGACATGCCTGCAGCATCTCTCCAGCTTCCTTCTGTATCTGAGCCACATCAGCTTCCAGTTTCTTCTTCTGGCTGAGGAGGCTTGTGTTCTAAGGAAGCACAGCATTCTGGTTAGGCAACCTGAGGCTAGGGATGCACAGGCAAGCAGCTCTGGGTGGGAGGAGTTGATCACAATCAGCCATATGTAGTTAAGATCTCCAGGCCCAGGTGGTGCCTTGAGCACAAAAGGCAGATCAAGTGAAGGGGTTTCCCTTAGCGGCATGGGAGAAAAGAGATGGAAGGCTGAATCAGAAAGGAGGATTCTAACTAATACAAGGCCAGAACATGAGTTTACTTTTCAACTTATTGAGGAATGTATTTCTGCTGTCTCAATGTGATAGAAGTATCTCATTCTGAGCAGAAGTCAGGGTCACCTGCAGCCACCTGGAAGATTCCACGACCATGCTGCAGGAAGAAAAACAATTGCCCTTCTTCACTCACCTGCCTTCTTTTTTTACTGAGGAGGAGGAAGTGGGATAGCAGATGGTCTAAAACCCAGCTCTAGTCCCTCGGGTCCCATTAAAGGGAGGCTTTCATGTTCTGTATCCATGCTGTCCCAATTCTTTCTTGATTGTTGTACTGGAGGCCGAAGCCCCCTTTGCTGCATCTGCCCTGTGTTTGAAGTGTGGCTTTTGTGAGCATGTGAAACCTCAGCACAAAGACTGTGTGTAAAAAGCACAGGCTTCCCACTTTTCATGTCTCCTTTCATTTCATCCTTTTACTTTCCTCTACTTAGAGCCTTTCTCAGGGCAGATTAAGGCTAGAGCAGAGAAAGAAGCTATCCCAGCCTCATAGGTTGTGCCTGCCTCCCATCAGCACCATCAAGAATGCCCCTCTCTGTCCTGTGGAGGGGCAGGCCCTGTGCTCTGCAGGATTTCCATTGCCTTCAGTGTGGGCTGGGGGAATTAAGTAGATTTTCCTGGAGTGTCTTATGGAAGCTCACTGCACTGTGAAAGACAGCACATATTTAAACAATGACTTGATTGTGATTTGATTGTATAGCAATCACTTAAATTTTCTTAGGGACATGGCGCTTATAACTTCTGCAAGTTCAATGCCTCCTCATTTTCCTGCTTCTGTTTTCAGAGGGATGATGTTTAAAGTATAAAGTGCAGAGGATCATTTATGAATTGTACTCAGCTGTGTGTCCTAAGCAAGAGGTCTTTAAGAGGAGTTCCATGCCTCCTGAATTAATGCTGGACACAGCATCTTAAGACAGGGGCAGCACCTCACCTTTGTTGAGCCTCCATCTGCTGCAGACTGCAGATCTCATAGGTCAGTGAGATCTGAGTATTAGCACACTCATGTTAATGACTTTTTTAAGTTTCAGAAACTGGCCTAGAGACCAAAGCACCATTACCTAAGTGTCCTAGTTTGCTTCTCTGTTGCTATGATAAAACACTGACCAAAGCCAACTCAGGGAGGAAAGATTGTATTTCAGCTTACACTGCCAATCATCAAACCTAGAGGCATGAACTGAGGCAGAGGCCATGGTGAATGCTGCTCACTGGCTAAGGCTTGTCCAGCCTCCTGTCTTAACAGCCCAGGGCCACCTGCCCAGGACCCACAGTGGGATGGGCCTTATTACATCAATCATCAATCAAAATGATGCTCCATAGACTTGCCTACAGGCCAATCTGCTGGAGGCAATTTCTTAACTGAAGTTTCCTCTTTTCAGGTGACTTTAGTTTGTGTTAAGTTGACAAAAACTAGGCAACACATTACAATACACCATTTTATACTTTCTCCCTCAAAATCATATCCTGATGTCTTTTCTCTCCCTCCCCCCTTCTCCCTATCTCTGCCCTTCTCTCTATCAGTTATGACATGCCAATCAAGCAACTTGCCACCAGTGGTTATTATGCATGGCAGACAATGGATAATATACTTTCAAAAATAATCCAATATGCCACATTTTATTGAGATAAACCTTCTTAAGAGAGAAAAACATGTTGTTTTTTGTTGTTATTTGTTTTTGTTTTCTCTCTTGCAGCTGGCTTGAATTTAAGGCTACATATACTCAAGTTGGGTGCTGTACCACTGACCAGTACTCTCAAAGAAGTGTTGAAATTAGTTAACTTGCTAATAATGATGCATACCCTACATCATATTTGTTCTTGATCCATGGTACCCAGAGAGATGATTACACTGCATGAGCCTACTATGGACACAGACTAATTGTAATGCCTTGCAGTAGATATAGCTCTGACTTACCATTTCCCTGTGAGAGTAGCAGTGACATTCTGCAAACAGCGGTTCCCAAATGTGGGAGTCATATGGTGCTTTTGTAAAGTGGGATCACAGGGTACTTCAAAGGAGGCCTCTAGACCCTGCCCACAAACTAAAATGAGCCAAGATATTTTCTACCATACCAATATTGGTAGTCTGTCCCCAGCTGCTTTAGTCTAACCTCCTCAATAGTCACCAGACTCCCCATCTCTACCCACTTTCTTAATTTTCTCCCACTTTGTCCCGCTTCTCCAATGTCTTTATCTAAAAGTATTTGCTTGTTCCCCTATTCCCTTGTTCTCGCTCAGAGACTTGCTTCCCAGAATCCCAGGCATCTCTAACATCCTTCGTGGCTTCTGTCAATATTCTGGCTTCTCCTGTAAGTTTGTGTAAATGACTAGGAAGAAAACTATTGTGTGCCTGCTTGACCTAATCTAGGACCATTGGGGCATCCTGCAGTGTTGTATGTCCTCCATGGTACTCACAATAGTATAGTGTGGTTGTTTACTTTTATCTACATGTTTGGGGGCAGTGAGGATATTATCATACTAAGCATACTTATCTAAGTTATAGCATGTGCCTTAAAGATGCTCAGTGCTTGATGCACTTGCTATAGGCATTTGTCCCTGTCATTGTGGCTTCTACTACTTCCAGAAAAGCAATCTAGGAATCCTGTTAGTTCTCACTTATAGCCACTCAGGATGTTAGAGATGCCTGGGATGCTGGGAAGCAAGACTCTGAGAGAGAATAAGAGAGTAAGGGAACAAGCAAACAATTGTACACCAGTAAGAACTGTTCATCCCAGCTAAGCATGTCCTGGAAGTCCATTCTTCATATAGAAACTTAGTGTTGCAATTTCATTATACTCCCCACCATACCCACAATAGTATATATTGAACTCCTAAGCCCTGGTTTTATAGGATATAACCTTATTTCGAAGTAAGGCTTTAAGTGAATTAATCAAGTCAATATTTAAGTCATTAAGGTGGGCCATAATTCCAAATGATTTATTCATATATAAAGGAGAAATATGGACAGAGACCCAGTCACAGGAGAAAAAGAGGCAAGCAGAGTGTCATGTGAGGACAAGTAACTAAAACAGGATATCAATAGTAAGAATGTTAGGAAACCCCTCAGAAGTTGAGGGAGCTGAGTCTTCTGTAGGTTCAGAGCAGGCATGGCTTTTAAAATACCTCAATTTTCTATGGCTAGCACCCAGTACTGTGAAAAAATAAATTTGTTTAAAGACTCAGTTGTGGCACCTTGTTACAGCAGCCCTGGAAAGCTAATGCTTGGAATGAAAAGTGTGACCAGCTTGCCTGCACAGATTTCTGTGCCTCTTGTGTCCCACCAAAGACTTGACATGGTCACCGGACATATCCTAGCTCATGCGGGGATGGGAACTATTTCTTTTTTTTTTTTTTTAAATTTTATTTTTTTTTTATTTTTAATTAATTTATTCTTGTTACATCTCTATGGTTATCCCATCCCTTGTATCCTCCCATTCTCCCCTCCCTCTCATTTTCCCCTTATTCCCCTCCCCTATGATTGTTCCTCAGAGGGATTACCTCCCTCTGTATATGCTCATAGGGTATCAAGTCTCTTCTCAGTGACCTGCTGTCCTTCCTCTGAGTGCCACTAGGTCTCCCCCGCCAGGGGACATAGTCAAATGTGAGGCACCAGAGTACTTGAGAAAGTCAAATCCCTCTCTCCACTCAAGTGTGGAGACTGTTCTGCCCATGGGCTAGATCAGGGTAGGGGTTTAAATTTTACCGCCTGTATTGTCCTTGGCTAGGGCCTTAGTTTGAGCGGGACCCCATGACCCAAATCTGCCTATCATAATGTTCTACTTGTAGGTTTCTAGGACCCTCTGGATCCTTCTACATTGCTACTCTCCAATTGTTCTCTCATCTAGAGTCCCAATAGGATGTCCTCCCCTCGGTCCCAGTTTCCTGGTAAGGGAAGGCTTTCATGAGACATGCTCATTGGGCTAATATGCAGATACAAGTGAGTATATACCATTTGAGTCTTTCTGCTTCTGGGTTAACTCACTCATTATGATCATCTCTAGCTCAACCCATTTGTCCACAAATTTCGGGAATTCCTTGTTTTTAATAGCTGAGTAGTATTCCATAGTGTATATGTACCACAGTTTCTTTATCCATTCTTCTACTGAGGGACATTTAGGCTGTTTCCAGGTCCTGGCTATTATGAATAACACTGCTATGAACATGGTTGAGCAAATTTTCTTGCTGTGTGCTAGTGCATCTTCTGGGTATATTCCAAGGAGTGGAATAGCTGGGTCTTGAGGAAGCCCTATTCTCAGTTTTCTGAGATAGCACCAGATAGATTTCCAAAGTGGTTGTACTAGTTTGCATTCCCACCAGCAATGAAGGAGTGTTCCTCTCTCCCCACATCCTCTCCAGCATGTGGTGTCGCTTGAGTTTTTTATCTTAGCCATTCTGATGGGTGTAAGATGGAATCTCAAAGTTGTTTTGATTTGCATTTCCCTGATGACTAAGGAGGTTGAGCATTTCTTTAAGTGTTTCTCAGCCATTTGATATTCTTCTGTTGAGAATTCTCTGTTTAGTTCCAAGCCCCATTTCTCAATTGGGTTATTTGGTTTGGTGGTGTTTAATTTCTTGAGTTCTTTATATATTTTGGATATTAGACCTTTGTCAGATGTAGGAACTATTTCTTTCAACCAACTGACTGAGGGAATGGAGAGAATTAATGGGTCTTACCTGGGTATGGAAAAGATTGATTTGTTCTGTGGCTTCCAGGAGCTCTTTTTCTGCCAGCTTGCGCCCACGCTCTGTCTGCTCTTGCAGGGACCTCAGCTCTTCCACTTCAGACTGAAGAAGAGTATTGTGCTGCTCAGCCAGGGCCACCTGCTCCTTCAGGTCCTTGTTCTGGGACACACTGTCATCCAGTTGCTGCTGAAGGTCCTGCAAGAGGAAATATGGGGTTGAGGCACAGATCCCTCAGACTCCAGCTGTTAGCATCACCGCCATACAGAGACTAGTTTCCAAGTTCTTGATCTCATAGATAAAAGGCTTTCCAAGTGAGCCTGAGGGGCAGCTCTAGAATGGTTTACTGAAGTCAAAGTGTCCTGAGCAACAAGACAGGAAGCTGTTGATCTCAATAGCTGACAGGAGGACTCAGATTCAGAGAAAGCTAAAGTCTCTGTGTTGTGAGTTAGATAGTAGGCAGGACCAGCAGTGTCTCTGAGCATCTGTCCGGAAGGTTAGAGATTTGGTGGGGTGTAGTGCATGGCTCACTAAAGAGTCAGATATTTCTCCTTAGTTTGTCCTTAGCTTCTGTCATATTTCTTCCAGCCTGTTTGCTTAGGCTAGATTCTAGGTTATAAACACAATTTTCTTTAGTGCAGGAGAGAATTTACTTTCAAGGAAGTCTCTGTTTGAAAAGAAAGCCCCTGCTGCTGGCCTCAAATACTGGTACCATCCCACTGTTTGCACCAAGATTAGGCTATGAATGGAACTGTCATTCTGACATACCAATGTAAACACACCCCAGTGGTTTCTTGGGAGCAGGTGGTGACCCAGACTCTGTACATTCCTTTTTCCTATCTAAAGTCCTGCTCACAAAATGGGATGTGGCCCCTGAGCATGCATGATCCTGGCAGAGCCCCACCCAACTTCAGGTAAGCATGTTCCAGCTCTCTGGAAGGGTGGGGATTGTGGGGTTTTTTCCTTTACACTCAACAGATTCTGCCACTAAGTTTATGTCTATCTTTGTCCTTTAGTATGGCTTGAAAGTACCTTCATTTGATCCCGAAGCTGGCCAAAGGCTCTAGTTGTTTGTGACACCTGTCTGTTGGCAGCGCAAAGCTGAAGCTCCGTCTCTTTGAGGTCCCCTTCCATCTTCTTCTTCAGCCTGGTGGCCTCAATTCTGCTGAAAGCTTCAGAATCCAGACTAGACTGCAGGGACCCCATAGCCTGCTGATGCTTCTCCCTGGTTTCAAAGTAACATTTGGGGAGACCACCACACACCCAAATTAAGAAGAGTTACCTCTTATTTTCAAGTTATGGAAAACACATTAATTTTTTTTTTAAATCCCAGAGACTAATGAAATTAATCTAACGGTTTTTCATTTTATAAACAGAGAAAGTGTGGCATTAGATGAATGAATCTATTCTCATTATAACAGACAAAGTAAGGATTCCAGGTCAGATTCAACATACAACCATAAAAACACTAGGGCCATTTCAAGTTTCCCGTGTTACCTTTGCCTAAGACTCATTAAAGGACTGTTGGAGGGCCTTGTTTTATATCAACTTGACACAAGCTGGAATTATTTCCTAAGCAAAAACCTCAACTGAGAAAATGTACCCACAAGATTGGCCCATTAGCAAATTGTGAGACATATTCTTTTTATCATTGATGATTGATATGAGTTAGCACAGGTCACTGTTTGTGGTGCCACCACTGGGCTGGTGGTTCTGGAAGGTGTAAGAAGGCTGGCTGAGCAAACCATGAGGAGAAAGCCAGTAAGTAGTATTCCTCCATAGCTTCTACTCCAATCCCTGCCTCTGTTTCCTGTCTTGAATTCCTGCCCTCACTTCCCTCAGTGGTGGACTTAGACATTGGAAGGAAAAATAAATTATTTCCTCCCGAAATTGCCTTTGGTCATGGTGTTCCATCATAGCAGTAGAAATCCTAACCAAGACAAGACATGGATGATAACTTCTAGATTCCCTAGAGTGTCTACAGATGAAGAATAAATGTTCTTTAAACAACTATAATATTTAAACTACTTCCAAATGATAAAGCAAGCAATTCTGAATGTAACAGAAAAGAGCTACCGAGGCTAAGACTAAGACAGGCTCAGAGATGCAGCCATACGCACTAATGGTTTATAGACAGTCTTAAATAATAGCATTGGTGTTTTGTTTTGTTTTGTTTTGTTTTGTTTTGAATTCTCTCCCTGGGAGTTTGAAGGAAAATGGTTAATTGAGAAAACGAAATCCTGTATAGTATAGAAATATTTTAATATTCTTTTATTTTTAAAAAAGGCACTGTACAAAAGTGTAGTGCCATGAGCTCAGTTAGTATCTTTGTATTCAAGAATGCAAAGAGATGGCAGTCATGGTGCATACCTATAATCCCAGCACTCAGGAGGCAGAGGTACCTATCTCTGAGTTTGAGACCATCCTAGTCTACAGAGGTAGTTCCAGGACAGACAAAGCTATACAAAGAAACCCTGTCTCAAAACTCAAAAACAAAAAGAGTGCAAAGAGAAATTTGAGCAAATCACAGGAATTTTCACTTGGCAACACTTACAGGATAGTTGGGCACCATGGGACTAACTGCTAATTTGTTCATTGGAACTGTACTGCAGTGGGCTATTAGAAGCCTCTTCGTTATGACACTGAACCACACTGATTGCTAGTCTATAGCCTCACTTCTTCACCTATGGCATCACTGGGTAGGACGGCTTTGGACAATGGAACAACTTTCATGAGTGGCTTACTTTCCAGTATACTTTAGTTCAGTCTCTGGTCTTAGAAGAAAGCATTAACTTCTCCTGTTTTAACTCCTCAGTATTTGGCAGTTGTTCATCAAGACACTTTAGCTGCCATAAAAACCCCATGTCCTCTTAAGCACAATCATTGCAAGAAAGCCCTAGTCCTAGACAGGTAAGTAGAAGAAAGAATCCTTTATCTTTCTTATCCTTATAGAAGCTGTAATAACAAACAGCAGATATGTGTTTGTCGTGGGTCAGAATTAGATTCCACACTGAATTGCCATAGGGTGTGTCCAGACTTCTCATGCCCATCACAGAAGCACTGTGTTAGTAGGGTTAAGGCGGGTGTTTGCAAGTGGTTCAGGTAGGGGACTCCACTTTTCAAGACCACATTTCATTATGGAAGGAAGAGCTTCAGAAGTAGTTATAGAAAATATAGGAAGTAACTTTTACTTCCTAGTCTAAAGCCGGTCTTCTGCCTTAGGTTTAGTGCATATCCCTAAGTACTATGTGTTCATCTCACAGATCAGCATCCTATAAGCTTGTAGGCATGTAAACATATTGGGGATGTTATGGATTAGATTGAGTACCCTCCAAATTATGATGCTGAAGCCTTAAGCCCCCAGATACACAGTACTGTGCTTGGAGATAGGACTTTAAAGAGCTATCAAGTGTCTTTAAAGAAGCAATGAATATAAAAGAAAGTGATTGGGAAAGGGCCCTGATCCAAAAGCACAGAATCTTCAGAAGAAAAAGAAGATAGCAGGAATATACACTCACAGAAGAATGATCATGTGAGAAGAAAAGAGAGAGCCTCCATCTGCCTTTAAGATGAGGACAGAAGCCTTAGGAAACCGTGCCTGTTCACACCATGATCTTAGTATCCAGACTGTGAAAATGTGAATTTGTATTGTATAAGCCATCCAGCCTATGGGGTGTTTTGTTTGTTTATTTGGTTGGTTGGTTTTGTTTTGACAGCACCTCTTGCAAAATAATAAAGGAACAGACATATTCTACATCACCTAAGTCCTGAAGGATGTTCCTCTGGGGGAACTCCCTGTTTTGCTTCAGTTAGTTCTCCCTACCAGGAGCACTGTGGCCTGACATTAATCCCCTACCCACAAATGCAGCCTCATTCAGCAAACCAAGTTGTTTCAAATGCCAGCTTTCCTGTAGCTATCTGCACAATTTCATAAATGTTAAGGAGCAGCGAAAAGTTCTACGGTATAAGGGAAAGGAAATGGTAATGGCCTAAGTGGTGACTGCAACACAGTCAACACCACTCACACAGGATCAAAACAATCTTTAAAATCAGAGGAAGGACAGCAGGTTACCGAGAAGAGACGTAATACCCTATGAGCATATACAGGGGGAGGTAATCCCCCTCAGGAACAGTCATAGGGAGGGGAATAAGGGGAAAATGGGAGGGAGGGAAGAATGGGAGGATACAGGGGATGGGATAACCATTGAGATGTAACAAGAATAAATTAATAATAATAATAATAATAAAGATACAAAAAAAGAATAACAATAAAATCAAACCTCCCTCAAGCATATCTTTTAAATAAAAATGAAACACCAGTGGCTACATAGATGGACCAGTGGTTTCCGAGCATTTGCTTCTCTTGCAGAGGACCCAAGTTTGGTTACCAGCACCTGACACAGATAGCTCACAACTTCCTGTACCTTCACCTCCAGAGGATCCAGTGCCCTCCCCTGGCAATAATAATAAATAATAGTCATAATCACCATCATCAAGGTAATAATAATAGAAAAAAGAAAAAAGAGGAGAAGGAGCTGGTAGTCATGAATTTAAGAGGCAGTTTGGGGTAAATTAGAAGAATTGGGAGGTGAAGAGAGAATAGAAGTTATGTAAATACAGTATACATATATGAAATTATCAAATATCAAATATCAAAATATATCTAAAAGTTAAAAGTAAATAAACAAAAAGCAATATCTTTGAAGAAAATCAGTGTTTTTAATATCTTTGCTGTTGTTTCTGTGTTCAGATTATTACAGGTTTCTTAAAGGCTATCTGTGTTTTTAATATCTTTGCTGCTGTTTCTGTGATCATATTATCACAGATTTCTTAAAGGCTATCAGTTCTGATAATGTTAACAAGCAAATGGAATGTTTAAAAAACTGTGTTATTTCTATCTTAAAAAAATAAATACATAAAAGATACAAACTATCTTTGAGTTTAGAAGTCCCAACTACAACACTACACATAGCATCCTGCCAACACAGAGAGCTCAAATGTTTGTTAGAAGTAAATATCTTTCTTGACAGCTGCTTGACTTTTCCCTGCCAATGGGCCTCTCTCCTGATCTCACTCAGAATTCCCCACAAGCAGAATGCTCAGCATGGGAGAGAGTTCCACAGGCTTATGCTATAAAAGCCTGCCCTTCTCTTTTGTCTTCTTGGTCCCTTCAACTCTCCAGGTCCTGTCTTAATAGACACCTCCAGTTTTTGTGGTAATGTACATGGTTTATATGAACATAAGGTCTTCAACGCCATCCTGCTCTTGGGTGTTTTTTTTCTTGAGGTCCATAATTTACATTTATTATTCATTGCCTGGAATTCCATACTTAGGGTACATTTCTGCTTGTATTCTGCTCCATTTCCGCAAAGCCCCAGATTCAGACTGAACTACCAGATTAGAGCAAGGCATTTGCTACAATCTGCACTCACACAGAGCAGAGAGGGTCTGCGGTGGTGTGTGCAATGTTTTGTGAGATGCTCATCTGTCCTTTCTGGATGTACCGATCATAGCCACTGTGAGTCACCAGCTAAAGCTTGTGCTGAGCTCGTGCCAGAGCCTCAGCCGCCCCTCCCTTTTCCAGCCCATCACAGCTCATGTTCCCTTCAGCGTTCTCCTCCTAACCTTAGCTGTTTGCATCCCTGACTTCCTGTGCACTGATGATTATAATTGGGGAGCTGTTCTCTAACATTCAGATATACCTGACATGACACAGGTGCTCTGAGGGTTCATTTTCTCACTGGATTCATTTATAGCTGAGATCTAATGTCACCTAAAGTTGAGCTTTTCTTTTTTTTACTACAAAAGAATATGTTCATTTTTGTTCATTTTGAGCAAAAATAGCACACATATTAGGGTTTTCCATTTTTCAAAGAATTATTTCAGATACTCATAAGTACACCATATTTCTTAACTTCAGCCATTTCCACAAAAATTCTTGTGAATGAGGGTTAGTTAACTCAGAGCACACAGAAGGATAAGCTTGGCTCCAAATCCCCAATAAATATTGACCATCTGGAAGTTTGGGCAGAAAACAAGCTATGGGGAAAAGCCTAGTTCAACAGAACCTGTTAACATGTCACTGGCCTGTTTTGCTTATTTAACAAAGACATTGAAAACAAGTGGCCAGTTGAACGTCAGACTAGTATATGATCTTCTTTGCAGACATATAGCTTTGATATGTCAGTGACTCTCAACCTGTGGGACGTAACCCCTTTGGGAGTCAACCGACCATTTCACAGGGGTCACGTAAGACCATGGTAAAACACAGATCGTTACACTACAATTCACAGTAGTAGCAAAGTTACAGTTATGAAGTAGCAATGAAAACAATTTTATGGTTGGGGGTCACCATAACATGAAGAACTGTAAATAAAGGACTGCAGCCTTAGGAAGGTTGAGAATCATTGGGTTAAGGGAACAGAAGAGACAGAGGGGTAATTTAGTTACCCCTAACTGTAAATATTTAAATTATAGATCTGTAGAATGCAAAGCACTCTGCCAGCAACAGCTTCCTGGTCAACCTCACCATCTCCTGTGACATGTGGGACCATTTTGTCCCTTCCCTGAGAATCTAAGTAGTAGAATGTCTAAAGTCATCAGCAAGGAAGTAAAGAAAAGATCCAGCAACTGGGAATCCTGGCTCATGAAGCAACCTGGCCAGGAAAGATTCTGATGTTTCCACAAACAGCCTTGTTCTTGGCTCTGCTTTCTCCCCGGGGACAAGCCTTCTCTCTGATCCAACATTAGCTTGAAAGCATAGCACCAAACATTTTTGTCCTTTCTTCCATGGTTCAGCATCCTAACTGGTTCATTTTCCTAAGAGGTCTTGAACAGGAGTCTCTAGAAGCAGGCCTGCACACCACAGGTTGTTCTTACCCGAGACAGTTCACTCAACATGGGGAAAGCAGAAAACCACAAGGGCATGCAATGGCTGTAATGCACTTAATGGGAAACCAGCATCAAATTAGACCAAGGGCCATGTTTTGGCAAGAGTCATGAAAGCAGCCCCACAGTGACTTCTGTTCATTCTGAGACTTTGACATACATGGCTGTTGTTTAGGAACATAAGCCTAAGTACCTCAGCATCTCTGCCTCTTCCTCTTTCTCCGACAGCTTTTTTTCCAGCTCTGCCTTAGCCTCCAAGAGTTCAAGCTGGATATGAAAGAGCTTGCTTTCACTCCGTTCCAGAGCTCCCTGTAACAAAAAGCACACAAAAATTTTGAACAAAAATTATATTTTTCTTCCCTTAAAACCTATAATCACGAATGTAGTTCTCTTTAGAGTCACTGGGTTGGATCTCTAGGTTCAAGTCAGGCCCCTGACGGTAGAGTAGGACAAGTGGCTGCTCACATCCATCACATTATACCTAGCTCTGACAACATGTGCTCTTTGAATAGTAGCCTGAGGCTGGACCAGAGATACAGCTCAATCATCGAGTTCTTGCCTGGCTTAGATGGGGGTCTGTGTTCAATTCTCAGTACTTCTAAAGGAAGGGTAGATAGATAGATAGATAGATAGATAGATAGATAGATAGATAGATAG
>OU015745.1:101141228-101157737 GCA_907169655.1 Acomys percivali | reverse complement strand
TAGATAGATAGATAGATAGATAGATAGATAGATAGATAGATAGATAGAAAAATTAAAAGTCTGAAACATTTTAAAATAGGAAACCTCAATCTTCTCTGTCACGGTATTTGATATTTAATTGCTGACAGCTAGTACTTTTAAGTAGTTCTAATTCACTCCATCTTTGGGATGAGTGAATAAAAGCATCAAGGCTAGAATAGGAAATTTGTTAAGACCTGCTCAGAGTCACTGTTTATTTTGGACATCCGGGAAATAATCAGCAGATAACGCTCTCAAAGTGAGCCACGTAATTATTATTATTACTAAAAGGGGAGTTAATAGGTAGAAGATCTTCTGGGACTGAGTATTCAAATAATAAAGGCTCGAACTTTATTTCCAGGGATGCTCTTTAAAGGTCATTCAATTTTAAAAGTAGGAATTTGGCAATGGACAGCACATTCTCCACAGTTGTGTGGAGAGTGGGGACTGACTCTGATATGAACTCCGGTGCCCCATATTTGACCATTTCTTCTTGGTGGGGAGGCCTGGTGGCACTCCGAGGAAGGGGATGCAGGCTATGGGGATGAGGCCTGATAGGCTGTGACCATATGGTGGGGGAGGAGGACCCCTTCTGTCACATACCTAGGGGAGGGGAATAGGGTGAAAGAGGGAAGGAGGGGGTAATGGGAAGATACAAGTGAGAGGATAAAAATCAGGATGTATTCTGAATAAATTACTTAAATTAAAAAAATAATACAAATCTTTCCATCAATTTAGCTTATATGTTCCTTAGAACATATGCAAATGTGTAATACACAATAGAATCTACATTCCAGTGAATTTAAAAAGCTCTTCTAATACGCATAAAATTAAAATCCTAAAGCTTTTTTAAAAAAACAAAAAGTAGAAAAGTGGTTAAAAAACAAACAAAAAACCTTCAGAGCCTTTTCCGAGGGAAATGTGTATAAAAGAAGTGCAAACAAACAAATGACAAAATACTTGAAGAATAGCGATAATATATCAGCATGTATGTGTAAGACAAGCTGCCGCCCAGCTAACTCGGGACAGTCTTGAAAGCAGGGACAATTTTGCATCTTCCCTAGAGAGTATGTTTTATGTACTGAAAAGAGTAAAACTGTGTGATAACAGTCAAGCAGTGACGACAACAAAAATAAACTTTCGAGGACTTTTAAGAAGGCCTCCTTAGTTCTTCTCTCAATCCTGACAGACACAAATCAATACAAGTGTCCAATAAACAATCTCCTCCTTCCAGGGAACATTAGTTTGAGAGGAAACTCACCCTCTAAAATGTACTAAGAAAGTGAATCTTTAGAGGTGACCTCAAGTCATTTGAGTCCTATGGCTTCAGAGGTCTGATTTAGTTTTCATAAAGCCACCCACCAAAAGAAATAGTCCAAAGGTACAAATACACGTGGAAAGGGATGAAGTGTTTGTGAGGCTGAACTCCACAGGCAGATAATGACATATGCTGCCATCTAGTGGTATTAAATGGTATGAGCGTTATGTCCTGAATATGGCCTTTGATAGACTTGCTAGTTCACTTAATATACAACTAGCCCAATATATTATACAAAACTAAAACTGCCCCTAAAATTATATTTTACTGCTATAATGTTTCAATATATGATATTTATTTTATTTTATATGGTGGCCTTAGAAAGTCCCTGGCTAGAGCAGCCAGAGACCCAAAGAAAAGTAAATTAAACAAAGTTCATCAACTTGGCACAAACCAGCCTTTTGAAGGGGTTTTCAATAAAATGAAGCAATCCTAGGGAAATGTTTGTGCAATAGGGAGCAATAATGAGTTGGGAGCACTTGACTTCAGAAGCACGTGCAGAAGCGGCACATCTGCCTTGCCAGCGTCTTAAAGCGCTGGAGTGATGAGGTAGCTCTAACAGGGAGTACTTGGACAGGGGAGCTCTCTGGCAGCACACTTTTCTGTCAAGAGCCTCCATCTAAAATGCTATATGACATCTTTCAAAACTCATTTCCTCCATTTGGAAGGGGCATGTGTGTTTCAATGTGTCCAGATAGATGTCCAAGGGCTTTAAGATGAAACGCAGTTGAGAACAGAGAGTCTCTGTAGAGCTAATACTAATCAACCACCTGGTGACTTTGGAATTATTACTAGGACACATCATCTTCTTTAGCATCAAATCTTCTCAGTGGTCCTGTCAATCACCTAGTCCACATCCAAGGATAAAGCACGAGATGCTTCCAGAACATAGAAAACACCCCTGTCAAAGACTGGGCACACAAATAACCTCTCAATGATGAAGGAGTGTCTCGGAATCTCATTTGGATTATCTCACTAACAGATTGGGGGTGGGGGGGCAGCATTTAACAGATTCTTTCATTCAAATCTATTTAAACTCCCAACTTTGGGCAAGTGCTCACCGAGTACCCTATGGGCCAACGGTCTTCCAGCAAACATATCTCCATGTTCCTATCCCAGGAAACCCCAAGGGACCTGGTTTAAATGCAGATTCTGAGCTGATAAAGTTGGGGACATGGATAGTCTGAAAGTCTAACAAGTTCCTGGATGCTCATGTATATGGTCTGTGAGGGTGTGAACTGGGGGCAGGGGTAAAGTAAATAAACACACTATGGTTGTTTTCACTATGATTGGAAGACTTGCATTTATTGATGACTATCTTGTTCTCTGTTTCCTCTGTAAAATGGAGACAAGAGTGAAAAAACATCTGGCATGGTACTTAGCATATAGCAAACACCTGAGTAAGTACCACAGTGTGGTGGCTATTTCTAACGGTGGCAGATCTGCTTTCCCATCTGAGACCTTCTCCCTCCCTGGCAATTTACCTCTGCTTCTTCCAGCCTCACTTGGGCTTCAATCTTCTCTTGTTCGATCAATTTCTTTGCCTTTTCCATTTCAGCTAAATTCTTGATCCCTTCTCTCACCTGGTTTGTGAGATTACAAATCTGTTCTGAAAGATGGAAGATCAGGTATATTAGTAGAAGTCAACTCTCACAATAACCTCTCTTTACTGAGGCCACATAGCCATTGGCAACTTCATGTGAAAGCTATCTCTTAACCAGAGAGAACCTTATTAGAAATTAGGGGAAAAAAGAATCCCTTCTTCACTGTATTACTTTGTCATCTGCCAGAAGATGACTTCAACAATTAGTGAGACTAGGAGGGTGTTGTGTACAAGACAGCCTGTGTAACTTCACCTGGCATTTCTGCTTGCTGAGACCATGGCAGATTCCACCTGGAGATACACAGAGAGAGAGAGAGAGAGAGAGAGAGAGAGAGAGAGAGAGAGAGAGACAAGGAATGCCTGCACTTGAGTGGATAAGTTTTTATGTCAACACCACTGGCTGCCACTGTACGAGCCACCACTCAACACTGGAACAGAACACTTAAGCAAAAGCAAGGTTGTCATCTGCAGCAGTCCCAGAATGACCCTTGACAAGGCAGAAAAGCAGAGGGGCCTCTGGAGAGAATGGCTGTTACTCTGGCACATGGCAGTTCCGGCTAGCATTGCATGAGCACAAAGCCTGTGACAGAGTGAGGCCAGCAGTGAGACACCATCACTACATGACACTGTCTTATTGTGGTTGGTTCTGACACTTCATGAAGGGAGGCTCCAGTTCCTAAAAGTTATGCTGTATGGCCAAGAAAATTGGAGATTTGCCTAGCACAGGAGAGAAAAGAACTTCAGCTCACCTCTTCCTTTGATTCTCAGCCCTGACCTAATATAAAGTAGGTCAAACTCAGTACCAGGTGTGGTATATATCTCTATGAGTGTTTGGGGGGAAAACCCAAGAGCTCTCCTCAAAACACAGGTTACTGGCATACATCTTTTGGCATGTGTCTTGGTTACCTACTACAACTAAATGGTGAGACTCTGTAAACATTGTACACTTTAGTTGCAGAAAATAGAGAAGCAAGCTGAAACTGAGTTGGAAGCATCCAGAAGGTGCTTCATAGACTGCTTTGGGAGTGGTGGAATTATCAGTGTCCTCACTGTGAACTGTGAATGATACAATACTGACCCTCCACGCAAGATACACTCATTGGCACAAAATAGATGCACGACTGTTATGGGTGTAACCCAACATTTGCTGATTTGATTTAAGGCTCACTCCACAAATCAAATTCATATCTGGTCTTATGAACCTGGCCAAGTGTCTAGTGCTGGGGAAATCACAGGTCCCAGTGAGGATCCTGTTACTGCTGCTTTGCTAAAGGACATACTGTTAAGCTGCCTTATTGATATCAATGTTTATGCTCACAGAGTGGTGCTGCTTGCTGCCTTGGTCAGATATGCTTCTCTTTGCAGAAGGCAGCAGGTAATACAGAGATGTGTAGCTGCTCTGCATGCTGAGAATCACTTGGTGAGTGTTCCACACTGCACTAGATACCTATATTGCTACCTTCAAGCCTTTCAGAACACAGCAGAAGAGGATTCAGAAGGAATATATAAGAGCCTGGTGATGGGCAGAGTGTTGTCCATATTGTCTCTTGGACATATATAGATGTCACAGCATGAAATCACAGCAGCTGTGGTTACCCCCAACAGACATGCGCAAGACTGGGACCGACCGCACATCATAGATGGGGGAGGGGTTTATCAGGCCCCAACCTCCCCTGGCCATCTGTGGACAATTAATGGCTCCTAGGGGACTGGGAGTCATTTTCCTCTGTGCTATATCCATTGGTTTTGTGCTCATGGTCCAGTAAGTGTCTAATCCATGCTCGTACAGGCTTACACTACTTAAACTCTGCATATTAACAACTACAAAACAAAGGAATGCAAGAGGCAAACTTGTTGCAGCAAAGAGAGAGTTCAACAGAAGGAGGGAGATAAGAGAAAGGATAATGGTGGATGCATGTGATTAGAATAATATTACATACATGCTTGGCATTGTGAAAGAATAATAAAGAATTCTAGAATTCTTGCAAGAAAAATTAGATAAAAGGTCATAGGAACTGTAATCCTTTTCTGCTGAGAAAAAACTGAAAGCAGGTTTTCCTCAACTTTGGCTATACCACATGATCATCTTTAGAGCTTTAAAATAAAAGCCCCAAACTACACCCCATGCCAGGCCATCCATGGAACCCAGACTGATGGCATTAGCCTTGACTGGGAGCTTATTAAAAATGAAAATTCATAAATACCTCAGATCTCTCATAGGTGTAGCTGTCTGTTCCCAGGTGGTACACAACTGGGCTCTGTGCCCAATGATCTAGGACATCCCACAGCCCAGCCAGTGAGTTCATTGTGGACTGTACAGGGCCACACAGAAGACTCACTCATACCTCCATTAGTAACGTACTTGCTTCCAGGGCACTTCAGGGTTTTCCTGCATATCACTGTAGGCTTTGGGATAACTTGGCAGTCTCTTTGAGTTGTTCTTTGGCAATATGCCAAGAAGCTTACCATAAGTCTATATCCTTAACTCATTAATTTTACTTCTAGGGATCTACCCTGCTGAAATATTTTACATATGCATAAATACATGTGTATGAATACACAGTATATAATTATTCAGAATTGGGTATAATCACGTTTAAAGTTAATGAGACCTAGTTAAATAGGTGTTAGATATACTTATTGTGGAATATTATGCTGTTTCTTTTTTTAAGAATGTAGCATGTCTCCAAGGTGTGGTATGCTAAGAACCACAAAGTACATAAGCCAGTAGCATTGCTCAGTAAAGCAGGCACATACAGGAGCCCAGATGGTTGGACTCAAATCCCAGATCTATAACGTATGAACTGCAAATTCCGACATGTATTCTAATCTTGTATTTTTTCAGATGAAGGCATTAACATGAAGGCCAGTCCCAGGGTTAAACAATGAATAAATGAATGTAGAAGAACCCAACATGCAATTGGTTACTGAAGTTTATAATATATTCAAAATATATTGATAAGTGGAAAGTAAAGGTACAGAAAATTTATAATTTGGATAATATATTTCTATGCATATGTTTCTGGAAAATCTTATTCATAATAGCCAGAACATGGAACCAGCCTGAGTGTCCCTCAGTAGAAGAATGGATAAAGAAACTGTGGTACATATACACTATGGAATACTACTCAGCTATTAAAAACAAGGAATTCCCGAAATTTGTGGACAAATGGATTGAGCTAGAAATGATCATAATGAGTGAGTTAACCCAGAAGCAGAAAGAGTCAAATGGTATATACTCACTTCTATCTGCATACTAGCCCAAGGGGCATGTCCCACGAAAGCCTTCCCTTACCAGGAAACTGGGACAGAGGGGAGGACATCCTATTGGGACTCTAAATGAGAGAAGCATGGGAGAATAGCAAAGTAGAAGGATCCAGAGGGTCCTAGAAACCTACAAGTAGAACATTATGATAGGCAGATTTGGGCCCAGGGGTCCCGCTCAAACTAAGGCACCAGTCAAGGACAATACAGGCGGTAAACTTTAAACCCCTGCCCAGATCTAGCCAATGGTCAGAACAGTCTCCACACTTGAGTGGAGAGTGGGGTATGACTTTCTCACGTACTCTGGTGCCTCACATTTGACTATGTCCCCTGGAGGGGGAGACCTGGTGGCACTTAGAGGAAGGATAGCAGGTCACCGAGAAGAGACTTGATACCCTATGAGCATATACAGGGGGAGGTAATCCCCCTCAGGCACAGTCATAGGGGAGGGGAATAAGGGGAAAATGGGAGGGAGGGAAGAATGGGAGGATACAAGGGATGGGATAACCATTGAGATGTAACAAGAATAAATTAATAAAAAATTTTAAAAAAAGAAAAAAGAAAATCTCAATAAGATTGTGTAAATGAAGAAATTCTTGAAAGTCCCTTATAGTAAGGAAGTAGCTCAGAGGTGTGGCCCTAATTTTACCTTTAGAATTAATTCAGTACAATAACATCTGCAGTATTTTTTTTTCAGAATAAAGTATTAAAACTTTGAAAGTCAAACATGGATGAGAACATGAAAATGGCAAGGCTAGACAGCCTCGCCCTGAAGCTAAGCTTTCCCCAGCCCCCTGTCTTGCTTTGGCTGCAACCCCAGCTGACAGTACCCTGAAGGTCCTGGTTCTGCCTCCTCAGGGTCTCCTGGGCTTCCGTGCTCTCCTCACAGGCTTGCCTGAGCCTGAGGGCCTCAGTGCTGAGGGCCCGGGCCTCCTTCTGAGAGGCCTGCAGCAGCTCCTGGGCCTCCTCCTGCTTCTGCTTCCAGGCTGCCAGAGCCTTGTCGGCGTGCTGCAGCTTCTGCTCCAGGGCCGCTGCCACAGAGCGTGCCTTCCCCAGGTCAGAAAGGGTATCCCCTAGCTCCAGCTGCAGCGTGTGCCTGGCCCTCTCCAGGGAGGCATTCCTGCCATTGGACACCTCCATGGCTTCTGCAGCCTCCTGCAATCTAATCGCCAGCTTCTTCCTGGGGAGAGAACCAAAGTGACTGAGACCAACACAAGTAAGCCTGTGCCGCTGGCTCAGCCATTCAAGCAGTCAGGGCTTCCTGCTGACCCCCAGCCTCTGGCTGCTGTGTCCACATGGATCCTACTACTCCTTCATTACCAGCCTAGATCTTAAATTCAAACTCTCTTTGAATTCCTATAAGGACATATTTGCTTATCCTAACATTTTCATAACTAATAAGGGTAGCACTGACATGTCATAAGGAATACGAGAGTCAAGTTTGCTTTGAGCATCTTACCAACAGTAAACCGCTTAAAACTACTTGGGAATGTCGAGATAGTCCCTGAAGAGCTCCTTGGATGTGTCTTCTGCTTACCACCTGCTTTCCAAGTCTTACAATCTCCTCTTCTCTGTGTCTTCCTCAGCAGCTTGACCCCAGATTTGCATTCACACCAGATCAACCTACCACCGTTCTCCTTTATAGAGACCACTGTCTGAACCGCCCACCCCCCAGCACCTTCTGGGTTGAAGTGATGTGCTCAGCGCACTTCCTCTGTAGGTGCAGTATAGAACTCTTGGGAATTCTAACGCATGGGCTGTGTATTCCTGCCTACACGTCCTGCAGAATTGCTGCAGCAGTATTTGTACGCCTTCATTAAAGTGAATAGATGTTTCTTTCATGAAATGAACTGTAGGTACCAAAGCTCTTGCTTTACTGTGACTATCGGAGGAAGGACTTCAGTAACTTACAAGTACCACACAGCTACCCCCAACGCAGCATGATCCAGCTCCCTGGTGTGGGATGCTAAAAGAGCCCCGTCTGTACTTGTTATCTGGAAGCCCCTGAGCTCTGCTCCTTCCTTGTTCTCTGGCTTCATAATGTCACACTTCAATGCACTTTCTTATAGGAAATTCTGGCACTCACAGCAGCCTAAAAGAGTAGGCTACTAAAATGATCATATGTGTTTTAACTGCTCCTGCTTGATTGGCACCATTAAATTGCTCTGGCTTAGGTGACTAATTATGCTGGTTTTCCCAGGACTGAGGGTTTTCACCAAGACTGGAGACATTTAACTATGTCTGGGAAATTCCAGCACAAACTGGACACACTGATCATTGACTGCTAATTTCCTTTCATTGATAGTTCGCTCTACATTTAATAGAAACTACTCTTTTGAGCCATAACTTTACAAAAGCATGCACTTACTCAACTGCCTAGCTTATAAAAAGGGATATGAGAGATTACAAAAATAAAATGCTGTCTATTCTATGTCCACTTTTGAGCTGAGATTTAGGCATCCTCCCTTAGCTCCTCCTTGTTACTTCGCTTTTTTGGGTCAATGAGTTGCAGAATGCTTATCCTTTTCTACGTGGCTAAAATCTGCCTATAAGTGAGTCCATACCATGTGTGTCTTTCTGGGTCTGGGTTACTTCACTCAGGAAGATCTTTTCTAGTTCCATCCACTTGCCTGTAAATTTCATGATTCCCTTGTTTTTAATAGCTGAGTATTATTCATATGGGTCCCCGAGTAAGAGGAATGGGGTCTGACTCTGACATGGACTCTGTTGCCTGCTTTTCAATCACTTTCCCCCAGGCAGGGCTACCTCCCCAGGTCACAGGTGGGGAGGATGTGCTCAATCCTGATGCAACTTGACATGCTGGGGTGGGTGGGCTGAGGCGGGAGGCTCCCCTCCTCTGAGGAGTAGGGGAAGGGTGAGGGAAATCAGGGAAGAAGAGAGGAACCGGGAGAAGAGGAGGTAGGGGGCTATGACCAAGATGTAAAATGAATAATTAATAAAAAGAAAGAAAAATGAAAAGAAACAGAAACTAAACATGTTGTTTTCAGATCAGAGAGAAAATAGGCTTGGGGAAGAGGCTCTGTCACTCTCCACAGAAAATCACAGGACTTGCCACTTCTCTATAGCTGCTTGACATCTTGGGGGTGGTTAAGAAGGAAAGTACAATACAGTAAAGCCATATTTATATAATATTCAAATAATATAAGAACAAAACTACTCAAATATTACCATGTTACTCAGTGTTTTTTCTTAGTTCATCACCTATTACAAAACCACTTACATCAAACACAGGTAATCAAAATGCATTATCTACATTTTTTTCCTTCCTTTCTAACACCCAAAGAATCAACTATCAACTATAATGATCAATATAAACTTTCAATTGAAATCTTCAACCACTAAAAAGAAAATAAGAAAAGTTTATTTACAGATTTGGATGTAAAGAGGTGTTTCTGGTTAATGGCCCACTTTTCTGGGGTCCAGGATTCTGTGAACACCTACTGTGGTTAATGTTAGTATTTGCAATTCTAAAGCCCTTCGTGAGCTGCTGTGGATAGAGAGGGATCCCTTAGTTCCCTCAGGGGAACACAACACAACAGCTGCTCTGGGAGTGCACAGCAACCCACTCACAGTTCAGGAGAGGAACTGAACATTGATTGTGGTTGAAGCCTAAAGGAATGATATTAATCGTTCTTGGATCTTTGCCAAGCTATCAAATCATGTTCTTTTAATTGAATCTTTAATGGTTGTAAGTTGGAAAGTCAGTTTCATGTGTTCTTTCAAACTCACACAATTGCTCAATCCATAAGCCAATAAGCACTTCAGTTTTACCCTTTGGTGCTAGATCTTGGACTAACTGGTCTCCCAACTCTTAAAGGTTTTTAGAATAGCTTTCAAAACTATTGGTGTAATTAACTACAAACCTCACAGTCTAACCTTGGGAGTGGCCCAAAGATGAATTCATTAAAAGGGGCCCTTGTCTCATAAGACAAATAATAAATGTGATAATAAATGTTAACATGTTTCTAGCTTCCCTATCTCCACAGAATGATTGATAGTATCCAAGTTCTATATGAAAGAGCCAGTGCATCTACTGATGGACACACATACGTATATGAAACCAATTATTTGTTTTACCAAATGAAGTGTAGGATTACAAGAGCTAGTGGCCAATTTTTAAAGCACAACTTAAAGTCCCAGTCTTCTGGAAAGATTTTTATTATGCCCTTAGAGAGAGCATTTTTCTTTCTCTAAGATCTTTTTATAATCTCAATCATCTATATTATACTATTTTAACCACTCTAGATTATATGCCTTTTGCCAGAAATAACTGTCTCATCTTTTGTCTTGGACTTATTAAAATACTCTGGAAGGGTTTGTTAGGCACATAGCAGGAGGAGACACTAATGACTCTCATTCTTCTGCAAGTGACAAATTCTGGGCTGAGGAGAGCCTTGACCTACTCACTTGGCCTCCTCCAAGTCTTCAGTTCTCTGGATAGCATCATGCTCATACTTTGTTCTCCACTGCACTGTCTCCTTGTTGCCTTTGGATAGAGCCTGGTGCAGCTCAGTCTTGACCTCTTGTTCTTCTTCATACTGCTCTCGTAGAAGGTCATAGTCATGCTTAGCTGACTGCAGGGCATGGGCCAGGGAATCCTGAGACTGTAAAATACACAGTTTTAAAAACAGGCACCAACCCTTCATCTGACAAAGGTCTAATATCCAAAATATATAAAGAACTCAAGAAATTAAACACTATCAAACCAAATAACTTAATAGAGAAATGGGGCTCAGAACTAAACAGAGAATTCTCAATAGAGGAACATCAAATGGTGGAGAAACACTTAAAGAAATGCTCGACCTCCTTAGTCATCAGAGAAATGCAAATCAAAATGACACTGAGATTCCATCTTACACCCATCAGAATGGCTAAGATCAATAATTCAACTGACACCACATGCTGGTGAGGATGTGGAGAGAGAGGAACACTCCTTCATTGCTGGTGGGAATGCAAACTAGTACAACCACTTTGGAAATCTATCTGGCGCTTTCTCAGAAAAATGGGAATAGGGCTTCCTCAAGACCCAGCTATTCCACTCCTTGGAATATACCCAGAAGATGCACTACCACACAACAGGGACATATGCTCAACCATGTTCATAGCTGCCTTATTCATAATAGCCAGAACATGGAAACAACCTACGTGTCCATCAGTAGAAGAATGGATAAAGAAACTGTGGTATATTTACACTATGGAATACTACTCAGCTATTAAAAACAAGGAATTTCCGAAATTTGTGGACAAATGGATCGATCTAGAAATTATCATAATGAGTGAGTTCACCCAGAAGCAAAAAGAGTCAAATGGTATATACTCACTTATATCGAGACACTAGGCCAAGGGGTACGCCCCCATGATAAACTTTACCTACCAAGAAAGTGGGTCAGAGGGGAGAAAATCCTATTGAGACTTTAGGGGTGAGAAGCCGGGAAGAATGAGGAAATAGAGGGATCCAGTGGGTCCTGGAAAAATACAGGCGGGTCTGGGCCCTCTAGTCCTCCTCAAACTATGGAACCAGCCAAGGAAAATATAGCAGTAAACTTCGAACCCCTACCCAGTCTAGCCGATGGACAGGACATTCTCCACCGTTAAGTGGAGAAGGGGATCTGACTTTCACACAAACTCTGGAGCCCCATATCGGACCATGTCCCTTGGATGGGGAGGCCTGGTGGCACTCAGAGGAAAGATAATAAGTCACCAAGAAGAGACTTGATACCCTAGGAGCATATACAGGGGGAGGAGGTCCCCCTCAGTCACAGACATAGGGGAAGGGAGTAGAGGGGGAAACGGGAGGGAGGAAGGAAGGGGAGGATACAAGGGATGGGCTAACAATTGAGATGTAATATGAATAAATTAATAAATAAAAAAAATAAAGAAAGAAAAAAAAAATAAAAAAAAAATAAAAACAGGCACATTTTACCATTAGCAATGGGATATTTGGAAGTGACATACTCTCTTCCAATAAAGCTAACACCCCCTATACAAGTCAAATTTAACTTAACCACAGTAAGTTAATACTAAGGAAAGAGTTTGGGAAAAGACCTGTCATTAAAACAGGAAAGAAATTTATATTTAAGAAAACAGCAGCCTGACTGCATGAATTTCAGCAGTAGAAAGGCTTGGCATATAGTAGGAATCACTAAAGTAGCATTCGTTATCATGTAGGTACTATGATTTGTATTTAACAATATATCAGTCAAATTTTGTTTAAACCAGAAAGAGTAAGATTTAATCTAGCCCTTTCATTTTACTCATTAGAAACACAAAATCCTTGTGTTTACATTTAGATAGTGATAGCATTATAGTACTTTCTATATTTGTTGGACAACAGAGCTGATTTTAATGAGCATTCCTAAATGGTTGTCTGGTTTATGAAATGACATCATCCCAGGGAATAACTTCATGAAGAGACTAAGGCTTCCATCACTCCCCATAGTTCTTTTTGACAAAGTTGAAAAACAAACAAACAAAAACCTAAAGGCACCATCTTAGGCAGGTGCCTGTCTGAGGATGTGCCTGAGCTAATGGCATCCTCAGCTACATATTCCCTGATGGGGAATGAGGAACAACAACACCCAGTGATGTTCAAAGAATGAGGATGAGAGAAGTATGAAAACTTCATAATTAATAAGCAGCAGTGCTGGGGGTGGGGCGGGGACAATGAGATTATCCATGGAATCTCACCAGTCTTGGAAAAGATAAAGATAACAGGCATCAGGTTTTAAGAGTTCTGAATAAATTAATAAAAAATTTTTAAAAAAGAGTTCTGAAAGATTCCATATAGATTTGACCAATAAAAGTCAGCACCATGATAATATACTCAGCAAAGTTAGAAATCAAAGTCAAAGAAAGAGAGAGAGCTATGGAACTAGAGAAGCAGCACTAATTCTCATGTAAGGGAACTCCAGTGACTGTCAGCAGACTCTCAGCAGAAACTTTACAAACCAGGAGGAAATGGAATGGCATAGTGAAGTTCTGAGAGGAAAATATCCTTCCACGGTGGAAAGAGATCAAGGCAATCTAGGGTAAGCAATGGGCAGAAGACTCGCCATTATGAGTGGGGCTGGTTTCATAGGAAACATAGAGGACTGAAGGAGAAATTCAACTCCACACAGCTGAAGACAGTAGTAGTACCATTGTGAATGGACAGTAGGTGCCACTGTGAAAGCATACATACACTGCTGTGCAGCTGATTTTCCTGGATAGGGCATGACTGCTGCCCTCTTGGAGCATAGCAGCTATGATCACTTTCAGGAGATCTTCTAGAGACCGGGCCTTTTAACATTATTTGTGGAGGGAAGGTTTCTCTCCTTCTCATGGTTCTAAAGAAGGCAGAAATCTGACTAAGGGCAGGGAGTTTGCAGTGTGTAGTGCTAAGATTATTTAATGGTGCAGCTTTTTGTGAGTACTTCATGCTATGGGACTCTTCAGTCATATAGTTGCCCAGAAGTCTCCCAGGGGTGTTTCTGGTGGTATCTTCCAGTCACCCAGTTCCTGTTGGTAATCCCAATAAACTTACTGGTCTACGATATAGGACCTGGAAGAAATATTCTCTTTGATATGTTGGTACCCTCTCTAGCTATAACAAATAGTTGTTTCTTTCTTTATCCTTAGGGAAAAATGATGTGGCATATATGTATAATAAAAATTATGATATAAGTGTACAAATAATAAAAAAAAAATCTAACTTTATCACAACAGAAAATCACTAAACCTCAAAAGTAAACCAGAAGAGAGATGGGAAGGAACAAAGAATATATAACACAATCAGAAAACAACAAACAGAAGTAAATTCTTACACATCCATATGGTGAAAGTCACTGGAAATGTACACTGTTTGGTGGACTACTAAATCCTTGACCATTGGTCACCTTCCATTCAAGTCAGAAGCATGGTAGAAACACACACCTTTTGACCCTAAATCTCACCAAGTACATGCATAATTTTAATAATAAGGAAAAGTCTTTAGTTATCAGAGGTCCTTCTAGCACAAACAAGGACCAACATGTGATTTTCCCACTACATCTAGAGTGCTTCCATCTTTCTCCAAAAAAGAAAATACTGAGGCTTGCCCTCCAAGCATTGTTTCTGTGTTTGTTTGTTTGTTAAAACATATACCACATGACTGGAGAGAAATGATTGATGCATTACCCTAGTCTCCTCCTCTAGCTGCCCTCTCAGTTCTTCAATTTGCCGAGTCAAGTTACTCTTTTCCCTGGAAAGTTGGCTTATCAGAGCCTCCTTTTCTTCCAGTCTTTTTAAGGAGTCACCTAGGGAAAGATTTCATAAGATAAATCAGTTGCAGTCCTTCTCAATGATTGCTGTTCCTGCTTATTGACTTTCAGGACCATCACTAGAACTCCTACCTAAATACTGTTTACATTTATAGAAGGCCTGTGAGGTCCCATATTGGCAAAGCCAGGACAATGAGCCTTTCCCAGACACAGAAGGGAACTCTAAAAGAACTGATCTGTAGCAGTAAGTATGGGTGTCTTGGGTTGGAGAATTACTCCAGAGAAGTCAACAATACTCTACTTACTACTCTCACTCTGTAGCTTTGTCTTCTGTGTTGTTAGGTCATTTGCCAACTGAGTCACCTCATCCAGTTTCGTGTTTGCTTCATTCAAGCGCCTTTCATACAGATCACAGAGTTTCTCATTGTTTGCCTGTGAGTTGCAAAAGAAGGGTTAGCCTTGGCAATGAGAGTCCATAATAAATTAGCTACATAGGCAGGGTGGCGATGGTTTGCTCCGGGACCTGTATTACTTCTTCTACTTCTGGAGTAAAGAGCACAGACATCAGGCAAATGTATCCTTTAAATTAAGCACATTGAAAAAAAATCAAAGTTCTCAGATTCAAATACAACACCCTGGATTTTAGAGCCTCTATAGAATTCTAAACTCTTTTAGAGAAGGAAGCATGTCCAATATTGGCTCAGAGAGAAACATTTCATGATACTATATTAAATATTTAATTTTCTCTTCCACTAAAATATGTTTCTTGGGGTAAATGTTCTGCTTGATCTCAGATTTATAGCATCTAGAACAAAACTTACATGTGTTAGAGGCTAAAAATAAAAAAAGATGGATGGGGAGGAAAAAGATGTAGAATGAAATCTACAGGGATGAGCAAGGTTAACAGAAGAAAGTAGACAGATTGGAGCTCAATAGCTTAGTACAAAATTTGCCTAAAATATTGCACCTCCTCATCAAGAGGGTTGAGGCTCAAGACAATCCTGCTGACTAACACTTCAGTTTCAAAGTTTAGCTACTCTGAATTGGCTTTTCCTGCTTGGTGAAAGGGATGTGTAAGCCTTTCTGTCTCCCTGATTTAAGTAACCAGTCTAGTCACCAGGTTCTTGTCACACTCTGGAATCATTTTGACTTTCAAGGTCCTCAGAGAGGAATAAATGCAAGATTGGAGTGGGGAGACTATCTAAGAAACTAAGTTTAGTTTGTACCCTCATAATGTATGTGAACAGAAATGATAAAGTATTTTGGTGTGCTATGTGGTTCTACAGACTTAAATTGTGTTTGTTTGGTTTTTTTGAAACCTCTCTATAAATAATCTTTGGATACCTCTGTCTTCCATACTGATAACAGTAATTTTAACTACGAAAGAAGTTAACATTGTCATAGGCTCTTTTTATTATGTGTTAAATTTCAATTTCTACAACAACCACATAAATGCATTATCTCTCTAAAGAGAGAAGACTGTAGAAATTAAGTAAGGAGAAGGGAGACCATACATTTTGAAATTTGAGGAAACACTGAGACCCAATGAAACAGTGAGAGATGGTGGTGAACCTGATAGTTGCAATTTTAGCCTAGGTGTTATTAAATCTTAGTGGTCAAGACCAGTCAAATTTGGAGGCATCACAGAGTAAGACCAGTAAGAAACTTCTGAGCCAACAAAAACCTTAGCCATTTCTAGTAGAAGCCTCTGTTGTGTTGGAGAGTGTGCTCTTTAACCTTATACTAATGAGTATTCTAAACTTTCCACAACCAATGACTGACTTGTACCTTCTTATATCCCCCTCATATGCACCTGGCATACAATGGGCACTAAATAAGTGCCTACAACATGCAAACTATAGTAGACTTTAGTAAGAGATTGACCAAAGTACATCCTAAAGTCACCCTCAAATGTTCCTCATAAAATACAACCCAAGTATTTGTTTTATTACTTGGAATAGCATATCATCCCCAGATTCAGTGAAGAAGAAGAAGAAGAAGAAGAAGAAGAAGAAGAAGAAGAAGAAGAAGAAGAAGAAGAAGAAGAA
>OU015745.1:101129237-101141218 GCA_907169655.1 Acomys percivali | reverse complement strand
AAGAAGAAGAAGAAGAAGAAGAAGAAGAAGAAGAAGAAGAAGAAGAACAAGAAGAACAAGAAGAACAAGAAGAAGAAGAAGAAGAAGAAGAAGAAGAAGAAGAAGAACAAGAACAAGAACAAGAACAAGAACAAGAACAAGAACAAGAACAAGAAGAACAAGAAGAACAAGAACAAGAACAAGAAGAACAAGAACAAGAACAAGAACAACAAGAACAAGAACAAGAACAACAAGAAGAACAAGAACAAGAACAACAAGAACAAGAACAAGAACAACAAGAACAAGAACAAGAACAAGAAGAACAAGAACAAGAACAACAAGAACAAGAACAACAAGAACAACAAGAACAAGAACAACAAGAACAAGAACAACAAGAACAAGAACAAGAACAAGAACAAGAAGAACAAGAACAAGAACAAGAAGAACAAGACAAAGAACAAGAACAAGAAGAACAAGAACAAGAATTCCAGAACATGACTATTGGGAGACTAAAAAAGACCACCATGAGTTCCAGCTTATGCATGTTCTACATAAGCTTTTTGCTAATTGGGAAGCCAAACCTGGCAGAGAGTCAATGACCAGGTTCTTATACAATACCACCAGCATAATGGTGGCTATAGCATTAATCTTAAATTCCAGCTGTATTTAACTTTCCATATACGCTATACACAATGAAAGAAAGATGCAACCATGATCGATGTAACCATTTTAGGTCACCTGCTATGGCAAATCATGTTTTGAATGTTGAATATATTTGCTCACATATTCAAATGATTCTGACAATCATAGTTGGCATTTTTATTCCTTTCCTTACAATATTCTCAGAAGTCAAATATGGCTTTATTTTATTAAAAAAACAAAACAAAAAACAATATACCAGTGGCTTAAAATTATGCCCACATTGAAAAAGACAATAAGTGTGAGATTTGGGACTTGAACTGATATTGCCTGAGCAGATATAATTATAAGAAAATATAAAATATTAAATTCTAAGACATCTATCACATGAAGAAGTGATCATAAAAGAGATGTTAAAGATTAACTGACCAAGGTCTGAGTCACTTAAAAGACTGTAAATGTATGGCTATATAAACTCTCTTTGTTTTAAATCTCCAATGAGAAATTACACTAACCCATGGACTTACTGGATAATGTCTCTGCTTACAAATGAAGAACCAGGTGCCAGGGGCAGAAATGCCAAAGGAAATGCCTGTTTCAGGAGGATGTGGAGCGTTTGGATTTATATGTGTTGATTTGTGAGAAATAAGATTTTGCTGAGCATATAAAGATGTTGCACTTTTGAGAAGAGCATAGAGGGTTATGAGATGCTCTTCTGGTCACACCTTGGGATATACTGTCTTAACAGGGTGAAAATGGTGGATATCAATAAGATCTCTCACCACATAAAAGCAAGAAAATGAGTCACAGAGTGGAAGGATTTTAGGAGACATGTGATGATATACTGCTGAGCTGTACATACTTGCAAGTTATCAACACATCTGAGGAGACAGAAAAGGAATGTTTTAGACATAGCTTCACATGGTATTGTGGAAGGAATGTGACCTTGCCTTAGACAGGGCCCAAGGTGAAAGCAATCTTGGGTGGCTTGACCCAATTGAGACACCACTGAGATAAACATCTGTGATAGACTGAGAGGAGGCCTAAGGGCTCAGGATTGAAGACAGAGGTTCTGGCCCAGACAGCGTGCGGGAGGGTGTTGTTGGAGGATTGATTGTTGGGGATTGTAGAGGCTGGGGCCACAGATGGTGTGGCTGCTTTTGTCAGGTAGAAGATCTGCTAGATTCCGAGAGAATTACACCAAGGGATTCACCCCTTGAAACTGATACCCTGAAGGTTTCATTCTTGTTCTCCTTAATCTCCTCTCCATGCTGTTTAGGATAGTTGGGTTGTAAGGGAGATACATTTGTTTAATGAATTCATAATCAAGTTCAATTGTTAAGGAACAAGAGCCAACATGGTGTGTATCTACAAGTAGTGCTAGCAACTGATATGGCATTTTTAATTAATAAAGCACTTTATAATCAGAATTTACCAGAGACCATATGGATATTTATGTAAAAGTCACCTACACAGAAATAAAGCTTCCAAGAGAATTGTACCTTCAAAAGAATTTCAATTTAAGCCTAAAGATAAATAATAAATTTTGATTTGGGGGAAGAGAAAGTTAATAAGATGCCTATTCATCTTAATTCTCCTTCCTAAGATTACTAAAAATGCTACATGACAGACAATGCAAAAAATGATGTGAATTCAAAATGTGAGAATTTCAATCACTTCTAAATTGCCCTAGGGCTCTCTATCTGAATGCTTTTCATTTGAAAATGCTTTAGCTTCCATTGAGCAATGACATTCTTCCTACTATTACCTGAAAAAGAGAAAGTCAACAACTCAGACAAAAGCTCAGCATAATATTTTTGCCTTTAAGAATAATACAATTTAAGATTTTTTTGTGTGTGTGTATGTGTGTATGCTCACAAGCAAGCGAGCACATGCACACAAGCATGTGAACACACATATAGGCATAACTGCCACAAAGCTCATATAAAAGTCAAAGAACAGCTTGCTGGGGTCAGTTCTCTTCTTCCCGTATGTGGGCCCCAGAGATTGAACTTGAATCATCAGGGTTCGCAGCAGCATCTACAGAGCCATATTATCAGCCCTAGAATTAATATCTACTATCAAAACTATTTAAATCAACAAAAGAATATAAACATGGACACACATACATATAAGAGCCAATCTCTACTGTCTAAATGTGACACTTTGGGCAAGAGGCATTTCTAGATGCTAATGCCAGCAACTGCACAGATTGTACAAAGGACAAAATAAGACTTAGTTTCTGCTTTAGAGAAGCTTCTCCTTTAAGAAAAGTTAAAAGACATAAAAATGCAACAGTTCAGGAAAGATTCCAGAAATGCTACTAGAATTCTAGAATAAGTAAAATTTTAATTCAGAAAAAAATAATTTGAATATCCCAGAGAAGAAAATTAGTATAGAAAAAAAAAACTGATGGATGGCTGAATGTGGTAGCACACACCTTTAATCTCAGTACTTGTGTGAATAAGGTGGATCTCTCTGAGGTCCAAGCCTGGTCTATATTCTATGTAGTGAGTAATTGAGTTTCTGGTTGACCAGAGTTACATGGCAAGAGTCTATCTTAAAACAAAGCAAAACTCAGAGAGGGACAGAGACACAGAGAGAGACAGAGAGACAGAGACAGAGAGAGGAGAGAGAGACAGAGAGAGTATGTGAAAGAGAGACAGTGACAGAGACTGACAGACAGACACAGAGAGACAGACACAGAGACAGACAGACACAGACAGAGACAGAGACCAGGACAAAGTGAAATGAAAATGAATACTTAGTAAAAGACAAGCATTTATAGTTGAATAAAAATAACAAAGTAAACCAGGTACAATGGTGCATGCCTGTAAGCCTAGCACTTGAGGAGGCAGAGGCAGGCAGATCTCTGTGAGTTCGAAGCCAGTCTGATCTACAAAGCAAATCTAGGATAGCCAGGACTACAGAGAGAAACCTTGTCTCAAAACACATAACAAAACAAAGAACAAAACAAAACACACAAAAAACCAAACACAAACACATACCCACAAATAAAAGAAAATCAAAGTACTGGAGTTTAGAAATAGTGGCAACAAAGGCTGAACATGATGAGGCCATGAGTTATCTTGAAAGCACGTTTGGAATCCGTTTGTCAGTGGGGGCATAATCCCATAAATTCACACTTTAGAAATGCATGGTACAGATGTTGTATAGGATGGGTTGGAATAATGAGAGATTAGAAAAAAAAATAACTAAGGAAGCCTTAATAGTGCAGTTGCAAGGTAATAAGAGACCAAGTGAGAACAGGGAGGAAAGTGGAGAGACAGTGAAAAACTGACTTGCTGCAATCATGAAGTGGGAGGAAAGAATGGCCACAGAGGCAAGGGACAGCAGCGCAGAGCCAGGCTGCTTGGAAGAACTGGATGCCAGGGACAGAAAGGCACAAAGGGAACACCTGCTGTGGGTGAATGTGGCAGGCTCGATTTAAATCCACTGATTTATTGAAAGTAAGGCCACTCACTAGTGGTCCTTAAGAAAACACTTTCAGAAAAGGTTGGGGAGACAAAGGCAGGTCCGAACGGATGAGAAGAATGAGCAGGTGATGAGCTATCTATATACCATCCCACTTGAGGGAGATAAAAAAGAAGCATAAATCCTTTATTGCAATTTAAGTTTTCAAAATAGTCAATTTCTCAGCAGCTTCCAATGATGAACAAAGAAATTCTTCTTTTGTTTATGTATTTGCTAGTTTTCAGTAACCACTGTGCTCATGAATTTAAGCATATTTCATTGTACAACCCATTGGAATAGCTATTACATTGATCTCCTGTTTGTTGTTCTTTCTAGCACAAGTCCAGAATGTGAAGGCCTCCAGTGCCAAGAAGTTCACAGAAGAGGCCTGTGATGCATGCTGGACTTCACGACTCACTGCCCAGGGATATTCTAAGTGCCTGCTGCCTGCATGCCAATGCTTTGGTCTCCATATGGGGCTCAAAACAACAATTCAAAAGGCACTCTTTGGTGGCATCCACACATTGTTAGCTTTATAGGCCCACAAAGTACAAGAAGTATGGGGTGTAATTATATCCACTTAAAGTGCATTTTGGAAAGCTTTGAAGTTCAGAGAGAATTGCAAGGGCTTTGCTGCAGCTGTGAATTTCAACTCTCCACAATTGTAATGCCCAGAAGAGTCACCTGGGCTGGGCAACCACCATGACTTCAGAACTGTTGTGATTTCAAAGCCCTTCTGAACTACAGAGTTTGTTCAGGCCATCCTGGGAAACTTGATGAGACTCTGTCTCAAAATTTAGACAATACCAAGGTGGCTGCGGCTAAAATTCAGCAATAGAGTACTCACATCACATATAAAAGACAAGGTTCAATGCTTGCAATATTGCAAAAGAAACACTTGCCTCTTCTATTAGCAAACATTTCTAGTTATCATTCTCACTTTTCTCTGCCTTCCCCTCCCCTACTACTTCCATGCTAAGATGCCAATAAGGAGGCTTAGAAAAGTCTACCTTAGCCCGGGCCATCTGGTCAACCCGGGTCAGAAGGTCATCCCCTTGTAGTTGTAGGTCTCTCTTGTCTTGTTCTAGCACCTGCCTGACATGCTGTAAATGTTCTACCTGGCTCTCAAGCTCAGCCAGTCTCTCTGCATGTCTCTTTTTTAAGGAGGCAGAAGTTGCCTCAAAGTGCCTCGTGGTCTCTTCCATGTCATGGCGAAGCTTCTGAAATCTTGCCTCCTGTTGCTTGGTTATCGCCATCTGAGTCAGACTGGTGCCCCCTGCCTCCTCCAGCCTCTTGCTCAGGTCTTCTAGGTCTTGAGTGAGGTCAGCTCTTTCTCTTTCTACCTTTGCTCTAGTTGTCCTTTCATTTTCCAGTTCCTCTTTCAAATTTAGTATATGAGTCTAGAGGAATAAATATTTTTGGCATGCATTAATTACTTATAACATATTTCTACATGCAACAAGGTTATTACATTCATTTTTGTCTCAACTTAAAAAGCAAACATGGTATTTTTCATTCTTAATTTATAACTAAAGGAAACTGAACACAAGAAATTAAGTGATTTTTCTCCAAATCAACACCAAGAATCATAATTACAATTTTCAGTTCATCTGGATTCCCCCAGCCCCACATTATAGACAACATCATTAAATTATACACATAGAGGGAGAGTCTTTTTTTAATTTTTAATTTTAATTTTATTAATTTATTCAGATTACAACTCAATTGTTATCCCATTACTTGTATCCTCTCATTCCTTCCTCCCTCCTACTGTCACCCTAATTCCCTCCCCTAGGTCTAATACCAAGAGGGATCTTCTCCCCCACTATGTGGTCCTAGGCTATCAAGTCTCATCTTAGTAGCCTGCTTATTCTTTCTTTGAGTGCCACCAGGCCTCCCCACCAAGGGGAGGTAGTCAAATATAGAGATTCTTACTAAAGGAGCCCCTTCTCAAACAAAAGTGTGGATTGAGGTGAGTGAGGATCTGGGAAGGATCTGGAAGAAGGGGAAATTGTGATAGGAATATATTGGATAAACAATCTATTTTCAATAAAAAGAAACAGGTTTCTCATACAAACAGCACTTTAAAAAAAAGAACCTCTTTTATATGCCAAGAACAAATTTTAAAAGGAGCTTATAAAAATATAGCATAGTGACTCATATATGCAAAAAACCTTTCTATATGTAATTTGCTTAACCATCTTAATAATTAAAACTCTGTACATGGAATAAGCATCTATTTAAGCAACTTGCCTTTAAGAAACAGCATCTACTGAACCATACACACATGCCAGGCAAAGTTGGTCAATTAGTTTCTTAGGCTTCAGATCCCAAATAGGAGATTTGCAGTGGTGAATTAGAACTAGTGGAGGATTGAGGGCTACTAAAGTGAACAGTGGTCTGAGACATTATTACGTCAGGGTTATTAGTGAAAGGAACATATTGATAGAACTCCTGACCCTCCAGTGCAGTGGTAAAAAGTTCTGGAAACCTTTGTAGAGTCATTGTATTCAGAGCAATGAGACCAGTGATGTTCATTAATAATGTCTTCAGTGATTAGGCACAGGTTAGGAGAGAAGAGAAGGAAGACTATTTAGAAAATGTATTCCTTTACATTAAATAAAATGACTGGCAGAAAGCTAGTTCTCTAGGTCATACCAGCTTAATCCACCAGTTTTGTACACAAGATGTCACAGGGCAAGTGCCTTAAAAAGTTTTAATTTCTACCTACAAGTAAATGTGGTTCCTTACCACAGGTTATTGAATCTGAAATATTTATCTCAAATAATACCATGCTTGGCTCAAAAAAATCAGAAGCATTTCTTCATGAATAATTTTTAGAGAGTCATTAGGATAATTTTTTTTTCTTTTGGGTAAAGTGAAACTTTTATTTTATTTTGAGTGAAGCCAAGTGTCACTTGATATGTTCAGAAAGCATGATGCTTGCTGCTTAACATTGTTCTTGAAAGGAAAGCTCGTTTACAAGAAATGAGACTAGTTTCTTTATTGGCCTTAAAATATCCCAGAAAATAAGTCCAAAAGTAGGCATTGCTGACATGTTAATGCTACATAAAAAATCTACATGATGTATATGTCATACCATGAATGCATATGTGTATAGCCATAACAGTACCTTTAATTGCCTTATTACATGGTGATGTAGTGTAAAATAATTACTTAATCTAAAATTTCCAAATCGCTATCCATTAATAAATAATGCTTTCAGTTTATGAATAGCTATATAATCTGCTAAATTTTAAATTAATTGCTTTCTAAAAGTTAAAACACTAAGCTAATGACACAGCAGGTCATGTACTGTTCTTCCCACATAAACATTGTTGAATATAATAATTTGAGCTCAACAGTGTCAAGATTAATGTGCTAAAAATTATGTGCTCTGGATTTAGCACAATGCCTAGTCCATATCAAAATTCAAAAAACAAGCTACTTGTTATTATTCTCAGGAGAAAGCAATTTAAGATTAAGATTAATTACCCTTCCAGGGTCACCTATTTGTGGAATGCCATTTACCTTCTTAACAGCTGCTCTTTACTCCCTTTTTAGAGTTGGCTAAAGGTATGGGCTGTGGGAGTGCCAACCATCATTCATGGATCTAAACACTGGACAGCCATCTGATAACTGGTTACCTGAAGCTCTTTCACCATTTTCTGAAGCTGAGACACCCGGTTCTTCTCATTCTCCACTTTTGAATTCATCTGACCCATTTCTAATTCTTTCCTGTATAGAAAAATGTGACAAAGACAGACTATCAAAATATTAACACATACTTAAGTACTTTAAAATTATAGAATAATATGTGAATTCTTACTGTAAAACTATAACCAGTATGCCTACAGCTGAAGTCTTCATGACTGTTACACAATCCCTGGTCTCTTTCTATAAACTATGATCAGATGTTTTGGTGAGCATCATTCTAAACATTTTTCTAAGTACTCAACAAATGGTGTGTGTGTGTGTGTGTGTGTGTGTGTGTGTGTGTGTGTGTATGCTGTAATAGTAGGGATATTTTAATGTTCTTTACTGTAGAATATATACTATTTTATAAATTATATATATATATATATATAATTTATATATATATTATATATATATATCATAACCTGACCCAAATAATATAAGGGACATGCTTCTACACTGTCCCACACAGAAATTGCTTTACAATAAGCCTATGACATATATTCAACATTTTCAAACTCTGACCCACAGCCTTCAAAGGCATGGAGTATAATCTTTACTTTGCCAAACTGACATAATTTTCAACACTGACTGCAAAGGGAACCCTATCACCATCTTCTAGCATACTGTTCCATTACATTCTTAAGGTTACCCCAGACACATGTAAAGTGTAATAAGCTAGGAGCAGACAACAAGTCCAGGCTTTACCAAGAGCAGGATTTGCTATGTGCATATTGCCCTTGGTCTTATCACAAGTAAAAGAAATAGACCATTTTTTGTAAACTCATATTTTTATAACTCCCCTCTCATATGACATAGTCCTTCCAAAATTCTCATCTTTTAGGTGAATACTTTCTGTTATAACCTCTAGATTATATCTTTATTCTATTTTTGCAACTGCGTAATAGAGTTCATCAAATATATAAAAAACCCATTTCCCAAGCTTCTAGTCATCCTCTTGGGTCTTGATAGACCTGGTCTAGAAACCTGGTACTAAATAAAATGAGAGCGCTTCTCCTCCCAGTACTGAGATTTTCCCAGAATCCTTTGGCGGTTGAAAGGCACTCACTTCCTCAGCTGCTCTGCCAGCTGCTGTCTGCTACTTTCTAGGTTCTCCGCACCCTCCTGGTTCATCTTTAACTCGCCCTGCAGTTTGCGCTTCTCTCTCTCACACTTCATTCTGGCTTTCTTCTCTTGCTCAAGATCACCTTCCAGCTGAAAAAAGAAAGACTGCTCAACCAAATAAAACTCAGAGTTCATACCTTCTTGGAGGTGTTCAAATTAACCATTTGCTTTCAGTAAAAAGAAAATATGAGAACAGATGTATAATTGATGCATAGAATCCATTTAGGGCCCCAAACAGGGCTCAGCATGTAAAGTCGGCTGAAACAAACCTGAAGACCTGGGCTTGATCTCTAGGACCCATGTGCTAGGAGAAAAAAATTGAGCTCTCATAAGTTATAATCTGAACTATACATGCACCCTATGAATAAATGTATACTACCATACACAGAAACTGAAGAAATCAATCAGTAAATATCATCTTAAAACTTTAAAGAGTTAAATAAAATTAAACACATCAATAGGTTACCAAAAATATCAAGAAATCAATGATGGGTGAAAGTTCTCTATATATGATAAGATCTATCCTACCATGGCAACCAATAGAGAGTGGTCACTTTGCCCATTTGATTGCTTCCTAGGAAAAGTAGCTCACTTCTTCACCTGCCAGCTCATTTCCTGTGGGAAAAGTCCTATTTAGTCATAGGTGCATCTTCAAAACCCAAACATTCTGCTTTCTAGAGCTTTAGCAAGCAATCAGTTCTGTGTAAGCATTCATGAATAGTCACAGCCTACCTAGAAATCATAGAGCATGATGCTTTGCCCCCCTCTTTTATACTTCCCACCTTCATCTAGTCCATAACATTTATCATATTCTGATAGTCTGCAAAACTACTCAGAACATTCCAGCTGTCTCTGAGTTCATATTGATAACAGTGATAAAGAAGTTGGTCTAGTAGGAACCTAAGAAACAATTAAAATACTATTCTTTGTTTGTTGATAGGTTTTAACAATTTCCCATAACTACTAAAAGCATATGAAATTCAAGTTATATAGAAAGAGTTGTTTGTTGAAGGTATATGTAAAAGAAAACTAAAAGTAGATGAACTATAAGTGCTATAAAATAGATGTGTGTGTCCACTAGGATATGATTAAATCCTACACTCCAAAATGATAGCATTAGGAGGAAGGGTCCTCTGGAGTACATAGTTCAAGAAGACAGAGCTTTGGTAGTATAGTTCTTCCTAGCTGCCACCATGTAAGGACAAGGCAAGAAGATGTCACTTCCGAACAACAGTTTGTCTTCACCAGACACCGTATCTACTTGTGTTTTGATCTAGGAGTTCCTAGTTTCCAGAACTGTAAGACATTAAACTATGCCGTTGATAAGCCTGACGTCTATGCCAATTTGCTAGATCAACTAAAATGGACGAGGTTACCAGAGAGTATGCATGTGTTTGCTCATACACACACATAAATACCTGTAATTTCTTTCCTTGGGGTTGTGTGAGACAGTGAAACCATAGAAAAGGAAAATAACTAACAAGTTGTAGAGGAAAATAATAGAAAGGGGAAAAGGATTAACACAAAAACCAAATGATTCCTGTCAGCAGTTTTATAGAGATCAAGTTATACAGATTAGTGAGAGACTGGCTGAGAATGGCTGCATATACTCTGTCATCTTCAGTAAAGGAAGGACTATGAATATATACATCACCCAGCAACCGATGGGAGCTGATGCAGAGACCCAAAGCCAAACACTAGGCAGAGCCTGGGAACCCTGATGAAGAGGAGGAAGGATTATAGGAACTAGAAGGGACAAGGACTTCAGGAGAACATGGCCCACAGAATCAACTAAGCAGAGTTCATAGGTGCTCCCAGAATCTAAAGAAACAAGCATGGGCCCTGTATGGGTCTGAGCTAGGTCTTCTGCATATACCTTATAGCTGTGTAACTTGGTGTTCTAGTGGGACTCCGAACAATGGGAGTGGGTGATATCTTTGACTCATTTGCCAGCACTTGGGACACTTTTACTTCTACTGGGTTGCTATGGCCAATCATGATATGAGGGGTTTGCCCAGTCTTATTATCTCTTGTTAGGCCATGTTTGGTGGATATCCCTGGAAGGACTGCTCTTTTCTGAAGGGAAACAGAGGAGGAGTTCATCTGGGGAACAGGGAAGGTTGAGGGAGACATTGGGAGGAGGGAATAGAGGGCAAGTTGTATGTAATGTATAATAGAAGGATAAAAGCTGGAAACTCTAGCCTGGTACTTCTAATTTCATGGGGTACTTAGAGGTGGTACAGGGCATCTCCTTTCAAATCTGACAAGCATTGCTCAGAAGTGCATGTGCAGGTAAAATACCACTTGGACTTATATGAAATTTTTCAATGAAAATTAGCCTCAGCACACCCATGGAGACAATATGGCCTTTAATGAATCACTACTTTCACTAAACCAATTCTCAGTCTGGAGTGGTGGCTCAGTGATTAAGAGCATTTGCTGCTTTTCCATAAGACATAAGTTCAACTCACAGCTCCTGTGGATGGTAGTTCAAATCCACCTGTAATTCTGTCTTCAGGGGATTGGATACCTTCTTCTGGCCTTCACAGACACTTACATGTACATACTATACCCTACAGAGAAACACACACACACACACACACACACACACACACACACACACACACTTTAACATAATAATAATAAACTTCCCATTAATCATGGGAAAGAACCAATCACTGAAAGATATCACTTTTATTAATTACCTCAATCTCTCATTTCTAGAGTTGAGCAAAAACTACATTTAAGAATGCTGAACCTCACACTGTAGTGTTTTATATGTGTGTTAAGACTAAAACACTCATGCCTTTAATCCCAGAACTCAGGAGGCAGAGGCAGGTGGATCTCTGAGTTCGAAGCCAGCCTGGTCTACAAAGTGAGTTCCAGAGCGGCCAGTGCTACACAAAAAAGCTCTGTCTTGAAAAAATAATAGATGATAGATAGATAGATAGATAGATAGATAGATAGATAGATAGATAGATAGATAGATATGTGTGTGTGTGTGTGTGTGTGTGTGTGTGTGAGAGAGAGAGAGAGAGAGAGAGAGAGAGAGAGAGAGAGAGAGAGAG
>OU015745.1:101098923-101110276 GCA_907169655.1 Acomys percivali | reverse complement strand
AAAAAAAAAGACTAATAGAATCAGGGAGCTATATTTCCTCCGAATTATCAAAATTAAACACAAACATTTTCATTTTTCTCTCCTCTTGACAATGGCCAGACCCAAAGTATGCCAGACTTGCTCCTTAATGATATCACCATATGCTGAAGAGTCTAGTACATGCCACATTGTTCATCTACTTCTTGACCATGTTGATCAGGAGGTCTAAATCATGCTAAGAGAGACCAGAAGTTAATGTGAAGCTGGGTATAAAATAATAGAAAGTGAGAATGTTAGGAGGTGAGAGCACATGCCCTGCTGAAAAGACAGCTGGTGCACTCCATCCCATGTATGCTGAGGGAACCTGGCCTTGCCAGACTTAACATCTACTAAGAGTTTCCATTTTACAAAGAAAAAGAACATCCATAGACATGGAGGGACATATTTTGATTATTGAACCTATACGAACCGAAGTGAAATGATAGGTAGGAAGATAGGTAGGGAGAGATGGGGGGAGGGAAAGAAGAGAGAGAGAAGGTAGATAGATGATAGATAGATAGATAGATAGATAGATAGATAGATAGATAGATAAACTTTAGCCCAAAACTGTCTTAAGACATCCTAAATTTAGCTCAAATATTTCTCTGTATGACATAACATGTAAGTTAATAAGAAAGCAAATTATAACCAACACCGAGCAAGTTGCCAGGTACTAGCCAAACACACTCTGTTGACTATTTAAACCATGTTCACATAAGGTAAATGCAAGCTATGATTAACAAAGTTGTCTCGATAACTTCCAGTTTTACGCATCATTTTCTTGTCTCTTACAAGTGTCGCACAGTTTGGTATAATACGTTTTGTTTTGTTTTGCTTTAGACTGCCAATCAATTTAGAATTGCAAATAAAGCAAATTAAGATTTTCAAAACTAGATTGGTCTTTTGATATATATTTGAGGATTATTGTTGTCTTCAAAACCTTCATCAAACTGTGCTGTCAGTTTTCTCTTTGTAGGTAAGTCTAGAAAAAAAGCATGAATTGATCATAAACTCTCTAGGAGAGGAAGGACACCACAGAAAACAAAAGTTTTTTTTATCATAGAAAGCAGAAAGGACCTTTGAAGAAACCAAGTCACCCGTCAACCCTGATGTGAAGGTAAATCATCAGTGGAGACCAACTCACCAGTGCCAGCAAAGATATGATTTGAAAAGAGATTCGCCAGGACTTTGTTGGAGGATTTCTGAAGTAGAGTCACCACTGTTTCATTAAGAAGGTCTTTGTTCTTTCCAAGCCAACCACTGATATTATAAGGGACCTTTAGAAAGGCATGTGTTTCGGGTAATAAAATAAGAAAAGGTATGGATTAATATGGAAAATGCATTGCTTAAAAAATCTATACAATGTATCCTTTAGTATTAATTTAATAATCATATTGAGTAACATGGTGGCCAGAAGGCCATCATGAAACCCAATTAGATTTTTAAAAGTTTGCATTTTCAAAGGAAAAGAAAATAAAAAGATTTGACAGAGAAGAAAGTAATGGGTTAAAAACATAGGGAAAGGACAGAGAAAGGGATAGAGGGAGGGTGGATTGGAACTTATCACCATTAGAAATCATTCATAGCAGCACTTTTCATAGGCAGCACAAAAAAAAATCTATTCTCTCTAGCACATAGCGAGTACTCAGAATAAAGTTAGCAAATACAATGGTATTTTACATATCCTTCCAACTATATTCCATAATAATAATAAGAGAACTATATCTGAGGAAACTTGGTAGGTCATTTTAGGTTGAGATACATCATTATCATCCATTAGTTATGTATCTGCTCTCTTATAATCAGTGGCTACAAAAAGGAAAATTGACATGTGTCACTGGAGAGGCAAGCAAATCATTAGAATTCTTTTGGCCAAATTTGGTGACCATTACTTCACACCATTTCTTTTTTAAAAGGCGACTTAAAATCACTTACACGATGTCAAGTTAAAAGCAAAACAAAAGGGTAGGTGTTCCTGACTTTGATGGTCTCCAGGCCTACGGCAGCAGCCTTGGTTTGAGGTTGGGTGTCAGAGTACATTTTGAGATTTCTGACCTCTATGCATAAGCTACTGTAGTAGGGACATTTCATTTCCTGACCACTAAAAGGTGACACCACATCTCCTCTACCACTGTGATGCACTTATTCACCTCATTATTTAAAATAAATGGCACTAAAGTATTAGCTGAGGACTTTGGACAAATTCATTTGCTTCAGAGATCAGAAAATGTGGGCCTGGGAGTGAAGGGCTAACTCACCACTCCTGCATAATGAGCAAGTTCAAAGTGAACCTCGAAGTTCTCCTTCTCAGCAGATGTGGGCTTCTGGAAGTAAGCTGACTTTCCAAAATGGTTCTCAAAGAGTTTGGTCTTGAAAGTCTTGTCAGTAGCCTTAGGAAACATACATTCCTCTTCAAGGATGGAGAAAATGCCCATGGGCTGAGGGAGAAGGATAAAAGTTGTAGGGAGCCATGTTAAATTCAGCCATGTTAGAAATCTTGTGCTTAGGCTGCACACTGTGACCTTGGAGTTATTGACCCTTGCTGAAGGAGGTCTTGTGTTCTAGGCTATCTTTGGATTGTTTACCTTTGAAATAAATAGGGAAGACCTTACAGGGAACTACCAAGAGAAATAGGGAAGTTCTTACAGGGAGCTATTCGATTGTATTCCAGCCTAGGGGCTAGAGAAAGTGGGATTAGAATAGATCCTGTTGACCTTGCTATATATAGTCTTACTTGTCTGCATTAAAGAGAGTCTTGATCAGAAATGTCCAGACTTGACTCATTATTTCTCACGTCTCTGTCTCCACTTTCAATCCCCACTGCCTCTTCCAGGTGAACACTGGTTCGATTTGTCCCATGGGCTGGGACAAAAGTGAGTTCTAACAAGCACCATAAAGGAATATTTCCATTAGTAGGTCCATATAAATCTTTCACAAAGAACTAGTTGACAAAGGGAAGCTCTTCCCTGCACAGAATAAAACCCTTACACCATGAGTCCTTTAAGTATACATTACCAGCAGGGGCAGCAGTGAGCTTCTCACTGTAATGACATTCAAGTGGGGCAGAGATAATAGGCAAAATAAGCAAATAGCTATGGGGTAATTAACTTGGTTCCATGTAGGTGCTCTGAAGGAATCGTATAAAGTAGAAAGACTGAGAATGAAGACGTGGAAGTCATTTTACCATGAGACCTTTTTGGCCTGAAGGAGAACAACCTGGAAACATCTAGTTTAAGTATTCTGGCAGGGAAAGGAGAAAATGAAAATGGCAGTGACCCCAACACAGAAGACCCTTGCAAATATGAGATCCTATCAGAAGCAAGGGTGACCCCAACAAAGCCATCCATGGCATATGGTATAGGGAAAAAAGTCACAAAGTTAAATGTAGCTGGTTCCCAAAGAACTTAGAGGCTGTGGTAAGGTAACTGGGTTTTGAATGTAATGAGAAGCCTTTTGGGGATGTTTAACATGAAGTGATGTGGGTTGGCTTATGTTTGAAGGAAAAGATGGTTTAGAGCAGAAGTCTCTCAAGCAGATTGGAAAGCAATGAGCTAACAGTAGTATTTGCATTTTAAAGAGCTTTAGGAATATGCAAGGAGATAAGGGAGAAAATGTTATGACTTCCTTAAGCAAAATTTCTCTAAACGGTCATAGTCTTTGCAAGTTGTTTGCTACCTGCTCATTCACTGTGGTACATACAAAGAAAAGAAGAGGCAATGCTTCAGTCATACCAGACTGCAGGCTGGATTTGGTCCATAGCATCATGGTTTCCTACCCATTTATCTGCCTAGAAATGGTGGCAGAGCGTGTGAGAAGTCGTTATACATGTGATATAGTCAAAAGGAGAGCGATGCCACAACTTCCTAATGAAGAGAATAAGGGATTTAAGACAAATTTTTGAACTAACCAATTCTAATGGGTCCTTCCACTAAATAATATGCATAAAGAAAGACAATCAGGTAAAACACATTTGTCATACAAGGAAAAACTAGGAATGCTTATATTTATATATTTCTTTTATATTAACTTTATTTACCTATTCACTATACAAATAACTTTGAAGAGCCTTCCAAGATCAGCTCACTATTCCAGATAATTAGAGATATGATAATATGGCTTAGACATAGGCTCCACTCTTAAAAGTGTGTGGCCAAAAGACATACAATACATGGTTACCAATGTGGCCCAGAGAAACAGGTGAACTATGAGTTCAAGGAATAACAACTAATATAGTACATGATTTGTTTCTGTTTGGGGGTTTTTGTTTTTATTTTTGTTTTATGTTTGTTTGTTTTTGAAGCAGGGTTTCTCTATGTTATCTTGACTGTCCTGGACTGCTTTGTAGACCAGACTGGCCTTGAACTCACAGCTCTCCACCTGCCTCTGCCTCCCAAGTGCTGGGATTAAAGGCGTGCAGCACCACGCCCAGCTAGAACATGCTTTCTTATTGCAAAACACAGGTCTTGAGATTCTCTCCAATCTTTTCACTCTCGAGTCTGGCGGAGACATTGAAGATCTGATCTAACTTTCCTAATAGATCCTTGAATTCTCATCAGAATTGATAAGGGCAGTCACTTGTGCTTAAATGATTTCCTGCAGAGATATCATAAGAGTCATGGCTCTAGATATACAATGTAGTAAAACAATATATATTTATACTTAAAATTCCTTCTTCTAAATCTCACTAGAGCCACAGTAATAAGTTTGATTCTTATTCCACATAATAATTCATCAAATAGTTGAGGATAAAAATTTCAATTCTTTGCCACTTTAATATCTATAATCTATATAGTGGTTTTCCATATTTTAACTTTTAAAGTTATTGTTATTGTGTATGCGTGTGACAGGGAGGTAGACACACACATTCCATGGTGTGTGTGTAGAAGCAATAGGACAACACAGTAGAATAGGTTCTCTCCTTTTACCTTTATGTAGGTTGTGTGGACCAAACTCATGTTGTCAGGCTTCTGTGACAAGCACTTATACCCACCAAGTCATCTTGAAAATCCCAGGTTTTGTATCCTTTAATTTTTTCCCTATGGATCTAGAGTGTGCAATTTATAGAAACAACCCAAAAGTAATTCTTGGCTCTTCCCTTCATCCCAAGACTCAAAATGGAGTGAATCAAGAAGTGTTGTCAACACAACACATTCCATGCAAATTAGATGCCCATCTTGTACATAAAACACTGGCTTTGTGAGTTGTTGACAAAGTGAAAAATAAGGACAATCAAAAAAGGTGGGAGAGGGGAAAGAAAAGAGGAATGCCATAACTTAAATAACTGATGGACTCATGCAAACATGTGAATTCTTGGAAGCTTGGAAGACTGAACTCCATCTTACATCATGTAGATTCTTATATACTCTTAACACCCAAAATTTACTGAAAGCTGGAATGAATCATTTACAAACATAAGCATCTACTGAAAGGAAGCCTGTTAACAGGAGAACCGTGGCAAAACCCTGTAAGAAGAAGCCGTGCACACCATAACACACCCGAAGAGCCCCTGATCCCTGATGTCCTAGTGAAGTCAATATACTAACTTTGGGATGAATGGAAGTTTTATGTAAACCAAGTTGACTTTATACTTGAAATGTAATGGTTTTACAGCACCAGAAAGCGCAAATCACAGTCTTCAAGGTCTCCTATATTTCTCAATTGCTCTAGTGGTATGAACTTCTAATGAGTATGGAGTTCTTCAACAGTTAACTTGCAAAGAGATTGGAAAAGGGTGATTATTTGCTATCATCTTGTACTATTATCTTAGTTTCTTTTCCTGTTGCTGTAATCAAATACCCTGAGAGAATCAAATCAAAGGAGAAGGGTTCCATATTCCTGCCCATCATTGTAGAGTAGTGACAGAAGCAGGAGCTTAAGACAGCTTTGAACATTACTCACAAAGTCAAGAAGCAGAGCACTAAGTGCATGCTGGGTAGTGCTCAGTTTACCCTCTCAGGTTCATGTAACCAGGATATCTTGCTCAGGGAATGGCCCCACCCACAACTAAATTGGCTCTTCCCATATTGACAAACCTAATCAAGAGAATCCTCAGAGACATTCTCAGAGGTTAAACGTTAATCTAGATAATTCCTTACAGATCTGCCTCAAGGCATCAAGTTGACAATAAATTCTATTGCATCCATATTTCACAGTAAATGGTTTGAATCAGTTTCTGTGACTCAGAACACTTGCACTATGACCTCCCTCTTTTTGAAAATTATGATTTTTCCAGCGAGAGAAGCAAGGGAGAATGGGGAAATAGAAGGATCCAGAGGGTCCTAGAAACCTACAAGTAGAACATTATAATGGGCAGATCTGGGCCCATGGGGTCCTGCTCAAACTATGGCACCAGCCAAGGACAATACAGGCAGTAAACCCCTACCCAGATCTAGCCAATGGGCAGGATATTCTCCACAGTTGAGTGGAGAGTGGGGTATGACTTTCACACGAACTCTGCTGCCCCATATTTGACCACGTTCCCTGGAAGGGGAGGAAGGATAGCAGGCTACCAAGAAGAGACTTGATACCCTATGAGCATATATGGGGGAGGAGGTCCCCCCTCAGTCACAGTCATAGGGGAGGGGAGTAAGGGGAAAAAGGAAAGGAGGGGGAATGAGAGGATACAAGGGATGGGATAACAATTGAGATATAATATGAATAAATTAATAAAATATATTTCAAAAATTAACAACAACCAAGATAAAGCCATACAAGAGACATTGGTCAAAGCTGGGATGTAGCTCACTGGCAGAGTGCCTGCTTAGCACTCATTAGTCCCAAAATTCATTCCTTAGTACCATACATACCATGAGACACTGATTAAGTCCATATGATGGGATTGTTCTAATGATCCCAGGCTTTTTTTTTAATTACAATGTTTTTAAAGCTTTTATCTGAAAATGTATGATTTCTTTTGTTTTAGTGTAAAGTTTTTTCATGTATTTGTATATAAAATAAAAAGCAAAAATTTAAGAAAAAGAAAAGAAAATTATGAATCCTGCTTTTCTTTCTTTCACAATCATTTTCTTATTACTGGCATGTCTGCTGTCCTGGTTCAGGACCTCTTGATTTCTGATCTGCCTCCTCACTGGCCTTATTTTATAGCAGATCAAATATCAGCTGATCTTATTTCTCCATTGCCTGGCTCAGAACCCAACATACTCCCATTGCTTAAAATAAGGAATAAATTTATTAACATCCCCTCATAGTCGGATCCTCCTTTTCCCTTAGGTATTTCTTTTTGAATATTGGAAGCTCAAGTAGAGACATGACATTTCCAAGGAGACATTTCCATCTCTGTGTGTTTGTGCCTGCCTGCCCTCTCATCATTTCACTAGCCACGTATTTTAACCTGCACAAATAACATCCATTTCTGACGTTCTAGCCTAAACATTACACCTTTCTTGGCAGAATTTTATTGATTCCCACACACACAGGCAACCTGTGATTTCCTGGATGCTCTGAACTTCTCTTTGCCTGTGTCTTTTATTACTGTTATTCTATATTTATCGTTTTAAAAGACATTTTACATTTATTAGACTTAGAGTTCCTTTGCTTTTGCCCAAGGCTTGAGTTCATCGGTACGTCAGCACCATTGTGTACTTCCACATCTACAGAAAATGAACAGGCGCTTAGAGACCCCGAGCATATGTTCCTTTCCCACTGTACACCCTGGATTAGATCCCCTAGCAAGTGACTCCTCATATGAGATGGACCATGTCCAGTGCCTAGGTTTCTGTACACTGTTAGCAATGGAATTAGACAATTTCACTGCATCTTCCTGCAGATATTGAAAGTCACCCTGTTGCCTTGGAACCTGCCTCCTTTAGCCCCTATTTACTCTGTGCTGCGTGCAGCCCTCATCTGGCCTCAAGTGGTATGGAGTAGCAAATTCCTAAAATTATGAGCAAAATAGGAACACCATAACAAATAAGTTGCTGATCTCCTCTGCTCAGTGTTGGATGCGACGTGTTCATCCATTCACATAGCTTAGGGGAAATGCCTGCCTCAGCAACAGAGTGAAGAGATAAGTAATTGAGTAGTAGATTTATCTATTTAATGGGGAAAAGTCATGGTTTCAAGACATCTTTCCAATTATAAGAGAAGTTCCTTGAGAGGAAAGATGATGCCTTCTAAGCCTTATTACTCTTAGTGTAAGTCCTCAGGAAATTTCTAGTAAGCAATTAATTTATAGGTGAACATTGATATATGCTCCAATATGGAAAAGTTTGAATTCTAGAATTTCAGCCTCCTGGTTGAGAACACACTGTAAATAAGCATGAAGCTATACATTAAAAAAACAAAAAACAAAAACAAAAACTTCAGGCATACAAGAAATAACTATATACTATAGTTAATTATTTCACATTAAAAATAACAAAATAAGCATAACCAAAGAACTCCTCTTGGAAAGCTGCAGTATCTATTTAATGCCGTTACCAGGGTTTAAGATAATCTAGAAAAATTTTGGAATATTTACTAATTGTCTACTGATATCAACAGCTATTGTCTGACAGCCTGTCACTATATAGAAACAACCAAAACTTACTCCAAAGAAGTCAATCCATCCCTACCCATGGGGCTATGGCCTTGTTAGTTGCTGGGAGAGGGAATGTAGCTCCCCCTAGGCCAACTGTGCTCTGGTGGAAGACCACACATTCAAGAGTAGTTGGGGTAGATAGGGAAGGAGGGTGGATCTGGGAAGATTTCGGTGAGGGATGAATATGCTCAAAATACATCCTACAAAACTTTCAAAGCATAATGAAAGATAAATAATCAAATGTAGGAGAAAATGTTAATTTGGAGCAAGTTATCAAAAAAGACCAATTGTGTTATCCACTATATAATACCATTTACATTCAGCATCTATTACAATGGTAAAAACTGAAGCAAATTCTCTTTTGAGGCCAATGGAATTCTGAAACTTTATCCTAATCCCATGGGAGAATGCCATAACTTTTAAAGATATGCTTAAAGGGTATCAAGTTCTTAAACATGAAACTTTGGATATTTGTCCAAAGAAATAACAGGGATAATCTCTTTAACAAAGCCTTGTATATAACCATAAATTTGTAATTGTATGATAATACTTCAATAAGTAAATTAAGTTCTGAATTACACTATTTTAATAATTGTGAGTTAATCCTATAGTAGATTTCCTCACAGCATTTATGTAGAAGGAGGTCACCATAAGCTTGAAGAAAGAAATTAAATGATTAAGCTTGGTTCAATATGAGATGAACATTTTTGTAAACTTGAAAACACGAAATGTTTATGTTTGAAAAATCACTTTTTCAAGTCCAGCTAATCAGTAATGTAAAACACAGGAAACTCATATTTTAAAAGTCAAAAAACTCATATTTTTAGTATTGAGCAGCACCCTCAGGACAACATGGTCATTTTGTGTTGTGGTGGCAAACACAGTGCCTGGAAAGCTTCTAGGATGGAGAAGCCAAGAACAGTCACAAAAAAAATAAGAAAATATTCATGAGGTCCTATGTCACTCCCTGTACAGCATGAACTAAGGTTCTAAGGGGGTTAGAGACCACCCAACTGACGTTGAAGCTAAGCTCCCAAAGGCAAGCACAGAGAAAGATTCCATCTGTCTCCGTGTGGTGCCCTTTGACCCTCATAGCTTGACCTTATTAACTCAGGTTCACAGATAAAGAACTGAAGCAGGTGGAAATGGCAGACCCTGGTTTACTTGTTTCTGAAAACACAGGGGAATGAAATGGGGAAGAAGAAAGAAAAATCCTCCCCCTAGATATATGCAGACTACGCAGGACACAACATGTTTGGTATATAGAGAAGTGATATAGTTGCTTTGAATTTAAAACTTCTCATGATTCGTTCTATATCAAGAACTAAGTTTTACCATTACTATAAACAATTTTCTCTCCCAATCAATATACTGGATTTTTTCAAAATATTGTATTTTTCAGGAGAGTTTTTGCTATTAATCTAACCTGAGTTATTTGAAATAGTTGAAGATTTATCTTTGCTTTCTGTAACCTAGTCAATCCTTTTTCACTTTTTATCAAACAAGTAGAAAATACAACAGGAAATCACATTCACATTGCAAGTATATAACTTGGAGAACTTGAGGCTAGAATAAATGAAGCAATAACCTCAGGTCACATAAAAGTCAATAGCATTGACCTACTATGATCTAAACAATCTCTAGATCCCTGCTTTCTATTTGAAAAAGTGTCTCATTACAAGCAGTGTAAGCAGGTGTTAGAAGTGACAGTTGCCAAAAATTAAGTCTTTTCATTTGCCAATCTGAAGTTCTGTTTATTTCTTTTTTAAACATATTTCTTTTTAAAATTTTTTTTTATGTATATGAGGGAATCAGATCCCATTACAAAAGGTTGTGAGCCACCATGTTGTTTCTGGGAATTGAACTCAGAACCTCTTGAAAAGAAGCCAGTACTCTTAACCACTGAGCTCTTTCTCCAGCCCTCTGGTTTATTTCTAATCAGAAAACCAACACATGCATGCATGCACATGCAAACATGTATTCATGCACACATACATACACACACATACACACACATACATACACACACACAACTTATCACACCATGGTTGGTTTATTACTATTATTTTAACAAGTTTATAGTGATAAAAGGAATCTTATTTTTTTTAATTCTACCTGCCCTTCTTATTGAGAAGTTCACTGAAAATTTAAAATTAATGTGATATGTATTCCTTTTAAGAATAATAGGATTTACCTTTATCTTAAATCTTTTTTTAAAAGTAGGCATGAAAAATAGAGTATTTAAAGAGCTTTCAGGAAAGCAAAGGCTTTGGCCTGCTCAGGCTTGCCTTCAAAACATACTGAAATTCCTGATAAGAACCAAGAAAAAGCACTGAATTATTACCATGCGACAGTGCTTGTTCCTGTGGACAAAGCTGCAGAAAAGAGAACATGAACCCTTCTACCAAACCCCATTAGTCCTTCCCAGAGCACAGAGCAGTGTAGGAGGCCTCACACAGCCCAGAAACCTTATGCTACAACTACTTTGTTAACAAGCCACAAAAACATTGTCATGAATTACAGGTCCAATTAATGAACTAACAATATTCTGGGTACCAGCTTAAAAGATTTAGCTCAATTGTTTATCTGCATGCTAATTTGCCAAATTTCCTTAAGCTTCCCTAGGTATGGCTACACTCACTGTTGAGAGGCACTGCAGAGTTCACATTTTCAGCTCTGCTTTTTCCCTTGAGAAAAGTAGAGCTTGGCCATTTGCATTTTAACCCCCTTGCATTTTAACAGTGGAGACCACACACACACACACACACACACACACACACACACACACACACACAC
>OU015745.1:101065098-101098913 GCA_907169655.1 Acomys percivali | reverse complement strand
ACACACACACACACACACACACACACACACACACACACACACACACAGCAAAGGCGCAGTCAGGCTGTGTTACACATGATGGAGTAGGGCAGCTGACAGGAAAGTTAAGCTAGGACGCCACAGATCCTGCACACAAAGATCATCAGGAGAAAATGGACAGAGCCTTCCAGACCCATTCCCTGTCTGCTAACAGAGACCACTTCCTGAGATGGATCAGAGTTGTAAGCTGTGATCGCTTGTAAATAAAAATGGACAAGGAGGACACACATACACACACACACACACACACACACACAACACAACACACTTTTCATATATATCATACCTTCTCAGTAAGATCTATGCAGGCTTGCAAATCCAGACTGTAGTCAATGGATACCCAGTCAAGGCCTTCTTTCTTGTATTCTTCTTGCTCCAGAATAAACATGTGCTGGTTGAAGAACTGTTGTAACTTTTCATTGGTAAAATTGATGCAGAGTTGCTCAAGACTATTGTACTATGAATGGGTAGAGAGATGAGTTAAAAATAAGAATTCCACTTGCAAGAATATGTATTAATGAGAAAAAAATCACAGTCACCATCACATGATGGTGCCCAACCATTAGCAGTGCTCAGCTAAATTCCTGTCTCCTTCAAATGTATCTACAAGCTAATAATTATTGAGTAAAATAATTCTCAGAGAAATTATAATTCAAAGTCACCCAAGACCTCTATTTACCTTGATTAAATATGGACTAATTCTAACAACAATAAATGTTACTAATTGTAGTTCTCTTCTATGCAAAATAGCCCTGTTTAGGTATAATTACTCTGTTTATTTGCTTGTTTTGGTTTTCTTTTTAAAATATGTTTTAATAGAAATTGAATTATATAACTTTCTCTTCCATTTCTTCCCTACAATCCCTCCTATGCACCCTCACTCTCAAGTCGATAGCCTCTTTTTCTTTTATTATTTTTACACACATATGTGTGTGTGCAAAATATTACAACCGCTGAGTCCATTCGTTTTGTTTCTTACGTGTATATGGTTTCAAAGATGACTACTCTGTATTGCACAACCTACTATGGGATCATCCCTGGGAGAAACTAATTCTTCCTCTTTGAGCAGTCATTAGGAGCCTGTAGTTCATTGTCTAAGAGTGAGACTCTATGAGCTATTCCTCCTTCCACATTAGCATGCCCGTTGATTTAAGTATAATGATTCTTAGCATGCTTTTCTCATGTTTTCCCATGCTTACACTTTACAACTCAAATTTTCTACTCCCCTCAAAATATCCATTGATTTGACTCTTCCCACATATACTTACATGAAGTATTTCAAAACCAGTGATGTCAAGAATAGCGATGAAGAAGCGGCTTGACAGCTTGGTATCCAGGACCTGGTTCATACGTGCCACTAACCATTTAAACATCCTTTCATATATTGATTTAGACAGTGCACCAACAGCATGGGTTACCTAGAAGTCATATTTAAATTTTTCTTCATAAATTACAAAATTAAATCTTTGAAAAGAAGGTGTGGAGAGATTGTTTGCTACTCTTTCAACACCCAGGCCAGACAGCTCACCACTGCTTGTAACTCCAGTTCCAGGGGATCCAATTCTCTTTTCCAGTCTCACAAATGCTCACACCCACATACAGGCTCATACATATAAACAAGAAAAGTAAACGTTTAACATATTCCTTCAACAATGTTTGTTTTAATCCTGAGCATTTTCTATCTGCAAACATCTTCTAGTCAAACCAGTATATGTTTATTAAACTATGGTTTTAGAATTCTGCTAAATACAATGAGAGAAAAAAGAAGGACAAGAATTGGTTGGGGAAAAGAAGCAAGGAAATTAGAAGAAAGTTAGCACTGTGATTGTTTACCAAAAGTATAATGAGAGAAATGCTGCTATTAAAAATAGACTAACTATCCCAGATTATGTTTTGATGGTATGCTCTAGAGCCTTGTTCTGAATGAACACTGTGGTCTTAAGTCTTACTATCAGCAACATCTGGAATTTTTAAGAGACATTGGGACTCAGGCTCCACTCCAGATGCTCTGAACCTGTAGAGTAATACTATCCCCTTTCACTCAGTTGCTAGAAAAGTCCTTTTATGTCATTTTATGAAGTTTTCCTACACTAAATACCCAATGAGGTATCTCATTCCCCATCTCATGAATAAATGTTTAACCTGTCCTTAACAAGAAGTCTGTCCACTACACTAAGGATGTACACTAAGTAAAGGATGTCATATCCCAAGAGGACTCATGTCAATACTCTACAATTCTGAAAACTTCTTACATGGACAACCAAGATGCAGATAACAAGTGAAGTGCTACCTAAGGGAGAATTGTCAAAAGATTCAGCATATTCCCTTACCACTGTAATGTTTCTCATAAGAACATTTGAAATACTCTCCACAGTAGCTCTCCCTACTGTTTTCACAGAAACTCTTATAGCTAACATTGTCAGTTGGTGAACATATGTAAATATGACCTATATAAAATATTTACATGATCACACAGTCACACTGTCCTTAAATGTTGCCTTACCTGTTGTACATTTTGACTTCTGGTAACATATTCATTACCGACTTTGATTCTAGGGTATATCAGGCCGTTTATCAACTCGGAAGACTTAATGCCCATGAGGAAAGCAGCTTTGTCAGCATCTGGTCACACAAGTGAGGAACAATATCAAGAAGAGAGGAAAGTAAAGAGAAGGAAGGAGGAAAAGAGTAAAAGAGGGTAGAAAACATTGTTGATATAATTACATTGTAGCTAAATACACTGCTTAGAGGATAAAAGTGTGCTTAGACCAATGTAAAAATATAGATTGCAGTTCATACATGGATATACTGTGACCATTGAGACCCAAAAATGCATTTTTCTCTTTGAAAAATTTTATTGTTATTAAAATACCCCCTGAGCCCACTTACTACTGACTCCGTGACACATCCCCAAAGAGAAGTAAGTCTCCCCTCAGCCATGATCAACTGCCAGTGGCCCTCACTAAGGGTAGAGGACTAAGGAGCCCTTTCCCATTCATGATAGAAGTCTTTTTATTTTTATGATGATGGAGAAAAGGAAAAATGAGGAAGAGGAGGAAGAGGAGGAGGAGGAAGAAAATGAAAGAAGAAGAAAACAGAACTTGAAGCCTTGTAGTTTTGATAGGATGGAATAAGTTTGCTTTCGGAATTCCCCTGAGACATGGTTTCTCTGTGTTATCTTGGCAGTCCTAGGCTTGCTTTGTAGACCTCAAACTCACAGCAATCTGCCTGCCTCTGTCTCCCAAGTGCTGGGATTAAAGGTGTGAGCCCAAGGCTTTTGCTCAGAAGTCCCCCCCATCCCTTACACTTCTTATTATATTTTATGATAATTTGCTCCATCTGTTTTCTTAGTAGTCCATGAGCTAAAAGTATATTTTACAAAAGCTAAAAAAATACATTGACATTACCAGTGATAACTGAGGAATGCTTCTTATTCTGTGAAATGAAGATCCCATGATGACTGAGATGATACTTTTTAGCAGCAATAATGAAGAGTTAGGTATAGAGGGCTAGCCTGGTAGGGATGATGCCCTAAATTCAATCCTCAACAACATAACACAAACAGTCAAATAAATAACAATAATAAGAAAAATGTGACTGATTGTTTTCAATATTCTCTAAAAAAGGAAACAAACAAAAAAACAAAAACAAACAAAGGAAAAAAAAAAGAAAAAAAGAGGCAGGCCTGAAAGCTGATACTTAAATAGAATTGTAAGTGGTGTCTTTGAAAAGTGAGTCTTACTTTCTGTGCCATCAGCCTCCAGTTGCTCTTCTCGGGGATTCTGTCTGAATTTCACGTTTCCAAAATGCATAATGGCTCCAACAAGCTTATAACACCCAAACTTCTCATGGGGAAGAAATCCCATGATGTCTATGGCTTTCTGTGAGAAGAGAAACAGATGGTTAGCTGTGCCTTCCTTTGCTTGATGGCTTCAGTAGACACCTCACCCTGCCATGTGTCACACAGTTCTGCACTGGACTATGGGCTGCAGCAATGAGAGACAGAGCACCACAGACCCAGACACAGCTGGGCTCAAAGTGAGGCAAATTGGTTCTGTTGGCACTGGGCCACCAGCAGTCCACTCAGTCCTATAAAAGGGAATTAGGAAGGCTTAGGTCTTGGCTTATTTGGTGTCCAGTAGCTTCAGAAGTTTCCTTCAAAACCCAGATCCTCTTTTCTCCCTTCCAGCAACAGGTCACACTAACTGGCTTCCGGAGGTTCATAGTTTTGTCTTTTATGGTTAAGGCAGTTAGCATAGAATCTGCTAGACGGCTTGTCTCACATGTTCAACTGGTTTTATTCCATAGTCTGCTCATTTTAGAAATTAGGTTGAGGATGTGTGAAAAAAACAATATCATATTGTGATAACTAAGGAAAACTCCATTTTGTACCAAGCACCCATTTCTGTAACTACTTCTGACCTAATTTCCTAAAATGATTAACTTGGCAACCCTGACTCCTCACCCATTCCAAGACTTGTGTGACTGTTGTAAAATCATTAGCCACTTGCTCTGGCTCATGTAAACTTGCTTGTTTCTATGTCCAGGGGGAGTGAGAGAGTTCCTCACATAGTTGGAAATTCTGCAGAAATAAAGTAATTGTGTCCTTTACCTTTAAAAACCTGCCTCCCCTTTAAGCTGAGTCTCAAGACCAAATGCAGTCATGTGAATGAAGACCAACATCAGATTAAATAAAATTCAGCTAATTACAAATGGATAGCATTCAGGTTGTGTCTAGGTGCTTTCTAATGACGTCACCATACCACTGCATTGTAAAATACAGCATGTGGTCCCAGAAGAATGTAGTCATTATAGTAACTAATCTAAAATGCATATAACAACTGGGATGGATAAGTCTATATTCTTTTCAATGCCTTCATATATAAGAAATAGAAGATTGAGAGAATATAATATACAAGAAGAGTATTAATCTTCTAAGTTATTCGCAGGGTAAAAAGAGACAAAAGCCTTGGGATTTAACAGTTGAAGAATGGTTCAATAAACAATAGAACAAATGTCTGACTGAAAAAAAATTGAGTTTTAATTTAAAATGCTTATAAAATACGTTTGAAACATCAAACTCTATAGAACACATGGTCTTGGAGTATAATTGTAAATAAATAACAATACCAAAGCAACTTCCTATAGATAGAAACAGAGTAAAGACTTTAGAGATACACACCAACTAATAGAGTTTGCTCTTTAAGTTGAAGTCTGTCTGCTTTTTATAGCTATAATGCCCTTTGATTAAATACTTGAGTTTCTACTGCTAGTAAGCTTTGGAAAGAAGCACCCCCACCCTCAAGGTAAGGTGTAATGACGCTAGTTTTCATTGCTCATTGTCTTCATCAAACTTAACTTCTACAAGTACCAATCCTTACTTCTGTGGCCAGAAATTGCTCAGCATCATCCAAGCTCTCCACAGCAACCACTCCACAGGAGCAAATGTGAAAGTCAGAGGGAGCTGTGGACACCAGAAGCATGTCTGTAATAGAAAAAAAAAATTTGGTTAAACAGGTTAGAGAAATGTACAGGACTTAAGGAAGCAATTGACCAAAATTCAGGTTACTTTTAGAGTTATGGAATACAAGTAAACAAACCAAAATAAATTCTATGTTCTAGACCCAAATCTCAATAATCAATATTTTGCCCCATGTTAGCTTGTCAGCCATGTGTCAAGGCCTCCCAGGAAATCACCAGGTTGACCAAATCCAAAAGCAGATTCAGTTGCAGCAGAACAATATGATGGTGGTTGGCAGGGAGCAGCAGATAATATGTGTGGGCAAAACTTTGTTTATATGCACTTGGCCTAGACTCATGGCAGAGGGCCAGGGTATAAAAATGCTCTGTAAAACTGTAAGTACAACAGACCTGAGTTTCTGCCTAGGAAACAGCCAGCTCTGAGGTCAGCCCTCAGGGAGCATTAATTATGTATTCCTGTTACTCACTCACAGGAGGCTGGGTTCTTCATTCAAGGGATCCATGAGTTAGATACAGTGGGATAATGAGTCCTGTCAGGATTCATTTCATCAGGAAACAGAATGCAGGACAATGCTAAACAGCTGTCAACAGATCCACTGACTTGGCAGAATGCTGCCTGTTTGATTTCAGTGGAGGTTTTTTGTTGTTGTTTGGTTGGTTTAAATCTGGCCTTACCTTTCTGTTTATTACCCATTGAAGTGAATATTTGGTTTGTGGAAATATAAATCTCAGAGACAAAGAAAGTGGCTTACAGGAATGCTAATAGCAGCTTTGTTGGCCGAATGCTGAATGTGTTAATGAAACTGTTGTTTATCCATAGAATAAGTTATTATTTGTCAAAAAATAAATTGAAACGTTAAAGAAGCTCAACATACTCAGCCAAACCAAAAGAGCCTGTGCAGGATGATGGTTGTGCCTTATAAAATTATAGAAAATGCAACCTATTATGTTTACATATGGATGGGCATAGAAAGGTTCCAACAATGAAAAGGAGAAGGAATGGGAAATTGTAAAAGACCCTGGGGAAATTTTTCAGTGGATGCCTGTGGTGCTTGTGGTAATGGCTTCATATATATATATATGTGTGTGTGTGTATATATATATGAATATGTATATAAATATGAATATGATATTGTATATATATATAATATCAATTGTGTATTTCAAACTGTAGGTCCATAGCTCTCCTTCCAAGCTACCTTTGTTATAAGCCTAGCCTCTTACAGCCTCATTAAGGTAGGTTATTAAAATTTAAAAATAAAAGTTTTGTATAACTTTATTGCATAAAGATTTATTTTTAAATTTATTTTTATAGAAGAGCTCAGAGCAAACCAGCTTCCTTCTTAGGCCACTAAACTCCCAAGTTTCCAGCAAGCTTTCCTAGCACTTTATGCCTCTGGGTGGCATTCCCCCTTCACTCCTTAAGCCACCCAGCAGACAGCCTGCCTCTCACTGAATCCACAGGCTGCTGTGCCAGGCAGAACCCTCCTTTTCATGCTTCCTAGGCTGCCCAGCTCCAGACTTTCTCAGGACCCAGCTCTGAAGTTGCTGCCTGGCAAGGCTTTTCCTTCCTCATAACTAGATCATTCACCATTCTGCCTGTTTCCCCCTATACTAGCATAGACTGGGACACCACGTAGGGTACTCTCCTTTTTCTTCCCGAAGATGCCGAAAATCCCACCTCCCTTTACTAGGACTTAATAGAAAAGAGTTAGAAATATGAAAGATACTGAAGAAAACCCAAAGTGAAGTGAAGCTGACAATAAAGATATCAGTAAGTCTGAAAAAACAAAACAAAACAAACAAAAAACTCAATGGAAGCATCATTAACAGAATAGATGACATAGAAGATAAAGTGTCAGTGCTTGAAAACAAGGTAGAGAAGATGGCGGCAGCCAGGGTGTACTATATCTGAGTGGCAGAAGACCAGAGACTATGGTTATGGTGAGTAACCTAATGGCTGACGCCAAAACACCAACTTCAGTGTTTCCTGGATGGGAGGGGACATCCCAGAAGCTGTGCACATGCAGTTCCAGGCCCCCTGCAGCTTTCTTCCGGGTCAAGGAGTCAAACAAGTCCCAGACTCAAGGCACCCAGGGCGTTGTGCCTGTATGGAGAGCAGGTCCCCAGTTCCAGGAACTCTGAGCTCCAACAATCAGACCTGGGATTCCTCCTGCCTCTCCAAGGACAACGCCTGTGTACCTGGGATCAGCATCCCAAACTCCATCCATTGTTCTACCTGTCCCCCTGAGGAGTCCAGTTAGACAAAATGAATACAGGGCATGGGTTCAAGAAGGCAGAGCCCAGCCAAATCTAAGTTCTGGGAGCCCAACATCTGCTTGGCTACCAAACAATTCCTCGACTGAGTCGGAATCCATAAAGTTGATTCTGTGATGACAAAATGGATGCTGAGACTCATAGTCAAACACTGGGAGATGTGTAGAGAGTCTTGTGAAAAAGTGGAGTAGAGGATAAAAGGACCTGGAGGAGACAGAAGCTCCACAGCAAGACCAACAGAGCCAATTAACTAGGGCCCTGAGGGACCTGCTGAGACTGAAGCACCAATCAAGGACCATGCATGTACTAGACCTAGGCCCCCTACACAGGTGTAGCTGATGGGCAGCTCAGGCTTCATTGGGTCCTCTAGTACGTGGAGAAGGGGCTGTTTCTGATATGGACTCTGCTGTCGGCTTTTTTTTAAATCACTCTCCCTGGCCAGGCTGCCACAGGAGAAGAGTCCTAATGTGACTTGATGAGCTAGGGTGGGGTCGGGGAGGTCGCCTTTTCTGAGGAATAGAGGAGGGGGATGGAGGAAGAGGGAAGGACGCTGGGATCAGGAGAAGTGGGGGGAGGGGGGCTACTATCCAGATGTAAAGTGAATAAATAAATTAATTAATTTTAAAAAAGAAGATCACTTAGTTCTGACAAGGGAACAATCCATCAAGAAGACATTGTAATTCTAAACCTATACACATCAAACTCAGGTGCACTCAATTTCATAAAAAATAAAACAAAAACAAAAACCCACACTAGCAGGCGTTAATCAACAGATTAACTCTAACATAGTAATAGTAAATTACTTTAGTACTCTACTTTTGCCAATAGACAGGTCATCAAAACAAAAATAAATAAAGCATCAGCATTAAATGACACTATACGCCAAATAAAACTAATAGATGTTTACAGAATATCCTACCCTATCACTACAGAATATACATTTTTTTTTTCTTAGCAGCTCATCAGGGCTCATCAGAAAACATCGTTGAACACAAATAAAATCTTAACAAATTAAAGATAATTTAAATAAATCTATATTTTTCAGTGACCGCAATGGAATAAAACTTGAAATCAATACCGAAAACTCCAGAAAATGCACAAACTCATGAGGATTAAAGAAAACAGTGCCAAATGATATATGGGTCATTCAAGAAATCAAGGAGAAAAAATTTTCAATGTTAGAATTAAATTAAAATGAAAATACAATATATCAAAACCACTTGACTACAAAGAACCAATCTTAGCTAGGAAATTTATAGCTCTAAGTGCATACTATCACAAAAAAAATCATTAAAGGTACAAAATCACAAACAAATAACTTAGAGATATACCTCAAGAGTTCTGTAAAGCAAAAAGGAAAAAAACTCAAAAATAGTAGATGAGGAGATCATCAAAACCAGGACACAAATTAATAAAATTGAAACAATTAAATAAAAATATTTTTAAAAATCAATGAAATGAAGAGTTGGTTCTTTTAAAAGGTAGGTAGGCAGGATTGATGAATTTCTAGCTGAAATAACTAAAAAAAAAAAAAAAAAAAGGAAAGAAAAGACCCAAATAAGTAGAATTAGAGGTTGGTCAGGATCCACCACAAAAGACACTAAAGAAATTCAGAAAGTCCTAAGAGCACTTTTTATTTATTTTTTTTAATTTGTTCACTTTACATCCTGATTGTAGGCCCCTCCCTTGTCACCTCCCTCCCTCATACTTCCTCCCTCTCTCCCTCCCTGCCTTCCCTAGTCCTCCAAAAGGAGAGTCCTCCTCCCCTCACATCTGACCTCACCTTATTAAGTCTCACCTGGTCTGTCTGTATCCTCTTCCTCTAAGGCCTGGCCAGACCTAAAGAAACTAAATAACAAGGAGGACCCTAGGGAGAATGCTTAATTCTTATTCAGAAGGACAAATAGAATAGACCCTGAAGCAGTTGAAGAGAAGAAATAGGAAGGGAGCCTACCACAGAGGTCCTCTGAAAGACTCCACGCAGCAGTGGGTTCCAAACAGATGCTGAGACACACAGGCAAAGTTTGGGGTGGAGCAAAGGAATCTTTTGGAAAAGTTGGGGAATAGGAGGACCTAAGAGCATTTTAAAGTGTGCTCAACACCCTCAGACATCAGTGAAGTACAAATTAAAACCACTTTGACAATTTATCTTACTATAGTCAGAATGACTAACTACATAATCAGGAAATGAATGACAGCATATGATGGTGAGTATGTGGGAGAAAGGGAACTGTTATTCACAGCTGGTAGGAGTGCAAACCAGTACACACTATGAAATTCAGTATGGAGATTCTTAGAAAGGGTAAAGACAAAACTGCCACATGACTCCGCCTTATTGCAGCTGAGCATATACCAAAGGACTCTGTAACGTACCGCAGAGATACAGGCTCATCTGTGTTCATTGTCGCTATATTAGCATTATATGCATATATACACAATGTTAACGTTATATGCATACACAATGGTATTTTGTTCAGCAGTAATTATAAATGAAATTTGCAAGTAAATGGATAGAACTGGGAAAGGTATATACAGCGAGGTAACACAGGCACAGGAAAACAAATATTGCATGTTCGCCCTCATATGTGAATCTTAGCTTTGGATGACCAACTTTGTATGCTCAAATTGAAGTGTGAAAAAAACCCAGAAAAATAGAAAGAGACCCTGGGGAAGTAGCCTGCGGCAGGGTGATAATAAAATATAAAATATAAAAGTAGGCAGGGAGTATACAGGGAGGTAGAAAGCAGGAACATAATGAGAGAATTAAGGAAAGAAGAGAGTGGGAATGGTTAACCTAAACAAAGGAGCTATGAGAAGACATAGAAACCTATTATCACATAACCAAATTTAAAAACATCGTTTATAACTTTTAAAAACATCTTCGAAGAGAGATTCCTTCCATTGCTGGAGAGCACTATTTTCCAATGCCAGGGATTATTAAGCAGAAACCAAGAGCCAGGGTAGGATATAGCCTTAGGAGTTGTTGGTCAGGGAACCCTTGGGCCCCCCCAAAATGAAACAAGGTTTTGTCATTCTTCTTGGTAACCTACTAGAACTTGATTAGACTCTTCTACTGATAAGACAGCACACTTTAACTGGGAGCAGGGGAGAAGAGCCTCCATGATATGTAGAAGTTAGATTAGCATCACCCAGAACTAATATACCACCTCATTTGCAGGCTCTTTCCGCCTCTGCTGTGAATTTTGATGCTTAATTTTCTGTAATGCAAGTAAATGCTCATAATTTAGGAGAGCTATTGAGATGCTCACTCTTACATCAATCCTCAGGATGCCCTGAAATGCATGTTTTGCACAGATGGTAGGAAAGATTACTTTTTAAAAAATGGCTCCTAATAATAGTGGGGGCCAAAATCAAGGAGCTTGGCAATGCCCAGTGTGGACCACCAGATGTCAACTATTGCTCGCTTGTCTATCTGAGTGGCCCCAAAGACTAGGTAAGATAATTGAATTCAGAATCAGCATGAGTTTTTCAGAGCATTTCAAAGACTTCTGATGGTTCTGCTTATTTGTAATAAAAAATGACTCTAAAACATGAGAGGCTGCAAGTGCTTTTTATATTAGACACTACATGTCAGATGCCTGTCACAGGATAGAACTTAATGTCCCCTACAGTTGAGAATGGAAGACAGTAGGAGAGCTCTTGCCTAGAACATGTGAGTCCCCATATTTAATCTTCAATAACACACACATATATGCACATGCATACACACACATACACAGACATACATGCACACACACACACACACACACACATTCTGGCTTAGTTTGGGCTATATGTAAGCTGTTTTCCTCAAATGCAACAAAATCAGCTTGTTATCCTTCCCTTACAATGTTTTCCCATAGCATTTAAAATAGCATTTTATAGAATGAATTATAAATATGACATGATCTGAGCCTTGCCAACCTCCCCTTATATCAGCCATTCCATTCTTATACTAACCCTCTTGGTTTCCTAGAAACCAAAATACACTCAGTCTTCAGGGACTTTGAACTTACCTTTCGTCCTCTAAGAATGTGGTTCCTGGAAAGCTCCCTTATTTAGGTATCTGTAGAAACAGTGTCTTCCCAGAGATAAATTGCTTGGTTATTTCATCTAAAACCTAGCCAACCAACTACAGACGCACCAAATCTCATTCTCTCACCCTCCACCATTCTTTGTTCTGCTTTCAGAACTACTAATAATCTGAAATTATGTATGTCTTTGTATATTGATGGATGCCCATCTTTTACTCTACAAATGTAAGATAAAGAATGCAAGGAACTGTATGTTCACTTTAGCCCTTGTGCTTAAATTGCACTGTCTGCTGCCTAGCAGTCATACAATAAATATTAGTGAACTGAATGTATGAAACTTGCTTCATAGTTTTATAGTCAAGACTCATCTTACATGAATTCATTCTCCACTTCCCATAGACACTATCTTGAATAACTGTCTTATCATGGCTCCATAACACTAGGCAAAATCATTCAACATATACCATAACTTTTGCTAGGCTAAGTCATTCTACACACTGACCTCAACAAAATCAGTGCCCTGCTATTATCCTGTCTACCCTCTACAGCACCAAACACACCCATGCACACACTCACTCACCTCCATATGTCCGGAAACTACCACAATAATTCTCTATGTTCCTCTAAGCAGATCGTCTAACCCAGTCAATGTTTATGCCACTCCTGCTCTTCGTCTGCCCTCTCCTGACTTACATATATGCTTTTTCCTTTAGAAAACACACTTGAATCTTGACTTTATCTGGTTCTCATACGTGGTCTGTATATTCAAAGACACATGCCCGTTCTTTATAAAATTCCCATTGTCCATAACAGTGTCTCTCTCTTCTGTCCTCTTATCTATGACATCAACATAGCTCTAAATATTAAAGGCCTTAAATTATCTAATCTCTCTCTCTCTCTCTCTCTCTCTCTCTCTCTCTCTCTCTCTCCCTTCCCTACACACACACACACACACACACACACACACACTTAATTTTGCAAGTCATTTTATTTACTGCAAATTCTTGTCTTATTTTTAATACCAAATTAAAAACAATGTTGCCATTTATTCTACCCTCACTAGTTATATAAATATGTGTTCATATTTCCTGATATAGGATAAATAAGCCTTGGTCTAAAACTACTAAGAGAATTACTAGGATGGTTCTTTTCATCCCTTGGGGAATCTGTTTGTCCTTTTGAAGAATACACATGGACTCCAGCCTAACACTCACCCTGAAGTTCTTGTTTTCCAGATAGAATTTGGTAAAAGATGTGGAAGTTCCTCTCTCCAGGCTGCTGATAAACCACTCGAGATTTTTCTAGAAAATCTAGGAAGATAAAAAATGGGTAAAGGTTCATACTGTAATATTCTTACAAAACTTAGAAGAAAAGCAACCAGGTAGTGCAATGGTTACTTACAGATCTGGATATCTGCAGATGACAGTGTGCCTCTTGCACCAAAATGCATCCTAATGAGTTTTCCCTAGGTAGAAACAGAACACAGTATCTCATATAAACTTGCTGAACAGTTGCAATGGCCTTGTTATGTTCATAATTCTCAAATGAGCACATACTCCAAAGATTGAAAAATAAATTGCAAGATGGTTTTGAGATGAGACAGATCAAATAATATCTAGAGCAGTGGTTCTCAACATGTGTGTAGTACCCCTTTGGGAGTTGAGTAACCTTTCACAGAGGTTGCATACCAGATATTCTGCATATCAGCTATTTACATTACAGCTCTCAACAGTAGCAAAATTACAGCTATAAAGTAGCAATAAAAATAGATTTATGGATGGGGGTCACCACAACATGAGGAACTATATAAAAGGGTTGCAGTGTTAGGAAGGTTGAGAGGAAGCTACACTGATTAGCAAAACTGCTAGTGACACATCTGTCAGTTTCTGCCTGCATGTTTTTAATTTGTTTGGTTTTTTAATTTTTTCATTTTTACATATACATTTATATTATTACATATATATACAATAAACTACCTACAGCAAGAAGAACCATGAGACAATCAGGAATTATATAAATGCTACATTCTTAGTGTTTTGGCTATTAGTATTTGGCAGCCTTGAAGAAAACATCTTTCTTATCTTGGTGAGTCTAAAACTCTGACTATAAATCTATATCTATCATATCTCATCATTATCAACTTATAACATCTATCTAGACCTAAAAACATCTTAACCCCTAGAAAACTAAGCTTAATTGTAAAACTAAACTATTTAGTCTTCAACTCCATCAGAGACTTCAGAAGGAATAAAACTGATCACCTGAGTATACAGGGAGTGCAGGTTAATAGCTTTCCAAATGAGAAGATGACAGAGACACTTTGCACCTGAGCAGTCACCCCAAACTCTCTATAATGTTGGAGCATCATCTTCAGCCTTCTGGCCCAAATATCTGACAGACATATTTGTGAGACACGAACCATTGAGGACTTGCTTGCCCTGTCTTGGCAGAGTTTGGCCGTCGACTCTGCCTGCATCCAAGCTTGCCCTTTTCTGGCAGAATTCTGTCTGTGGTAGAAATGAGGACATTCTATCTGCATGTTTTTATGTGCACTGTACAATCTCTGAGATCCTTGGTGCTCTTATTTGAAAAGGAGGAATGTAGTATCTGCTTGACATGCTCATTAACTCATTCAGTAATCATTGACTATCTGCCATCATCTGGGATATGCCCAAGGAATTAAATACAACATATAGAAAAAAATGGCCCTGACCCTTATGAAATGTTCTAGAAGGTACATGGCTATTTCAAGAGCTCTAGCAAAGGAACACTTGGAGAAAGAAAAGTTACCTTTGCTGTAGTTTAGGAAGTAAGAAAAAATGGAACATAAGCCAAGACTGAGAGACAGATAAAAGGCTAGGGGCTCAGTTCACATGTGCTCAGGAAACTGAAGGGTGTATGTCTGATTATGTCTCAAAATACACCTTAATTTAAGCAACAGGATTTTACACTTTGTTCTTTCTGAATTAAAATCTAAAAGAAGAATCCAGGAAGGCACAAAGTCTGCCTAGAGCTGACAGTATCTGTGACAGAATGCCAGACACAGTGGCATCCACATTTATGATATGAGGATGTTGGAGTAAAAAAATGGAAGGATGGCTGAGGTCTTCTATGCCAGGAAGGTACTACAACATGGGGTGTGGGCTAGTGCACTATAAAACAAAGCACAATGACAGCTACACAGACAATCACACACATGCCTATATGCACACACATATGTGGAAAGCCAATTGTACCTAGTATTAATTATCAAACCCTATCTGGATTTCTTCGTTTTTATTGGATGTCCCTTTATCTTTTTTCCTTCCCGTTAGCATAATCTTTCTCTCTTTCCTTTTTTTTTCTCTTCTTCTTGACTCTCCTTCCAACCTTACCCTTGTTTTCTCTATTCTTCATGTCTCTGTTTCTTGTTCTTTCCTTGTTGTCCTTCCTTTCCATGCCCTTCCTATTCTTTTCTTTTCTTTTATTTTGTTTCTTATACTACCCCTTTCTCTGTCTCTCTTTTGAGGATTCATCTTGGGATCTCACACAAGCCAGGCAAGTGCCTACCATTTAGCTATATCTCCAGCCCTTACTTTTTTCTTTAGATGTTTTTCTTTTCTTTATTCTATATTCTCATCTTTCATATTTCATAAAATATGCATCAATATTTTAACAAATCTTTAAAATAGCAATTGTTTAATATACAAAGCATATGCAAATAAATAAACAGAAATTTTGCATTAGTAGGCTTTGGTCAGAAGCTAGGTAATTACCCTAGGTTATTATTTAAGTATGTTCAGATATTCAAACATGAAGCTTTCTTCAGTTTTCCTTAAGTTATACAAGGAGTCCCTGCCACTCATTCTTGGATGAGACTGGGTTTTAAAATGAAAATGTATATATTTAACACATTGGAACACCTTGTTCCATTTTCTAAAAAAAAAAAAAAAAAAAAAAACTCTGTAAATATGCAACAAGAAGAAGTCCACAAACAAGAGCAGAAAGAATAATTAAGAGAAATAGGAAATGGCTACTAAATTAACTTCAGTATAAAAGAAGTTAAAGAGACACCGTTTCAAACTTCTAAATTGTATGAGTATATGAGTCATTATGATAATTTGCTAGAGGAGCTTCTCTACTATAAAGGTAAAGAAGTATGAGTTAAGATAATTATATTCGTCCTGGATGTATTCTTCCAAATAAAAGATACATAGCCATGGACAGCATTAATTGTCTCAGCTCTAGCTGGTAAAACCTTTTTAAGTAATATAACAATATGGTAGAATTTAATCAAAAACCTTGTTCTAGAATTCTGTTACCAATGTGCTGAGGCATGGATTTTATATTAGCCTAAAAGTTATAGGTTCTGAGATGTTATCATGTCACTTACAAAACGAGAAGAGTTGTCATTTCTCAGAGTTTTGGCATTTCCAAATGCTTCCAAGATAGGATTCATTTGTACAACTTGATCATCTAAAATCCTCTAGAAAGCATGGAAGAGAAGCATAGATGGTTAAAGTTTACCGGAATTCCACACTGAAGAAAACTCTCCAAACAGAGATCTATCCCATCACTGCTGTAATTACTCATGACCTATAGTTTCCAAACAAGGTGATAAAACACTATTTTTGGAACTGAGATTTGGAAAAAATGAAAGATAGCAGTTTCATATATGTTCTCCTAAGACAGTATTTAGGCAGGAATTAATTTGTAATGTTTTTGTTTGAGTCAATGTGAATAAAGAAAATGTTTATTAACAAACAAAACAATAAATAAAAATATCAGTTTTTGGCATTCTTAACTAATATTTTCTTTACACTATTATTTGTAGGTAATCCAGAGGTTTGCACCAAGAAGTGGCTAATAATGGTACTGATCTTCAATTTGATTTTTGCATAGGGCTGCCTGCACAGATTGACCCTGAAAAAAACCAGCTAGTTCCACATCAATCCAGAGCTGCATTGTTTTACAAATTCATCCTCAAAGACCCACTTCATGGGATTAATTACATAGTATATAGTGTTCAAAAATATGCAAGGTTTAAGTATAAACACTATTTCCCTCTGAATAATGTGTGTCTAGTGTCTTCCAAAGAATTATAAAAGGCCGTAGAAGCAAGGATTCCGTAGACCTCTTGAGCATGTTGTGTTACGTTGTTATGTTGTGCTGTGCTGTGCTATGGTAAGTTATATAACATCATAAAACTCAATGTCAAGATTAAACCAATTAATACACACCAAACAACAACAAAATGTTGTGGAGGGAAAAGCAGAGTTCAAGGATACTTACAGATATCAACCAAATTCAGGAATGAAGTGATAGGAAAGGAAAATTTTTGAAGTTTAAATAAATTTTGAGCAAAGTGAGTCTGTATTTTGGCATATTTCTTACTTGTCACAGCAAAAGAAGCAGGAGAATTCCTTCATTGAATTGATAGTACAAAGTGACAGTGTCAGACATGGACTGATGACAGGTGGATCACCACAGTAACAAATGGTTCTGAGAACCATCCCGTATTACCTAACTTTACTTTACTTGGAGTAATTATTTCCAAATTATTATGAAAACCCACTTTTCAGCTAGAGTTTAATTTAAAACTACCAAGCATATGGTTGATTTCAATTGTTATTCTGGTACAACCCAGAATGACCTGGAAAGGGAGTCTAAATGAGTGAGTGTGTGGAGTAGTTTGGTTTGTCTCAAGCTGGTTACTGAGGTAGGAAGATCCACACTGCACGTGAGCAGCTCTATTTCATGGGCTGGAGCCTGGACTGCATGGGAAGGTGGGAGTGGGCAGAACACTCACACGCATATAGTAATTCATTGTTTTCTTCACTATGGATGTCATGTGATGAGCTATTTCAAGTGCCTGCCAACTTGACTACCTTAAAATGACTGTAACATAAAAGTATGAGCCAAATATATCGTTTCTTCTTTAGGCAGAGTATCTTATCCAAGAAACAAGAAATGAAATTAAGAGACCAAGGTTAACAGGGTGTGGTAACACACACCTGTGATCCCAGCACTTGGAAGGCAGAGGCAGGCGTATCTCTGTGATTTCAAGGCCAGCTTAGTGTACAAAGCAAGTCTAGAACAGATAAAGCTACACAAGAGAAACGCTGTCTCAAGAATAAAAAAGAGACCAAGGTTTAAAAAGTTAATAGAGAAGGCAAAGCTTATAGAAAATGTTGTATGATTAAAGTAGAAGGTATTTCAAATGGACACTTGGGATCTAATAAGGGTGTTGAGAGTAAAGGAAGCCATTGGTGTATATATGCAGGAATATAACACAGCATTGTAGCTAAAGAGATTTAGAAATATCAGAAGAGGACATTGAAAGTTGTGATGCCTTGGTATAAAAAGGTTTGAATCCTGAAGGCATATTGATCAGAGGGGCAAACCAAATGAAATACAGTCATTTCTTTGAAGCTAATCTAAAATTCTGTAACATATGCTTTCAGTTTGATTTATAATGCTCTGAAAATGTCCCCATAGGCTTATGTGATTAAAAACTTGATCCCAAGCTGGTCATAGTCAGCTTCTTTCAGGATATGGAGCTTTCCTAATCAACCTGAGCCATTGTTAGCCAGTTTTAATGTTTTGTAGTCTCAGGTCAATTCCACTTCCTGTTGATTTCCTGCATCCGGAGTGTGGCTACAATAATACAATGTTACCAGCCAGTCTCCTACTCCCTCACTTCTGCATTGTACTGCATCTCTTCAAAGGGTATGCCAGAGTAAATGCTCCCTTTCTTAAATTGCAGTATCAGACATTTTATCATAGAATTAGAAAAGTAACTACTACAGCTTTTCTAATTGTTCTCTGGTTCTTTCTTCCTCTTTTGTCCCCATTCTTGTCAGGAAGAGTCTACATGGCTCAGTAGGTGAGGCCACCTCACCTTTCATGATGTTATGGAGACTTACCAGCTTTTTCTTGGGCTCACTTATGGCTGCCATGGTGGCAAAATACTGAATAGCCAGTTTGGTGTTCACTGTCTTTCCAGCTCCAGATTCTCCTCTGTGGTTTAAATTTGAAAAAAACAAAACAAAACGCACAAACAAGCAAACAAAAACAGTTAACTGGTTCTGATGATAGATGTAATGAAAGTTACCTAATTCTGATCATATCTGGTCCCTTTCTTCGAAAATGGCTTGTCAGTCATTTCACCAGGAATCTGAGCATGATTTTTCTCCTTTCCCTTTGATAATCAACTACATTTGTTCCAGTCTGCCTTTAGGTACATAAAATTCAGAAGCCAAGCCATGCTATTTGAAAAGAACATAGATTTGAATTTAAACAAGCCACTCAGTTCTAAGATTTTAAAAAGCTATGTACCCCTTTAAGATAAAAGAAACCTACTGAGAGTCAGTAACATAGCCTGTCATTATCATTGCAAAGGAAGACCATGGAGTTCCACATGCCAAAACCCCTTGGGTCTCACCCACCTGCTCACACTAAAGTGCCCACCTGGTGCTCTTTCCAAAAGAATAAACATTCAATAAGGTATACCAGGTTCTTGTCACCCTCCAAAGACACGCTATGTATTACTATATGTACTGTGCCATGGCTGCTAAAACCAGCAAGTTATCCATTTCACAAGCATACTCTACGTATGGTCAGCATCTCTGCTTAACTAGCCAGCACAAAGACCTTTAAAGTTGATGCTTTGCATAACTGGGGGCCTCTTCACTGAGATTGTACAGTATAGTTCCTAAGGGGTCACTGAATGATGGAGACAGATTACCTTAAACCAAAATAGTATGACTACTTGCACAGCATCTTTTCCTACGTGGAATGCATTTTGTACCTGAAGATTAAACAAGCCAAATTTGACAAACCTAAGTTTTACTCTCAGTGAAGTAAAAGTATCTATTTCCAATGAAACTTCACATAGGGGAAAAAATAAGACAAACACTTACGTGAAGAGTATCGACTGATTCTCTCCATCTACAGAGAGAGAGAGAGAGAGAATATGCTAGGTTGTTTTTATGCTTGAAGATTATGTACTGACATGAATTTATGACTAATTTCTCTTGAGTTTCAACTTAGAATTGGGGAGAAAGATTTGTTTCATCTACTCTTGAAAACCCCTCATTTGAAATATAGAGTATAAAAACAGATACCCCTATTTTTACTAGTCAGATGCACATATAATTCTAGGTTGATTTCTTTGCTCTAAATATAAAGAATAACTAACTACTTGTTGATAATTTCAGCCTTTTAAGCATCATTGTATAGTAACAGCTATAGAATAGCTCCTCTATCAGACAGTATAGCAGATGCTTGGTGTAATAAGAGCAGACATCTGCAGGGGGCATTATCTGGGCCAGCCTCCAGCCCAGCACTACAGATGTATTCTTTCACTCTGAAGTACAAGCTAATTGTCCCTGTAGCCATAGGAGGCCCATACTGTATTGCCTGCATTGTATCTGGGAGAAAACAGGGGCTTCAAGAGATGAGGCAGCTGTGAGGCCATGCTCTGTCACAATGCCTAAGCGTCCTTTGGTGACATGGAGAAAACTTGTGTCAGAGCTTTTCACTTTTCATTTTGTAGGGCATCTACTTACTGCGAAGCATATCCTGAAAGGCACAATTGGCAACAGCAAAGATGTGAGGGGGAGCCTCGGATCTCCTCTTTCCTTTATAGGCAGCCATGACCTCTTTCTGATACACAGGGAGCCACTTGTAAGGGTTTATAGCCACACAGAAGAGACCTGCATATGTCTGAGAGGAAATCAAAGTGTATTTCAGAACATAGACTAGCAACGCTCCCAGGTGTGTCAGGGCTCCCTATCATCTAATGCTAGCTTGAATATTTACTTATAAGGGAACATGGAAAAAGACAGATCTGAAATCCTGTGAAGAAGGGACTTCTGTCTGTGAAGCAGACAAATCTGGGTTAGGTCAGCATGAAGACCTGGGATTACCTCTTGGTCTCTGAGAGACATGTCTTAGTTTAGGTTTCTATTGCTGCAACAAAAACACCATGACAAAAATGCAAGTTGGGGAGGAAAGGGTTTAATTCTGCTTACACTTTCAGATCATGATCCATCACTGGAGGAATTCAGAAAGAAACTCAAGCAGGGCTGGAGCCTGGAAGCAGGAGCTGATGCAGAGGCCATGGAGGGTGCTGATTACTGGCTTGCTTCCCCTTGTTTGCTCATTGAACCCAGGACTACCAGTTCAGGGATGGCACAACCACAATAGGATGGGCCCTCCCACATCGATCACTAATTGAGCAAGTGCCTTACAGCTAGATTTCATGGAGGCATTTCCTCAACCAGAGCTGTGATGGCTCTAGCTTGTGTCAAGTTGACACAAAACCAGCCAGTACATCTGATATATATTTATTTTTATGTGTAGGAACATTTGCCTGCCTGCATGTATGCATGTGTGCACATATGTGCCTGGTGCAGAGGCAGGAAGCAGACATTAGATCCCTTGAAGCTGGAGTTATAGATGGTTGTGAACCTCCATGTTGTTACTGGAAACCAAACCTAGTTCCTCTGCAAAATCCACCAGTGTTCTTAAGCATTACACCATTTCTCTAGCCCCAACATGTACCTCTTGAAGTGAGATTTGGGGAAAACCAACACAAGGAAGACCAGTACCACTAAGAAGCCAGACGAGACAAGGGAGCCTTTTCTTCTAGAGCCTCCAAAAGAAGTAGAGCTCCACTGTTTTCAATTTGAGACTAACGCCTGTACTGTACATGATTAGATGGTATTTTAAACTGCCCACTTAGTGGCAATTTTGTTGAGAGACAAATCTTCAGAGAAACTAAAACAGTCACCTGGTAAGTCAGATAGTTGAAGAGTAGTATGGGTGCATGTCATAGTCTTGGTGACAACGGATCCCTACTGCCACTATCTTCAACTAATCTCAATGCTGCTTCTAACACATAGGATTAGCAGCAGGAGGAGAAACAAACCAGCAGGAACTTAACAATCGCGGAGAAATCAGTTGGTTTCCCCAAGTGCTGTATGGGCAACAGGGACAGGCACTGAATTACCCACTTTAATGTATTTTAATCCCTTAACTTCTATGTAGAGTCAGACATTAATATCCCATTTTGTAGAAAGGTAACATCAGCGAGTTTAATAAGACGGGAAATATGGACAAAGGACAAAGCATTCTTCACCTAGGACTGCATAGATGGCTTTCTCAGCATCACGGACTGGGTGTCATAATAGCAAATAGCCCCATCTTCTTTTAGGGCTCACTGTGTTGTCTTCGAAACATGTGTCTTTCACAGTGCCAAAACAAGCCTTAGTGCTGCCCTTCAACCTTTATGAGTAAAGCAGTGGGTATATATACACAGGGGATACAAATTCAGATCCATATTTAGCAAATTTCTGTTGATATCTGGACTTAGCAGTGTTCCTGGTCCATAAATGGAATGTATTTATCTTTTGCTTGTTTGTGTGGGGTGTTTTGTTTTGTTTTGTTTTCTGAGACAGAGTCCCTATATATAGCCCTGTCTGTCTGGAATTCATTTGTAGACCAGGATTGTCTTGAATTCACAGAGATCCACTTGCCTTTACTTCTCAAGTGTGGGGGTTAGAGACATACACTTCCATGCCCAGCCTTTTTAATCATTTTCATTGACGGATTCGTTACTTAAGCGTTCATTGAGAACTTAATGGAAAATAAAGCAGTCCTTCAAAGAGCACACAGTCCAGTACTATGAATGATAAGCATAAGCTAGTTGACAATCATGGAGAAAGTTGTAATCAGAAACACATGGACACAAGAGCTTCAGCTCTTCTTTCCTGAAAGCACTGATACAGAATCCCATGGAAGATGCCTAATGACTACCTAGCTCTCTTTATGCAGATAGGAAAGTGCACACATGAATATATGTTTATACATTCCTAATGCCAGCGTATTTGCGCATGTGCACAAAAGTGTTGAGTATACAAATACAAGCATATCCTGGTTTTATCTTTACACAAAGCTATGTTGAAAGGGCAGCATTTCAAATACATTTTCCTCCAGAGTTATTTTTAGGGGAATGGATAACCTCAACTAATAAGTAATTGAGTTGGCATGTGGCGTCTACCCTATCAGGTTCTAAGCTTCATACTTTTTAAGTTAGCATGACATTCTGTGGGAAATGACATGCATACTGAAAAGATCAAACAAGAGAAATGTTGAGACAGCTATTTCCTGGTTATTAATGTTTATATCCAAATATTTGAACTAAATGTAAAATATCATTAAAAGAAGTTGAGATATAGCCAATACAAATTTCAACAGAAGAGTTTCTTAGTAAAGCCTTTATACATACATAGATCATCCAGTTGTCATAACGTCTCCTCAGGGTGTGCAGGACAGATGCTTCATTGAGATAAAACAGCATTGACAGATCTTCAGTCATTTCAAATTGTGCAGGGTTCATCTGCTGGATTTTGTCCTCTTTAATTCTCAGACTCTGCAAAGAACAGAAAAATAAAAGATACATTCTTAGCAAAGTATTGTAGTGCATACCTTTGATCCTAGCACTGGAGAGGGAAGAAGATTCTCCCCCATTCAGATTCTCAGCACAGCTGAACTGATACTGGAATCATGCTATTGAGGCTCAACAATTGTGAATAAATTAAACTTGTATTATAGTTTGCAAAAGGCCTATTTTGAAGAATTAGTTTCTGGTTAGTAGCACTACTGAGAGGTGATTGGGTCATGATCTGTGGATTAGTTTCCAGCTAGTTGGGCCATAACTAGTAGAGCCTAGCTTAGGAACATAAGAATATAAATATATGACTTTAAAGCATGTACCTTCTCTGTGCTATTTGTCTCTATTTTTCTTTGCTTCCTACCTGTGTGCTGCAAGATTAACAGCTTTCCTCTGCCTTTATTCTCTTTCTTTAGATTTTAGCAAAACTGGACATCATATGATATGATTTTATGAAAATCACACATTCTTTCAAATAAAAACATTTTTTGAAAGTACTGGAAATTAAAATTAAGTATTCATGCATGGTAGGCAAGAGCTCTAGCCCCAGCCTGTCTTTTTCTTGATCATGCACGGAGCTGGATTGAGCACTGGGGAGGCCAAGACAGAAGGATCATGAGCTTCAGGTCATCCTAAAAAACATAGATTGAGACTGTGTATCAAGGAAAAAATAAGCAGCAAATGTTACTGGAAGGGAGGAAGAGGAGAGGAGAAGAGGAGATGGAATGGAAGGGAGAGAAAGAGGAACTTAAAACGTTGACAAAAGAAGTGGAAACAACTGGGAAGTCCAGAGTTTATATTTTCCACTGTAACCACCATGTATTTGAATTTATTCAATGCCATTCATTAGATTTTTTTTTTGGTAAGGAAGGAACACCATAAACATGAACATGGTCTGCATAATATGTCAGTGACATTACTTACCCCAGGTGCTCAGTGTTAGAGAAAGAATATACTTAGCGACTTGACTAGGCACAGAACATAGACAACCCCTAGAGGAAAAGACATTCTTTACCTTTGCATCTCTAGTCTCTACAATTACTTTTCCATCACCATCACTTTCTTTAACCTCAGCCTCAATATAAGCATTCTTCCCATGGTGAACCCAGCATTTCTTCTTCCCTAGAGAGAAAATATGGGTTATAACTATAGAACTCAAGGATATTTCCATTGGTCATTTTCATATGGATGCAGTCTTGTTTCTAGTAAATTTTGGAGTCACCAGAATAAGTCACAAAGTTCATAAATGCTAATCATGACTGCTTGCCCATGCATGACTGTAAAGAAACAAGAAAGCCTCAGCAAGCAGATGTCTGCTAGCATCATAGGACATTATGTTATAAGGAAATTGTCTACCTAACTCACCTTCTCCATCCTACCACAACACTAGACCTCTGGACATTCCCTTGTCATTTTACCCTTTCTCACATTCACCTCAAAAAGACTCATTCACAAATGACCTAGTTACATCGGTATAAAACTGTATGTTAATGCACTTGTCCTTCAAAATTTCTATATATCATATTTTAACTTTTGAATGAAAGTCTGGTAAGAGAAGGGAATGCTAAATTGAACATATTGAAGAAGTAGATTATCAGTTATTTACTTATATGGTAAAATCAACTCCTATTTCCCATCATATATTATTTTCCCTTCTTCTATCCCCTCAGTCAATGCCTTATCCCCAAGTAAGGAAGTGTTTCACAAAAGTAAACCATAAAATAATTTAGGTTAAATAAATAAGAAGTCCTGTGCATATAAGAAACCTCTTCAAAAAAAAAAAAGAAAAGAAAAAAGAAAGAAAGAAAGAAAGAAAGAAAGAAAGAAAGAAAGAAACTTCTTCTCTAGGTTCATTTAAATATTTATCAAATCTCCTTCCACCTGAGGCAAGTTGCCATTTAATATGAATAGAAAATTTGCTTTTCAAAGAAAATGAGTCTTAGCATGCTACAAGAATTCCTCAGCCAAATAGGAAGAAGGGTGAATGGAGGGAGGGCATTGATTAAACTATGATGCTACAGAGAATAACAATCAGGTTACTAACACCATCCCTAATATCTGAGTCACAAAAGTTTTAGATATTTCATTGCTGCAGGACAGCTGGTCCTCACCAGATGCTTTCTCTAAATGTGGGCTGTGGGTTGGGGGAGTGGGGGATGAGTGTGTACACAAAGAGACAAGGAACTGGGTCCATTCTCCTCTTCTCCCACAATTCTTCTCTCTGCATAGAATTTCATTGCTCAATGTGTTCTTACTACGACAATTTATAGTGCGCTGCTTCCTCCCTTTCCCTCATTACAAACAATTCCCTCTGAAAACTGCTTTGTAAGCAGTTGGAATAATCCATTGTAACTCTGTTTTCATTGCCTTTCAGCTTTTTTTATGCTTTTGAATACTGGTTTTGTGTTGTACTTATTATTTTGGTCCCTTTTATGCGAACACTGGTGTCTTTATGTTGGTATATGAAAACATACTTGATTTTTAAAAGTACCTGTTTAGCATATTAAAGGCTGTGAACTTCAAAATATATTATCACTTGAAAGAAACTGAATGGTTCTCTGTCTCCCTGTCTTTGTTTCTGTCTCTCTGTGTCTCTTTGTCTCTGTATCTGCCTCTGTCACTACCTATCTTTGTCTGTCTGTCTCTCTCTCTCAATTTAGGAAGAGGGATAAGACTTGTGCACAGAACCAACAGTGCCATAGCTAATTATTAGCAGTGATTAGACTAATGACTCTAGAAATCAAATTTCCTTCCTTCTAAATTAGTTTTTGTCCATTATCTGCTTCCTTTAACAAGTGCCTTGCTTCTTTTCTCTCTCCAGTGTTTCTATCAAGGAGGGTTCACCTCTTACCCCATGGTGAGCTCTTTGTTTCATCATCCTTGGAAACAGTGGGAGTGAGAATTTTCAGAACCCTTTCACTCAGACCCAGTCCATGACAATGACTTTTCTTAAATGATAAAGTAGATGAAATAAGTCGACCTTTAATTCTTTTTGGCTATCAATAATGCAGAACTGAAGATGGAGATAGTCCGGCATTTTACTTGGGTCATCTAGGCTTTATTACTGGTCTTGCTACTAAGGAGTTGTCTAGTAGTCATTTCATCTTGTTGGGTCTTGATTTTCTTATCTATAAATGAAGGATATTTTCCCTCATGTTATTTCCTTTGGGCTAACCATCTTTAATTAAATATCTCATATAATATGAAGATGGTCAACATTTACTAGAGGAATTTTGAGATGTATAAAAGCTTCAAAACATTAAAACCCACCACAAACAAGCTCAAAAGTGACCAGTATTATTTCTTTGTATCATTTCTTATGGGGCTATATCCTATGGTATGAGACAAAATGGAGTTAAATTACAGTCAACCTTATAGTTATTTTAAAAAAGATTCATAATCCCTTCTAGCACAAAGTCATTTGTTTGGCTTTGGAGTATGATTCTTTTGATATTTGCCTCTAAAACCACTGGTCTCCTTCCCTGATACCCATTAGTTCTAGTTTTCTTTTCTAGGTATCAATATACTACATTACATTTATTTTAAAGTTTATAGCATTATTTGCTCCTAACAGCAGTGAAGGAAGGACAGGTGTTTTTATCTAACTTTAACAAATGAACAACAACAACAACAAAAAAGGCTCAGTAAGGTGAGATGCTTTTTTATAATTACAAAGTAATAGATGATCAAGAACAGAGAATTGAAATCCAAGTTGGCCAAATATTCATCGTCAAATTGTTTACACTTGGCCTGGATTCTGAATACTAACTCTACTGTCACCTAGCCCAGAGAGATAAAGATGTTTTGGTGTTTTTCATCTTTTTGCTGCCATTGAATATCTATAAAAAAAAAAAAGATTATGTGTTAAAAAATTAATCAAGAGTATGTTGATTGCTCTCTTTTAAGTAATTATTTATAGTGTTGACTCTATTAATGAATGACCCAATTATCTCTACTGTATTGGGGCAATTTTGATTTTGCTCCATGGTACCACTATCACCATATTGTCTTCGTTACCTAACTGCCTGTGATACGCCTCTGCATGGCCACTTCCAACCACAGGGATTGTTCTGCTATTGGACTTGAGTTGAAGGATTATAGTCAGCTACTTTGGAATACAATCACAGTAATGAAATACAGAGATGGGAAACTGGGAGCTGATCCAGGACTGGCAAGTCTGTGGCAGAAAGACAATTTCCTTCATAACTGGCTTGAATTATAACTGGTCACATTAAAGTCTAATGTTGACTAATTCTGGATGCCAGAACAATGTTCAGTTTTTATTATGCACTGTTAAATAATATTGAAATTAAGACACGTACGTGACCTGATGGCAAACCACACGGTGAATCTGACTTCCAAATCTCCAATTAGCTGAAATTTAAAGAATGCTCATGCAACCCAGACATATAAAAAAAGAATGGGGGTGAAGGTTACATTTATTTGGAAATTTTAATGTAGAACTTGGCCTTTTTATTTGAAGCTAAATCCTCATTAACCTCTGGCCTTGCGTGATGCACAAAGAAATTGTGAATCCCAATGTCAGTCTCTTAAATGATCTTACTTTTAATTTGGCTGAGAAACCCTGATGACCCAAGCCAGAGGGCCAGGTTCCCACAGCAGAAATGTCTGAAGATAGAGAAAAAAACCACTCACCTCTAGCTTCCCAGCATCATCTCCTTCCTTTCTCACAGTGCACAAAGCCAACTTTCAGCCAAGTCACTGTCCTCTCCCTACTAAAATATATGCTCACTGATAACTAATGGGTTTCTAAGAATGGTTTGGCCCATGGCGAGTCCCAGAAGAGAATACTAAACTGAGAGCTGCTTAAATTGGGTGTGGGCCTGGGATTCCTCTCAGCCATTTTCCTTTTTCTTGGAAATTTCGATTCCTGGCCTGAACACTTTGATGTGTTCAGTTGTTCAAAAATTCACAGCAGCTGTTTGTGCACCATCCAAAATGAGTTAGTCTCCAGTACTGATGATTCATTGCAATCAAGCAAACAGTAATAATATGAACTCAAGTCAGCAGCTTCCTCAAAGTCTTACCATCAAAGGCTGAGGACTGTAGCAGAGGGTCAGACTCATTTCTTCTGAGGAAGGTTGCGGCATCTCCAAATTCAGACAGATCCATCATTCCTAAAATATCCACTGAGAGAGATAAAAGCAATGTAGGACTACAGGTAATGTGAAAGGATTTGTTCTGCAAAAAGATGTGAGGAGAAAAAGTAGAATTGAGGCATTTGTTCTAAAATGATAAATCATTCATAGTAGGAAGACCAAAGATGCTTCTTCTATTTCTGTGCCATGGCACAACTATATCCAAGAACATCTAACTCCAACAAAGCCAGGTCCTCCATTAAGCACTAAAAGCTCAGTGCCTAAGGTCAAAAGTGCTTTCAGGAACCTATGAGAATGCATCAATTTCTTTAAATATAAGAAAGAAAACATAAATATAATAGAGATGACATATAATAATAATATTAGCCCAGCTTTTATTTGTCTTTTTACCAACACAATTTCAAAACAAAAATTTAATAATTGTATAGAGGATATGCCTCTAAAGTGACAGAAGTTCCTGAGTCTGGTAGAAGTCAAACCACAGCCTTGAGCCACAAAGGTCTGACCTTGGCAAGTGGCATACTAGATGAAATTGACAAATGTCAAGTTGCAGACATGAGGACTCTTGCTATGATGGAGGATAGAATCTAGATGCCTCTAGGTATCAAACATTGTACACAGAATAAGATGACAAAGAAGAGAAGGTATTAAGATACATATTTAGTATGCATATAAAATGATAAAAATGTGAGTGTCCTTTCAGAGTTGACTATCTGGGTCAGATAGTGTACAAAAGCAGAGGCAGGTGGACACTGGGGAAATGATAAAGGCAGTAGAGAGAAAGCAATGGCTGGGAGTGGAAAGTAGGTTGGGGTGAGGGGGAAAAGCACATATGAATGAAATGTTTACTGAGTCAAGAAATTCTTGTAGAGATTGAATTGACAATTAATGGGTTCTTTCACCTTTAATTATGGTTATACTCTATGCAATTTTTTATAGAGAAATCTTCATCCACTATAAAATGAGGTACTGTTGCAGCAAAGTCAGAATGGGGGAGGCCAGAAGGAGACTAAGAAGTAAGTGAAAGATATGTACTTATAAAGCCAGAACCCTCACCTTATGACCAGAGCAAATGTTTCTGATAGGGTTAATTTATACTGGGAAATACTTTTGCTCTCTGCTTTCTATCACATTCTCCTTCCTTTCATCATTTCCTGACACCTGAATAGAAGAGCCCCTCCCTTGGCCTTGATTCTCTGATTCCTCAAACAGAACCCTTGGCATCACCTCTGATTCTTCCTTCTTTGTCATGTCTATAGTCAGTGAATCATCATGTTCTACTGTTTCTGTAGTTATCAAATCCTTATCCACTTTTACTTGGCACAGCTTAGATTTGCACAGAGCCCTCCCATTCTCTGAGAGGTGCCTGACCTCATTCCTAGTTATGAGCCAGACATAACTATGACTGCAACATAGCCTGAGTGTCTAGGCCCAGATTATTGGACCAACTTGAGTAAATGTTCCAAATGCACAATAAGAATGTGTCCTCAGCCAGGTGTGGTGGCACACACCTGTAACCCCAGCACTCTGGAAGGCAGAGGTAGGCAGATCTCTATGAATTCAAGGCCAGCGTGGTCTACAAAATAAGTTAAGACAAGGCTACACAGAGAAACCCTGTCTTGAAAACAACAAACCAAACCAAAAGAACATGTCTTACAGTTTGGATTTGGAACTTAGGTGCCCCTCTCAGGCTGAATACTGCTTGAGTGGAGTGATATAACCTTGGAGTTGAGGTTAGCACTCCAGTGTGATTACCAGTGTCACATGTGTTCTAATCTAAAGGTATCATTAAGGAGGAAGTTACAAGACTGAGGGGAAGTAACACATGAGAGCAAGGAAAGAAAGAGAGAGGTAGCTTTCCTAGCAATACTACCTGGTGAAAATAGATTCAGTTCTTGGTTTTGGTTCTGGTAAGTCCAACAAACTCTCAACCAACTCTTAGTTAAGCCCCAATTTAAGTGGTCTTGGTGAGTTTCTCATATTTTCCATCAAAATACCTTTAAAGAAAACAATTGCCACACTTAATTTGTTCTTAATTTCTGTCCTAGATAATGTAGGTGTTTATAAGAGGCAGCACATTGTCTGATACATATAAAATCTCAACACTGACAACTGGCAACTGGCAACCTGAGTTTGATCTCTAGGACTCACATAGTGCAAGCAGAGACCAGCTTCTGCAAGTTGTTTTCTAGCCTATACATACACTGTGGTGTGCAGGTTTACACACATGTACACACACACACACACACACACACACACACACATGTAATAAAAGTTTAAAGTAGTAATTGATCTTGATCAATAGACATTTGTGCATTTTCTGATTGCTACTTAAATAAGAAAGCATTTTTACTTTTTTTTTTTTGTTTTTTTTGTTTTTGGTTTTTGTTTTTGGATTTTTGAGACAAGGTTTCTCTCTATGTAGCCTTGTCTGTCCTGGACTCACTTTTGTAGACCAGGTTGGCCTCGAACTCACAGTGATTCACCTGCCTCTGCCTTCAAGTGCTGGGATTAAAGGGATGCGCCACCACACCCAGCTTGTATCTTTACTTTGGAAATTATTTTGTGAATCTAAAATATACAAAACCATTAATGGAGGATAGTAGCAAAGGCTGGTGTTTCAGTTTTTCTGTTATTGTAACTGCATACCACAAACACATAAAAAATAAATATATACTTATTTAGTTGGTGGTTCTAGAGATCTCGAAATTCAAGTGCATGATGTCATCATCATTAGCATCTGTTATGGGCCTTCTTGCCGGCATTGAAATGGCAAATCACATCACAAAATAGAACAAGTATGCCAGAAAGCACATGCTTTTATTATTAAAAACAAATAAACCTCTCCTACAATCCATGAGTAGCTTAGTCCATTCATGAGGGGTATCATCCTAAGCTTGAAAATTAATTTCCCTATACATTCAAGCAATAGCAGGAAGCAAAGAGGGAAATTTGCAAGATGACAGCTACAACTGAGTAAACATAAATACAACAAAGCAAAAACCTGCTTGGATTTTAACCTTCTCTAGACTACAGTCCCTTTAATTCTCCCCCTGGTGGCCATGGTGGTTCTTATCTAACTTGACTGGACCTAGGAAGTGTGTTCCATGGGAAACGTATGCAGAATTGTATGCAGTTATGGTATTTTAGTACCTAACTGTAAGCACAAACTTAATTAATGACTCTTAAGAAACCGATAAAATAGTTGAATGATTTTCGTATCAGCAGCCCTGATAGTCTTCCATGTTAGTTTTATGTTTCCTTGTATTCTTCTGTATGTGTTTCCCCTTAAAAGCTTTCTGTTTTTAGAAAACTATGCAGCAAATAGTGCAGAAAAATAAAAATATTTATCCAGTAAATAAATACTAAGTATCTTTTTAGCAAAACTGCTTTAGTTGATCACATGGATGACAACAACATGGCAAAAAAAGGAAATGGATGTCTGTAGATGTCAACAGAGGAAGAGAATTACCAAGCATTAACCAAGTTAGGGCATATAACCTCAAGGCAGTAAATGAAACACATTTGAGATACAAGGCCCAGTGAACACTACAAATCTGGACAGTGCTCTTAATTAGGGACACTACTGTGTAAAACAATGCTGTTGATGCCCACTAATATTCATGCTACTGGATAATCCCATTCTTGCCTTCCCTTGGAAAGGTTTACTGGTTGGAAAATTCATAAGTCCTCAGTCCTTATGAAGAAATCTACCACCCCCCATGAATCTATAGTACCTGAATCATATTTACTCATATGCAATTTGGATCTCAATAGAAGCAGGTGCCTCTGACAGGTTATCTCCTTAAAGAGAAATGTGAAAGTGTTTATTTGAAGTATAAATCAAGAACCCTGAAGAAATAATTGGTCTACTAATTAACTGATGTGGTTTGCATATAAAAAAAAATGCCCTCAAAGGCATATGCACTGGAGGTTTGGTTCCAGTTAGTGGTGCTGTTAAACAGTGATTGGATATAAAGGTTATAACTTTATTCATATATGAATACACTGATGAACTTCACCATCAATTAGCTGAATGGACTATCAGGAGTTGGAGCTTACTTGAAGGAAGAAGATCATTGGGAGCATGCCCTTAAAGGACGTGCCTCTCTCCCAGTTTCCAGGCTGCCATGAAGTGAGTAGTTTGGCTGTCATACTGCTCTCTTGTGCTGTACACCCTCACTACAATCCCAGAGGATATGGGGCCAGCTGGCACAGACTGAAGCCTTGGAACCATGAACCAAAAGTCCTCTGTTCCTTATGTTATTTTTCTCAGGTATTTTGTCATAGTGATAAAAAGTTGCCTAGCACATTCAAGACCCACCCCAGTTGACATTGTAAACATGTCTGCTCAACTCCATCCTTCCTCCGGTTCCCCTCTTGCAGCTTCTGCTGGATCTTCCCTCCCATGCAGTGTCAGCTCTTTGTATACTCCCTCATTGCTGCATCTCTTATCTTATCTTATCTTGGGTCCCTGCACTGTGCTAATTTACTATTTATGTAAATAAAAATTATGAATAACCACATCATATGTTAAATTTAACTGCCTAGCCTTGCCTGAAACTTGTAATTTAATAGTAAGACACTTTCAGAGTAAATTGCAGTCCTTTGCACAGGATAGGACTTTAACAAACATCTAGAGAATTAACCAACTAACAACTGCTAATCCATCTACCAAGACCATAGTATAACATAGTAGTGTCTCCTAGCTGAGATACAGTTCAGGAGATCTGCTGCTTTTTCCTTAGGTACAAACCTTGATTGAACTTGACTATATGACTGCAGAATACTGTAGGCATGAGGTAATGTCTGAGGAATCTCCTGGGGGCGTAGAGGGCAAGACCACAAGGACAGGAAAGTGCTAAAGAAGGAACTCAGAGGAAAGGGTCAAAAAAGGCTATTTTCTCAATCTCTGCTTGCAAGGCTATATTTAGTAGCTAGCTAAATGATACATAGACAGCAGTGGGAAAATGAAAAAATCATGCATTCCTCTAGTGAACCCAATGTCTGGTGTTCCTGTGTGCAGTTATCCTTCTTTTCAGATCCCTGGGATAACCACAGCTGCCCTAGCCATGTCAAGCAGGGCTCATGCTCTTGGTTCCAAAGAACATAAACAGCATTTAACCTGTACATACAGGAAGATGTGTTGAGTTGAAAGATGGAGACGGGTAGAAAGATGACTCAGTGGATAAAAACTTTCATTTTACAAGTATGAGAACCTGAGTTTGAGTCCCTATAACCCATATAAAGCCAGAGCTTTCATAAAAGCCAGCCCCATGGCAGAAACTGTAATTCCAGAATTCCTACAGGGAGCTGGGAAGCAGACTCAAGAGAATGCATAGACTCTTCAAGCCCATTTAGCTCCAAGAACACAGCAGAAACACACACACACACACACACACACACACACACACACACACACACACA